>JAENRU010000270.1:0-560182 GCA_016647705.1 Eucommia ulmoides | reverse complement strand
TCTCTCTCTTCTGAATTCTTCTTTCTTCTTCTCTCTTGCGTGTGTACGAATCTATGTATATATAAATGTGAAAAAAGAGACCAAGCCTATACCTCATTTACCTCTCTCTCTTCGGCTGATCTCACGGCTTACACACACGCCCAATATGCATATATCTATGTGTGTGTGTGTGTGTGTGTGTCTAAAAAAAATATCTTTTGTTTTAATTATACTTTTCTCCCCTTAATTTCTTTAAGATATTAATTGAACCAAATTCAAATTTTTATATTTTGAAAATTACAGTTTGACCCCTAAAATTTTAAATCACACAATTAATTGCGCTATCCACCCCGATATCTTCAAATGTGCTCCAATGCGATTCAAATTGTGCGTATAAGAAAATCAGGATCTTACATCTCGACCCATCGAGATTATGTGGTGCCGAAGAAATCGGGAATCGCAGTGGTAAAGAATTTGGAAGATAATTGGTCCCTACCAGAGGAACCACATGATGGAAAGTTGTATTGATTATTGAAAACTCAATGCCATGACGAGAAATGATCATTTTTCGCTACCATATATTGATCAGTTTATAGAGAAGTTAGCAGAATTTCCTTACTACTATTTCCTTAACGGATACTTGGGATATAACCAAGTCCTAGTATTTTCCAAAGATCAAGAGAAAATCCCATTTACGTGCCCCTTTAGTACCTTTGCAAACCAAACGATGCCTTTCAGACTGTGCAACGCACCAGCAACCTTTCAAATGTGCATGTTAGCAATTTTCTCTGATATGATCGACAACTTCCTAGAAGTCTTCATGGAAGACTTTTCAGTTTTTGGGACATCATTTAAAGGATGTCTTAACAATCTAGAGAAGGTTCTAGAAAGGTGTGAGGAAACTAATTTGGTGTTGAGCTGGGAGAAAATCCATTTTATGGTTCAACAAGGCATTGTGTTGGGACATGTGGTCTCAAATAAAGGAATTGAGGTGGATTGTGCTAAGGTTGATGTCATCGTGAATTTACCACCGCCTACAACGGTGAAGTAAATTCGATCCTTTCTAGGGCACGCGGGATTTTATCGATGCTTCATCAAGGAGTTTAGCAAGATTGCGCATCCCCTCTACAATCTGCTTGCTATAGATGTGCCCTTTATTTTTGATGAGTCATGTCAAAAGGCATTTGAGACGCTTAAGGCCACACTAGTCTCCGCTCATATCATTCGGCCCCCGGACTACTCTCGTGTCACGACCCGTCCCAGACACCCGACATACTGGGGCTAGCGTGACGAAAACACGACATCACCTATACAACCAACCATCTATTAAACGACAATATGCATACGTCAATAAAACATCATCTATATAAGTTATACATATTCTCTATTATGGGGACACACCCGTCCCCCAAATATAATAACAACAAAATATAATATCATGAACATGTCAAAAGTTTGCCCCAGACGGCTCATCTCAACCCTCCACACGACTCTATCGTAGGACTCTACCTAGCGCCAGTAGGGGACCGACTCCTAACTGCTTCACCTGCGAGTGTACTGCCTTCTTAATAAAAGTATTTTAAATAGATCAAGCATATAACATATAACCATCACATTTCAAATAAAAATCTCATAATATATATAAATGTATCATACCACAAGGAAAACATCATTTTTTCCTGTCACCATAGAATCAACGTCTATATGTTTATAACATTTCAACTAAGTAGTAAAAATCAACCAGAACATCACAACAACCATATACTATAACGCAACTGAAATAATAGATGTATCATCGTAAATAGATACACCAAGCCAGTATAAATAAAATATATATAAATGTCATATACGACAAAACACCACATACAACACCACATCACACCACACTTCACCACACCACATCACTCCACACCACACCATATCTCGGCTAACAATGTGATCATTTTAACCTCACGATCGAGAGTTACAACGGTACCGTATCCCATAGGATATGCCTTCCTAGCGGGATATAACAACACTCCATTGGACCGTGCCAGACAAGTGAAACAACGCTCCGTTAGACTAAGCCAGACGGGTGAAAATCCACCACCAATCTCCACCTCACCACAATAACAACAACTCATCTCCACCTCAACAACAACAACTCATCTCCATCTCAACAACAACAACTCAATAGAAAACATCAACGCTCTGCCAAAGTAGATAAAATCAATAACATTGACAAAACAATAACAACATCATCAGACTACAATTCAATAATATCAACATCTATCTCCAAAACCGATTTAATCCAAATATCATTTTTTCATCGTCTTTTAAAACCAATTAGATTGAACAAATCATTTCTTTCCATTATCTTAAAAACTAGCGAAAACCACATTTTCAAATTACCCAAAATCGGTTTACCCATATAAGTTATAATTTCGTCCAATTTTAAGTAAACACATTTTTGATCCATCATATATATATAGATATAGATATAGATTTTTGACAAGAAGACAGTACACTCACCTAGTTATCCGCTCCGATGATTTTTACCCATTATCCTCTCCCGGTACTCCGGTGCCTGCGAACCTAATAGTGACATGGCCTAAATTAATATTTTATATAAAAATAACCTAATCATGTCATGCAACCCTAAATCCCTTAATTTTCTATTCCCCATATTTTATTTATGAATATTACTATTCCGCTAATATTACTCCGTTTAAAGTTTATTCTATCGAATTTATTCATATGAACGGTCTCAATATTTATTATTGCCATTTCGACATTTTGGATGTTAGTAATTAGTTTAATAATCACCCACGAGATAATTAAATATCATTAAATACATATATTAGGAGTGACAGGAATTTTACCGTTCCCGAATTTTTCGATGGCCACGAGATTGGATTTTATATTTTCGGTGGGGTGGTTTGTGTCATTTTTTCTCCTTTTTCTCTTCTTCATTTTATGTTTTCTTTCTTTCTTCTTTTTTTTTTTTTTTTTCCTTTTTCTGTTTGCTGTTCTGTTTTGCTCCGCCGATTCCAACGCCGACAACACCCTCTCACAGCTCACCGCCAGCGATCACACTAATTGCAACCCAAACGCAACCTTCTGACCACCCTACACACTGTCGGTGGAACAACCGTCGAACGGACCGCAACACACGAAACACACACTCACGATCACAGTCGGACCAAACTCACGCCGTCACCACCGTCAGCTGGATAAACCGAACTCACGCCATCCTACGACGAAACACATACACGACAAACACGACACCACCGCCACTAACGACAAAGCAACGACGGTTGCCGTCGACAAGCCCTCTCTCTCTAACTCCTACTCACCGTCAGCCAAACAAACCGATGGTGACACACCCACAACCAAAACACACACACATACACAACCGTAATACACCCGCATACATACCATCACAGCACACACAACGCACACACACCCAGCAGCAATGGCAGATCAAAACCCACTCACACACATAACAAACACACACACACACAGCAAACACCCACAGAAATAGAAAACACACGCATACATGCACAGTATCGCCGGCACACACCCTAATCACACATATACATGCAGCACACACCACACACATAACTTACCAACCGACGACGGCAATCAGACACCGAGCACATGCTGAACGGTCGACCACCCACCTACCGAACGAAACCCACCTCCCTCTCTGTCTTCTCTATTTCGGTTTTCTCTCTCTCACTTTCGAATTCTTCTTTCTTCTTCTCTCTTGCGTGTGTACGAATCTATGTATATATAAACGTGAAAAAAAAAAAAGACCAAGCCCATACCGCCTTTACCTCTCTCTCTTCAGCTGATCTCACGGCTTACACACACGCCCAACATGCATATATCTATATGTGTGTGTGTGTGTGTGTGTGTGTGTGTGTGTGTGTATAAAAAAAATATCTTTTGTTTTAATTATACTTTTCTCCCCTTAATTTCTTTAAGCTATTAATTGAACCAAATTCAAATTTTTATATTTTGAAAATTACAATTCAATCCCTAAAATTTTAAATCACACAATTAATAGCGCTATCCACTCCAATATCTTCAAATGTGCTCCAATGCGACTCAAATTGTGCGTATAAGAAAATCAGGATCTTACATCTCGACCCATCGAGATTATGTGTGATGCCTCCTACTATGATGTCAATGCTGTTTTAGGATAGAGAGTAGATAAAGTACCTCACGTGATATATTATGCAAGTAAGACACTTGTGGAAGCACAAGTGAATTACACTACTATCGAAAAAGAGCTGTTGGCTATCGTTTTTGCATTGGATAAATTTCTATCTTATATCCTAGGGTCGAAAATTATCATATTCTCCGATCATGCAGCTTTGAGGTACCTAGTGTCAAAGAAAGAAACAAAACCTCGGCTGATTAGGTGGATTCTCTTACTCCAAGAATTTAATATTGAGATTAAAGATAAAAAGGGAGTGGAAAATGTCGTGGTCGACCACCTATCTCAGGTTTTTATTAATGAGAGCAAGAAATAAGAGCCCATTGGGGATTCATTTCCCGATGAACAACTCTTCTTTGTAGCCCAAGTATCCCCACCTTGGTTTGCGAACATTACAAACTACCTTGCTATAGGTGAGATTCCTTTCTAGTGGACCAAACAAGATAGAGACCATTTCTTCTCACAGGTCAAACATTTTTACTGGGAGGATCCTCACTTATTCAAGCATTGTGCGAATCAAGTGATAAGAAGATGTGTGTCAAAGTGCGAGTTTGACAGTATCCTGAATTTTTGTCACTCTCAAGCATGCGGAGGACACTTTGGGGAAAATAGGATAGCCATAAAAGTGTTACAATGTGGATTTTATTGGCCATCTTTATTCAAAGATGCACACCGATTCTGTCAGGCTTGTGACAGGTGTTAGCGTACGGGATCAATATCCCGCCGAGATATGATGCCCCTCTAACCTATTCTGGTAGTTGAGATCTTTGATATGTGGGGCATCGATTTTATGGGACCATTCCCAACATCCTTTGGTTACAAGTATATCTTGTTAGTTGTAGACTATATGTCGAAGTGGGTTAAGGCCATAGCTACTAGAACTAATGACCATAGGGTGGTGCTCCGCTTTTTGAGGGAGCATATTTTTAGTAGATTCGGGATACCCCAGGCGATCATTAGTGTTGAGGGTTCACATTTTTGTAATTAGGCCATTTTAGGCATTAGTACGTGGTAGCTGTTAAATAAGCGTTGTCACTTTCACCGCAAGCGTACGGATCAAGTTTTAGTATAATGGACCTTTCGGTCGGGTATCGTATCCACAGGGATTGGTGTTGTTACTATCGAGTATCACGATTGTCATAATCTGACTTCATCTAGGCGACAAAAATAGAATTTAATTTAATACTAATACCAAACTAAAATACTAATTAAGTTAATTATACTATAAATACTAATTTGAGATTATTTAGGGGAGTAGATTGCCTAGGAATTAACTTTATTTACTTAAATGCATTTGATTTCATTTTAGTTAATATTAACGGCGTTCGACGTATCCGACGATCTCGGTTTGTAAACTCTCTCGCCACCTTTTTCGAGTGTAAGATTGGGGAATACGTGACTTCGTGTCAACGTCGAAGTCCCCCTTAACATCTTAATGACTCTAGGTCACGTGAGTCTCGCCCCAACATCATTGATTGCACACTTTCTAACGCCCTCTCGGGTCGTTAGATTGTCGTGTTATGTTAACCCTAATCCAAATCCGAAGTTACCTCTCCCGAGTATCAAATCTCGTATTCTCAATATATCTAAACTAGCATATAATCATAGAAAACACGGCAACACAATCAACATACAAAGAACAACCAAGAATGAAACACAAATTCAACCAAAACTACATTTTCATAAATAATACGTTAATCCCTATTACAATCCATGTTTAACTCATGGCCCTAACCGTTTATACAATGTAAAACAAGCTAAACATACTTAACAACTACCAAAATGAATAAAACAAAGAGAAGAAATGAGTGACTTAGCCTATATCCGAAGAATTGGTGCTAGAATCGTCAAACGATCACTTCCCTCTTCATCCTCCACCTCGGGTTGAGAGATCTCCCTCAAAAATTCCTAATCCTACTCCGAAAATATGGCCTAAGGCCTTAAGGGCTGAAGAGAGGAAAAAGAGAAGGAGAGAAGGGAAAAAATTGGCCAAAATATCTAATAAATATCAAGGCTGTGCTGCAGGATTTTTGCTTAGGCGAAGTTAGGTCAGTTAACTTTCTGCCGGAATTTTGCCTAGACGAAGTTACTGCAGGTTTGCAATTTTGTTTTAGTTGTAACTTCTTCATATGAACTCCGATTGAGGTGATTCAAAAACCTATGGAAATATAAGAAAAAGATATACAACTTCTATGTTTTGAGTATTTCTAAAATAGGATTTTATAATAGTCCAAAATAGTCTTGAAGTTACAGCACTTGTACCGGCTTTGCAGGTTTGGTAACCACCTAGGCGAAGAAGTAGGCAGTGGACTTGGAAATGTTTCTAATGGGGTTTATATCTAGAAAGAGTAATTTTTTCCTAGGCAGTGGGCTGTCAGTAGCCTTTTGTCATTCTCAGCATCTTCACTGCCTAAGCGGAGGTCTGGACACCTAGGCAATGGGCTTCCTTCATATTTTTGTCTCTTTGCTTGTTTATCCACCGTAACTTCGACTCGCCTTCGGTTCGATCTCATCGTTTTCGCTCCAGATTCCTATATTTTTGCTCCACACACCTAATTTATACAAAAAGTATAAAAACATATTAAAACATATAAAAATAACTATAAGCGTACTCAAAAACTAACAAATTCGAATTGAAAATACGTAGGTAATTTACACCTATCAAATACCCCCAAACTCAGAATTTTGCTAGTTCTCAAGAAAAACACCCACACAATACAAGAAAGTATACAAACTAATTACAAAATTAAAAACTACAAACGAAAAACATTAAAAACAAAAATGTGTAAGTTTTGATTATCATCTACCGGCCAAAAGATTTTTCCCTCATCGGCCCCCTAATCCTATCAAGTTCAAGCATAAATTACACCATGTGGTGTTCTAAAATTTCAATGTTCAAAAATAGTAAGCGCTATTCTAGATCATGTTTAAGTGTGTGTGATTAAACTCAATTATACTACTATCCATTGATTAGATGGGATTATCCCTAAATAAAGATCATGACTAAAACCTTTAAGATATAGGTAATCCATACGCCTGACCTGGGATCTATTCTCCACTCATGTAGGCTCGGAGGTTCATGAAGATCAGTAGGGCTTGGTTCGGTTTTGGAATAATGTCCAAGGGTATTTTGGAATAGAGAACAGGTTAACGTCGTTAACTTAACGTTACCCGAGGCAGATCGCTTGGCATTCTTACACTCGAAACCCCATATTTTTTAGAAACAACCCTGAACAAATGTTTAAGAACGTCGTACTCACTTGTCATGTAAAAAAGAAACTATTTTTTTTTTAACACACCCCCAAACTCATTCGAATTTCTACAATTTTAAGAGTGTGCAAAAATGATTAAGTAATACACCCCAAAACGTATTCGAATTCTTATAACCTTAGGAATGTGCAAACAATATGAATGACAAACGACAAGCGAGTACTCGAATACCGAACCAAATTAGAATTTAGGCCTAAACTCAACCGCTCACATCAAGTAGCGAAATGGTAACTTGATTCACTCAAATTGTGCCTTCAGTTTAGCGATATAGGTTTGGAAAAAGTTCAATCGGCTAGGGTATTTGTTAAGTGTTCAAAATTGAAACGGCTATTAGGTTTCGGCAGAGTAACGAGGGATAATGATATTACATGGTAGGCTTCAAAAGGCTCAAGCGATCAAATAACTGCCTAAATCATATCTCCTAAACAACCTCGCCTAGGATTTCGCCTTGAATTTCTCCCAAATCAGGTTCTAGAATCCTTATTTTCATGAAATTGATTGATGGATAATCAGTTTCAAATCAATAAGATGGTGCTATATTGAGTTTACGTGCTCGTGCATTTAGGATCCACAATAACTTTTACTAAGACGATACATCAAGCATACAGAACACACATGAATGAGCTTTACGCTCGACCTCAAAACAATCAGGGGACAGAATCATCATCGGGCATAGGCCCAGATGACGTCAAAACTTAGCACAAAACAACAACTAAACTAAACAAACTAATCCTAAACAAGCATGCAAACGATAAAAAACAGTAAAATTTAACTAAAAACATATAAACATACTAAAACATACTACACATCACCACCAACTCAACACAGGTGATGTCCAAAACAAGTCGTCAGCGATCCCAATGACAGTATATAGCATGATATTGAAGACGGGGGTTTAGAATACATACCTGGGAGACGAGAAAATCTCGCCTCCGACTCAAATTGACAGAGATGTATCTAATTTATTTGTGACCCTGGGTTGCCTCCCAAAAAGCACTTGGTTTAATGTCCTCAGCCCGACACATGCCCTCAAGACTGGCGAGATATTCAATGATCAAACCGCAAGAGCAGTTGTCGATCTAATATCTTCAAGCATCCTGCCGGAAACAAAAATAAAACTACAAACAAAAATTATATACAAAAATGCCTAGATTAAAATCAAGTTATTCACTCCCAATATCGATAGCAATCAACAAGACAATCCCCGGCAACGGCGCCAAAAACTTGGTAGCCGCTAAATAAGCGCTGCTACTTTCACCGCAAGCGTACGGATCAAATTTTAGTATAATAGACCTTTCGGTCGGGTATCGTATCCACAGGGATTGGTGTTGTTACTATCAAGTATTATGATTGTCATAACCTGACCTTATCTAGGCGACAAAAATGGAATTTAATTTAAATCTAATACTAAACTAAAATACTAATTAAGTTAACTATACTATAAATACTAATTTGAGATTTTTTAGGGGAGTAGATTACCTAGGGATTAACTTTATTTACTTAAATGCGTTTGATTTCGTTTTAGTTAACATTAACGGCGTTCGACGTATCCGACAATCTCGGTTCGTAAACTCCCTCACCACCTCTTTTGAGTGTAAGACTGGGGAATACGTGACTTCGTGTCAATGCCGAAGTCCGCCTCAATGTCTTAACGACTCTAGGTCACGTGAGTCTCGTCCCAACGTCATTGATTGCACACTTTCTAACGCCCTCCTGGGTCGTTAGATTGTCGTGTTGTGTTAACCCTAATTCAAATCCGGGGTTACCTCTCTCGAGTGTCAAACCCCGTATTCTCAATATATCTAAACTAGCATATAATCATAGAAAACACGGAAACACAATCAACATACGAAGAACAACCAAGAACGAAACACAAATTCAACCAAAACTACATTTTCATAAATAATACGTTAATCCCTATTACAATCCATGTTTAACTCATGGCCCTAACCGTTTATACAATGTAAAACGAGCTAAACATGCTTAACAACTACCAAAATAAAGAAAACAAATAGAAGAAATGAGTGACTTAGCCTATATCTGAAGAATTGGCGCTAGAATCGTCAAACGATCGCTTCCCTCTTCATCCTCCACCTCGGGTTGAGAGATCTCCCTCAAAAATCCCTAATCCTACTCCTAAAATATGGCCTAAGGCCTTAAGGGCTGAAGAGAGGAAAGAGAGGAGGAGAGAAGGGAAAAAAATTGGCCAAAATATCTCAAAATATCTAATAAATATCAAGGTTGTGCTGCAGGATTTTCGCCTAGGCGAAGTTAGGTCGGTTAACTTTCTGCCGGAATTTCGCCTAGGCGAAGTTACTGCAGGTTTGTAATTTTGTTTTGGCTATAACTTCTTCATCCGAACTCCGATTGAGATAATTCAAAAACCTATGGAAATATAAGAAAAAGATATACAACTTCCATGTTTTGAGTATTTCCAAAATCAGATTGAATCATATTCTGAAATAGCCTTGAAGTTACAGCACCTGTACCGACTTTGCAGGTTTGGTGACCGCCTAGGAGAAGAAGTACGCGGTGGACTTGGAAATGTTTCTAATGGGGTTTCCACCTAGGAGGAGGAATTTCCTGCCTAGGCAGTAGGCTGTCAGTAGCCTTTTATCATTCTCAGTATCTTCACTGCCTAGGCGGAGGTCTGGACGCCTACGCGGTGGGCTTCCTTCATATTTTTGCCTCCTTGCTTGTTTATCCACCGTAACTTTGACTCGCCTTCGGTTCGATCTCATAATTTTTGCTCCAGTTTCCTATATTTTTGCTTCACACACCTGATTTATACAAAAAAGTTTTAAAACATATTAAAACATATAAAAATAACTATAAACGTACTCGAAAACTAACAAATTCGGATTAAAAATACGTAGGTAATTTACACCTATCAGTATGGCCACACCTTATCACCCTCAAACTAATGGTCAAGTGGAAGTGTCCAATAGAGAGATAAAACAGATCTTAGAGAAAATGGTACATCCCGACCATAAAAGATTGGTCAGAACGTTTGGTTGATACTTTATGGGCGTACCGAACAGCCTACAAAACTCCTATCAGTATGTCACCTTACCGACTGGTGTATGGAAAAGCATGTCATTTACCTGTTGAGCTAGAACATCATGCTTATTGGGCTACGAGAGTGTTGAACTTTGAGATGAAATTAGTAGGGGATGAACGAAAGCTTCAACTCTCGGAGTTGGACGAGTTGCGAAATGAAGCCTTCGAGAATTCTAGAATTTATAAGGAGATGACGAGAGCATTTCATGATAACATTATTAATAGGAAGTCTTTCCATCCTAATCAGAAGGTGTGGTTATTTAACTCGAAGTTGAGATTTTTCCTGGGAAAACTGCAATCTAAATAGGATGGTCCATTTATGGTCGAAAAAGAACACCCTAGTGGGGTAGTGGAAATAATCGACTTAAAAGACGGTCGAAAACTTAAGGTTAAGGGCCAAAGATTGAAGCATATGGTAGGTTTTGAGGAGCAGGGTGTCATCAAATCGATCAACTTGGTTGACCCAATCCATTCATGATGCCCCATTACGTCTGGTTGAAGAAATTAAACTTAGTGCTAAATGGGAGGCAACCCACTGTTATTTTAGAGTGTTGAGTTATTTCATTTTAGTTATCTTACTGTTATTATACTTTATTTTAATTATTTTCCTTGAGTGCATTGGTAGACAAGTTTGCATGCATTCTATACATACTCAATCATGCTATACCTATGGACACATCAGGTAGTATCCTTCTTTGTCAAATCTATTTCGTGTTTTTATCATTGAGGACAATGCTAAATTTAGGTTTGGGGGGAGGTAAATGCTTGTATTCCTGTTAATATTTATATTTTATTCCGCAATTAATTTTGTCAATCTATCCCATGATAACATGTCTGTCGGGTACGAACTTGAGTTTGCTAAAATAATCATTGAAATATATGACTGATTTTTAAAAATATTTTATTTTTTTGACCCTTACATGCATGATAACTTTCTTTTATTCTAAATTTAATACATAAGCTAGTTTGATATGTTTTGACATAAGAATAACTTAACCCTGAAATTAAAATAAAATAATAAATAAATAATAAATAAAAATAAGTGTGTCAATAATAATGATTCTTTGTCTTAATGATGAACTGTCGCTGAGTAACAGGGTCTCTTGCCTTAGTAAGCTTTGAGTGTTCGCGTCAAAAGGGAGAAACGATTTGTTAAAACAATAAGTGACTCGTTAACCTCGAAACCTAAGATGTTCGAGTTATTAAGTCTGAAAGGTGCTTCAACACCTAATGTAAGACCCTATTTAAAAAAAAAAAAAATGAAAATGATGATGATGAAATGAGAAAAATGAGAAGTTTGGGGGGGGAAGAAAGAGTATTTTGATTTAGATATTTTAAACATACATTTATAATATATATATATAAATATGTGCATGTGTGTTTGTGCAGTGAACCACGCCGGAAGGGAATGGGAGAGAGAAAGGAGGAGGGCAACGTGGCATGTGTTGGCTCCACTAATGTGTGTGTGTGTGTGTGTATAAACGTGGTGAGGAATGGTTCCCATCATTCTGGCAGAGATAACAGAGAGAGAAGCGAAAAGGAAGAAGAAGCCATCGGAGAAGCTGCCGGAGATCTTTGGTGCGGGTTCAGGGTATTTTCCCAGGGTTGAGAGTCGTTTGGGCTATAGGAGTATGCAAGTGTGATATATTTTAGGGTCATATGGAAGCAAGTATGTGTAGGTGAAGGTCTGGGCTCTATTTTTGCTGTTTGGAGTTACAACCGTTGGTTTGGGGTATTATTTAGTGGGTGTTTTAGTTAAAGTGAAGGGAATGAGGTTGGTTATATCAGTGTAAACTTGGGATGGTTGATCGTGGAGGAGAAGTGAAAAATTTAAGGACCGGAACTGGTGACGAGAAGGGGGTAAAAGACTGGTCTGTTCTGTTCTGTTCTGTCAGGGATGAAGCCAAGACCGCTTAGGCGGTGGTAGATCGCTTAGGCGGTAAAACAACAGAGAGCCAGAATCGCGTGGTCGCTTAGGCAGTGGAAGATCGCTTAGGCGAAAAAACAACAAAGAGCAAGAAATCGCCTGTTCGCCTAGGCGGTGTATTCCCGCTTAGGCGGTGGGGAGAAGAAGCATATTCTAGGGGGGCTTGCAAGTACAAATTTTGAGGTGAGTGTACTATCTTCTTACAAAATTATTTTTCTATATGTCGATCTAAATGTTTATTAAACTGCATGATTTTATAAATATGGTGGATCGAACAGGTTTTGTGTGAGTTGGTAAAAAAATGAATTTTCGTGGAATTTTTAGGGTTTTAAAAGAAGGATATTATAAATAATTTTGTTGGAAATTGACGATAACTGAATTGACGATGGTATGGTTGCTTGATTTGTGTTATTGGTTCGACTATGTCATAGTTTATGTCCTGTCTAGAGGGTGGTCCAGCAGGTGGTGATTCATATTATGGTCTGTCCGGAGGGTGGTCCGGCAGATGAATATTTGTTATGGTGATTGATATAATTGGTGACTTATATTATTGGCCTCCGGAGACGTCCGATAGGCGATGATCTGCGTAGTTAAGTCCGCTAGGAAGACATATCCTACGGATGGTTACGATACTGTTGCAACTCCCGATCGTGAGGTTAAAACGATCACTATGGTTTAGTCGGTGTGTATGTGGGTGATAAGTAAACTTGAAATGGGGTGTTTTTACTAAAATTGGTGATTTATTGCATATATGATTGATGTGGTTTTACACTGAATGGATTGGTGAGATATATAATTATATAATTGTTTATTTATTTTCACTGCTTATTTTAAGAAGAGATGTTTGTATTATGGTATTCGTATAATTACGCTCGATCCCTTTTAAAAAGGTATTGAGAATGTATTATTATTTCAAAAATATGTTTAAAAATTACTAAGAAGGAAGTACACTCGCAGGTGCTGTAGAGAAACGTTTGTCCCCTACTGGCAGTAGGTCGTTTCCTGAAGGGCCGTAGCGGGGAGTATCTCAATAGTGATTCTTTTTGCTTCTGGTTGTATATGTTGGTTAGTAAAAAAATAAAGAACTAGTGTTGTTGTTGTAAGGTCAAGAGAGTCTCAATGGAAGGGGGTATATGTAATTTTGTTGGCTATAGTAAATAATATTCTCTTTTTGTGTAAGATACTTTAATTAGTGTTAGACATTTGTTCGGATGAGTTGTATTGTTGTCACACCGGCCCACAAATGTTGGGAAAACCGGGGTGGGTTGTGACAATTTTGGTATCAGAGCCTAGGTTATAGGTTCTGTAGACTTGCCAATGATGGTGTCAGTAGAAGATCAAAAGATAAGAGGACGTGTCAATCGTCTAGTCAGTAGGGGACAATTAGGTAAAGTGTTTGGGAGTTATCTTATTAGTCGGATAATAGTAAATTTACGTATGTTTAATACCGGCAATTGTTTTCAGTTGGTTTAGTTAGTGGTTGAGTTGCATTTTATGGTTAATAATAGGTATGGAGCAAGGTGATGAAAACTCTGGGAGTGTAAGATCTTAGGGGTAGCTCGAACCCCCGGGATAAGTAGAACCTCAAGGGCAAGGAGATAGGCTTCAAGGGAGTTTAAATTCTATTGAAAGGATTCTGCAGGCTGTTGCCCAATTGACTGAATAGCAAGCAAGAATAATGGAAAACCAAAGGGTTCAGAGTGAGATTGCCACACCTCAGGCAGTGTGTTTAAAGAGATTCAAAGAATTGGACCCTCCGGTCTTCACCGGGACAGCAGGACCAGCTGATGTGGAAAATTGGCTTAGAGGTGTAGGCCATGTGTTTGAGGCGATGGTCATTGTCGATGAGAGTCGAGTTTCCCTTACCACTTTCCAGTTAAGAGAAGAAGCGAAGCACTGGTGGGAGGAAATGAAAAGGTTGATTTCTGGTGCTGGTGCGAAGATCTCTTGGGATCGTTTTGTTGCTGAATTTAATAAAAAGTACTTTCCCGAGTCGCATCAATATCAAATGGAAGAAGAATTCATAACGTTGAAGCAGGGAGAAATAGCGGTGTAACAATATGAAGTTCGATTTGATGCTTTGTCTCGTTTTGCTCCGGACTTGGTTAGAACTAAAGAGGCAAGGTGCCGACGTTTTCAAAAGGAGCTTAACCTAGAAATTCGTACTAGTTTGACGAGCCGACAAATAAGAAATTATGCAAAACTAGTGAATACGGCGAAACTAGTGGAGCGAGATGTTCAGGAAGTTATGGAGAGTCGTGAGCAGTCCAAAAAGAGCCGATTCGAGTCACCCCATGGTTTTCTGGGAGGTGTTTCACGTGGAGCGGTATCTCGATCGCCAATTGTTCGGACATCATCCTTTGGTCAGTCTGTCAGAGGTCGTGGTCCCCGGCACTTATATTCCAGGCGACAGAAGAATGCATCTGAGTCTAGTGTAGGTCCGCAGAGGCAGGAGAGAAGTCAATCGCTGAATCGAACGGGGAGAGATAGATGTTATCGATGTGGGGCACCGGATCATTTTTCCAGAGACTGTACTAGGGCAGTTCCAGTGTGTTTTTGTTGTAAGGAGCAGGGTCACATAGCAGCAAATTGTCCAGAATTTGTTTCTACATCTGTATCGTCTACGGGTGGCGTGAGTAGTGCTAGTTCTAGCACTGTCCCAGGGCGCGGGCGAGGATCAGCTGGAAGACCTTCGACACGAGGTCGTGTTTTTGCTACCACTAGGCAGGAGGCTCAGGCTACATCGAATGTTGTCACAGGTATCATTGCATTATATACTAGTAATGCTCATATACTCATTGATCCTGGTTCTACGCATTCTTTTGTCTCATCAACATTTATGATGCAAATAGGCAAGTTTCCTATTCCTTTATCCTATCATATTGTTATTTCCACTCCGGTAGGTGAGTCGGTCTGGATAGATAGTGTGTTCAAAGATTGTCCGCTTCAGATCAGTGATAGAAAGCTGGTGGCAGATTTATTACCCCTGCGTATTTCTGATTTCGATGTAATTTTGGGTATGGACGTATTATCTAAATATCATGCCACCATGGATTATTTTAAGAAGGAAGTGAGATTCCAAATCTCAGGCGAGCCAGAGTTCGTTTTCGCGGAAAATAGAACCATTACACCTGTTAGTTTAATTTCAGCCCTTGAAGCTAGGAAATTGTTGCATAAGGGATGTCAGGGCTATATGGCACACGTGATTGATACTAATCAGATAGAAGTCATGATGGTAAACATTCCTATGGTTAAAGATTTTCACGATGTGTTTCCGGATGATTTGCCAGGGCTACCAATAGATAGGGAAATGGAGTTTACGATTAAGCTACTTCTAGGAACGGTTTCTATATCAATTCCACCTTATCGAATGGCGCCTAGTGAGTTGAAAGAATTGAAGGTGCAGCTGCAAGATTTGTTAGAGCATGGGTTTATCAGGCCTAGTATTTCCCGTGGGGTGCCCCGGTGTTGTTTGTAAAAAAGAAGGATAGCACGATGAGGATGTGCATCGACTATCGGCAGTTGAATAAAGTGACGGTTCGAAATAAATATACGTTACCTAGGATCGATGATCTATTTAACCAGCTTCGGGAGGTTAGAGTCTTCTCTAAGATTGATCTTCGGTCGGGGTATCACCAATTAAAGGTCAGAGATTGTGACGTAGCAAAAACAGAATTCCGTACTAGATATGGACACTATGAATTCCTGGTTATGCCCTTCGGTTTAACAAATGCCCCTGCTACTTTTATGGACTTGATTAATCGAATTTTTCAACCTTATTTGGATCAATTTATTATCGTATTCATAGATGATATTTTGATCTATTCCCCAAGCCGAGAAGAGCATTCAGAGCATCTTTGAATTGTGTTACAGATGTTACGGGAAAATAGGCTATATGCGAAATTTAGCAAATGCGAATTTTGGTTAGATCATGTGATATTTTTGGGACATGTCATTTCGGGAAACGGTATTCAGATAGATCCAAAGAAAGTTGAAGCTGTTGTACAGTGGAAAAGACCAAGGAATGTGACGGAAGTGCGGAGCTTCTTAGGTTTGGCGGGTTATTATCGACGGTTCGTGCAAGGTTTTTCTGTGATAGCTGCCTCATTGACTCGATTAACCCGTAAAGAATCTAAGTTTGAATGGACCGATAAATGCGAACAAAGTTTTTAGGAGCTAAAGAATAGATTGATATTGGCACCAATATTGTCCCTCCCGACTGAAAATGGTGGTTTTGTGATTTATAGTGATGCGTCCCACCAAGGGCTGGGATGTGTACTGATGTAGCATGGTCATGTAATTGTCTATGCATCTCGGCAATTGAAGAATCATGAGCGTAATTATCCGACGCATGATTTGGAATTGGCGGCAATTGTGTTTGTCTTAAAGATTTGGATGCACTATTTGTATGGCGAAACCTGTGAGATATACACTGATCATCAGAGTTTGAAATACTTGTTTACTCAGAAAGAGCTAAATTTGAGGCAATGGAGTTGGATAGAGTTTATTAAAGTTTATGATTGCGCCATCTACTATTACCCAAGAAAAGCTAATGTTGTAGCAGACGCGTTGAGTCGAAAATCAGCAGGGTTCAATTGCATATCTTTGGATAGTTCGTACTAATCTGTATGCCAAGTTGAGACCGATTCGAGTTAAATTAGAGGTTGGGCAGACTGCAGCGCTGTCTGCGACATTGACTTTGAGGCCGACATTGATAGATCATATTATCGAAGCTCAGAAGTTGGATGATCAATTAGGAAGAATACGAAATGAAGTAAAAGACGAATTCAGAACATATTATCATATTAGGGATAGGGATGAGGCGTTAATGTCGGCTATGCGTGCCAAATGATATCAACTTGAAAAATGATATCTTGGAAGAGGCACATAGCTCCGCGTATGCAATGCATCCGGGTAGTACCAAAATGTACCGAGACCTGAGCGAGCATTATTGGTGGACCGGAATGAAGCGAGAAATCGCAGAATTCGTTGCCAGGTGCTTAATTTGTCAGCAAGTAAAGATTGAACATCAGCGTCCAAGTAGGTTGCTACAACCTTTACCTATTCCCGAGTGAAAATGGGAGCATATTACGATGGATTTTGTTTCAGGGTTACCCCGCACTCAAAAAGTTCATAATTCTATTTGGGTGATTGTTGACAGACTTACTAAGTCTGCTCATTTTCTGGCCTTAAAGACGACATTTTCACTTGAGAAATATGCTCAATTGTATATCAATGAAATCATAAGGTTACATGGCGCTCTGGTTTCTATAGCATCCGATAGAGATCCGAGATTTACTTTAAGATTTTGGCCAAGTCTTCAGACCGCTTTGGGTACCAGGCTAAATTTTAGCACCGCTTTCCACCCTCATACTGATGGTCAATCGAAGCGTACAATTCAGACATTGGAAGATATGCTGAGAGGGTGTGTGTTGGAAGCTCCTGGTAGTTGGAACAATCTTTTGCCATTGATGGAATTTGCCTATAACAACAGCTACCACTCGACAATCAAGATGGCCCCATATGAAGCATTATATAGCAGGAGATATAGAACTCCAATTTGTTGGACTGAAGTGGGTGAACAGAAATTGTTGATGACATATATAGCCCTGATGACCGCAGATAAAGTAAAGATGATACGGGAAAAATTGAAAATATCTCAGAGTCGACAAAAGAGTTACGCAGACAATCGCCGGCGGAAGTTGGAGTTCGAGGTGGGAGAGCATGTATTTTTGCGTGTCCCTCCTTGGAAAGGTGTATTAAGGTTTGGAAAGAAAGGAAAGTTGAGCCCAAGATACATCGGGCCATATGAAATTTTGGATCGGGTTGGCACTACAGCGTATAGGCTTTCATTACCTTCGGAATTGTCTCGACTACATAATGTTTTCCACATATCGATGCTTCGAAAGTATGTACCCGACCCTTCTCATGTGTTGACTTCATAGCCGATTGAATTGAAAGAAAATTTAACGTATATTGAAGAACCAGTTCAAATTCTAGGCCGTAGAGATCAAGTGTTAAGAATGAAAACGATTCCGTTAGTCAAGGTTTTGTGGCGTAGTCACGCAGTGGAAGAAGCAACTTGGGAGCGAGAAGATGAGATGCGGAACAAGTACCCACATTTGTTCGGTTAGGTACGAAAATTTCGGGGCGAAATTTCTTATAGAAATGAAGAGTTGTAAGACCCTGTTTAAAAAAATAATAAAAAAAAAATGAAAATGATGATGATGATGATGAAATGAGAAAAATGAGAAGTTTGGGGGGGGAGGAAAGAGTATTTTGATTTAGATATTTTAAACATATATTTATAATATATATATGTGTGTGTGTGTGTGTGTGTGTGTGTGTGTGTGTGTGTGTGTGCATGTGTGTGTGCATGTGTGTTTGTGTAGTGAACCACGCCGGAAGGGAATGGGAGAGAGAGAGGAGGAGGGCAATGTGGCATGTGTTGGCTCCACTAATCTATATATATATATATATAAATGTGGTGAGGAATGGTTCCCATCATTCTGGCAGAGATAACCAAGAAAGAGAGAGAGAGAGAGAAGCGAAGAGGAAGAAGAAGCCATCGGAGAAGCTGCCGGAGATCATTGGTGCGGGTTCAGGGTGTTTTCCCAGGGTTGAAAGTCGTTTGGGTTGTAGGAGTATGCAAGTGTGACATGTTCTGGGGTCATATGGAAGCAGGTATGTGTGGGTGAAGGTCTGTGCTCCATTTTTGCTGTTTGGAGTTACAACCGTTGGTTTGGGGTGTTATTTTAGTGGGTGTTTTAGTTAGAGTGAAGGGAATGAGATTGGTTATATCAGTGTAAACTTGGGATGGTTGATCGTGGAGGAGAAGTGAAGAATTTAAGGACCGGAACTGGTGACGAGAATGGGGTAAAAGACTATTTGTTCTGTTCTGTTAGGGACGAAGCAAGGATCGCTTAGGCGGTGGTAGATCGCTTAGGTGGTAAAACAACAGAGGGCCAGAATCACGTGATCGCTTAGGCGATGGAAGATCGCTTAGGCGATAAAACAACAGAGAGCAAGAAATCGCCTGTTCGCTTGGGCGATGTATTCCCGCTTAGGCGGTGAGGAGCAGAAGCATATTCTAGGGGGGCTTGCAAGTACAAATTTTGAGGTGAGTATACTGTCTTCTTACAAAATTATTTTTCTATATGTCGATCTAAATGTTTATTAAACTGCATGATTTTATAAATATCGTGGATCGAACAGGTTTTGTATGAGTTGGTAAAAAAATGAATTTTTGTGGAATTGTTAGGGTTTTAAAAGAAGGATATTATAAATAATTTTGTTGGAAATTGACGATAACTGAATTGACGATGGTGTGGTTGCTTGATTTGTGTTATTGGTTAGACTATGCCATAGTTTATGTCATGTCCGGAGGGTGGTCCGGCATGTGGTGATTCATATTATGGTCTGTCTGGAGGGTGGTCCGGCAGATAGATATTTGTTATGGTGATTGGTATAATTGGTGACTTATATTATTGGCCTCCGGAGACATCCGGTAGGCGGTGATCTGCGCAGTTAGGTCCGCTAGGAAGGCATATCCTACATATGGTTACGGTACCGTTGCAACTCCCGATTGTGAGGTTAAAACGATCACTATGGTTTAGTCGGTGTGTATGTGGGTGATAAGTAAACTTGAAATGGGGTGTTTTTACTAAAATTGGTGATTTATTACATATAATGATTGATATGGTTTTACACTTAATGGATTGGTGAGATATATAATTATATAATTGTTTATTTATTTTCACTGCTTATTTTAAGAAGAGATGTTTGTATTATGGTATTCGTATAATTACACTCGATCCCTTTTAAAAAGGTATTGAGAATGTATTATTATTTCAAAAATATGTTTTAAAATTACTAAAAAGGCAGTACACTCGCAGGTGCTGTAGAGAAACGTTTATCCCCTATTGGTAGTAGGTCGTTTCCTGAAAGGCCGTAGCGGGGAATATCTCGATAGTGATTCTTTTTACTTCTGGTTGTATATGTTGGTTAGTAAAAAAATAAAGAACTAGTGCTGTTGTTGTAAGGTCAAGAGAGTCCCAATGGAAGGGGGTATATGTAATTTTGTTGGCTATAGTAAATAATATTCTCTTTTTGTGTAAGATACTTTAATTAGTGTTAGACATTTGTTCGGATGAGTTGTATTGTTGTCACACCGGCCCACAAATGTTGGGAAAACCGGGGTGGGTTGTGACACCTAATGCCCCGAGCCAACTGAATTGGGGGTATTGGCCCAACACTCGCTACACGGATACCTTAGAAAGCCCAATGGGGCTAGCATTGCACAAGTCACTTAGTAAAAAAAAAATGTGTTTGTTTCATATAAAAAATAAAAATAAAAAGTTGTTTGATTGTCTAAAACTAGTTGACCAGCTACTTGTGCTAAATTCATTATAAATGAGAGTTACATGTATGTTGTGGGTGAAAAAATGAATATTGTTAGGAATCACGTGCTATGAGATCATTGATTATTTCGGTAACTCTTGGGTGATCTCGATTGAATATGTTAGTATTGGACATGATTGGTAAATTTTTTGTGAGGAATAAAATTTACAATAAGGAATTTGAGATGTTTGTGGGTAGCATCACTGTAAACGCTCATGAGACTATACTCGTCCATCCCCTAGCATGCGCAACAACAACCCCAACAGCAATAATAAACAACAAACAACAACAGTAAACAAAAGACCATCCAACCCCAGCAACAGCAGCGTGGACAAAACAACAAATAGCAAAATACCACCTCTCAAATACCTCAACAACAACATAAACAAAGAACTGTTACATTAATGCGAGGAGAAAACCAACCAACTCCAACAATCATAACAATAACAGTAAACCCACAAAAGCAGCAGAACAAACAGCACCAGCAAACACCTCAATAGCAACATGGACAAACAACAACAAATATGATAGAAAAAAAAAAAAGTTATACAACTTAACAAAAACAAACCAATTTAAACCCAAAAAAAAAAAAAAAAAAATCCACCATTGCAATGTAACAAAACAAAAAAAAAATTCACCAAATATGAAATATTCACCTTTTAGTTTCATGAACACTACCAAAATATGAAATATCTTATATAGTAAATGGATCAGTGACATTGCTTTTGATACCGGAAATATATGTCTCGGGCCCAACAACCTTGTTTTTTACACCGGAAACATGTGTCTTTACTCACTCGATTGGATAACAAAAAATTGTCCCTCCCAACTGCCGATTGGTTCTGATCTCGAGACTGTGGGCTCTATTTTTAAGGTAACATGTAGCCCACACTCTCAAGATCAGAACCTACCGGCTGTCGGGCATGATAATTTTTCGTTCTCCCATTGAATGAGTAAAAACACATGTTACCGATGTCAAAAGTAAGGCCACTTAGCCTGAGAATGGCCTGACAGTCCCAACCAAACTCCACTCAATATGGAGGTACCTCGTAGTCCTGCAACCTTTCATATTGCCAACGGTTTGCAACGACCGTCCTATTTATCATGATAGCGGCAATTGGTTCATATTGAAGCGGGTAGCATATTACCTTTGATCACTTTATCTGACTCATTCGTCCATTTTATGCAGCACTTGATCAAGGATGTCATTCCCAGCGGACATAACCAAATTCAATGCAACTCAAACCCTAGATACATTGAAGTCAAACCGAACATAAAGTAAATTGAGAACGTGTTTGGTAACGTATTCATTGTGTGTCTAGAGAATAACAGAAAGGACAAGTAAGGTTAGAGAGAAAACAAGTATGCAACCTGCTTACCTTCAAATTCATTCCAGGATACCATACCTCGGCTTGCATCAATTTAATTATATACATTCCACAATCAAATCTAAAACAAATATAAAAGAAAAACAAGAATATAAAATATATATATATATATGGTGTCACACCCCACCCCGGACACCCGTCATTGTAGGGCCAACGTGACGTCGCCACGACCTCATCTTAACGTCAAACCCACTAGTAAATGATAAAGTGCATACAAAAATATACAACCACAAATTTAGACCATATGCAATATCTCTAACTGGGAACACACCCGCCCCTGAATTACAATAATAACAACGAAGCTCTCATAGGTTGGCCTCAGACAGCTCCTCCCAAAATATTTTCATACTATACCACCACCGGACTCTACCTAGTGCCAGTAGGGGGACCGACTCCTAGCTGTTATACCTACCAGTGTACTGCCTTCTTAGTAAAAATATTTTTTTTAAAAATAATAATATATTCTAAATATTACCACAATTAAATCTGGATAAGCATAAATATATAAGCAATGAAAATAAAGCGACATAGATAAGTTCCATCCAAATCCAAATCCATCTAGTATAAAGTCATACCAATCACCATAATAAATAATAAATCACCCAATATAAGTAAAACACCACATCTCAAACATACTATTTAAGCACACAACTCAAACACACACCTCAAACACACACACTGGCCAGCTTTAGTGATCGTTTTAACATCACGATCGGGAGTTGCAACGGTACCGTAACATTCGTAGGAATGCCTTCCTACGAAATATCCACACCCCTTTTGGGGAGAAATATAATCCACACCCCTTACAAGGAGAAACATCCACATCCCATGGGAAGAATCCATACCCCTTACGGGGAGAAATATAATCCACACCCCTTTCGGGGAGAACAACTAAGGCATCGTCAAAATCATTAGTATAGTTAAAAATCCACATCCCTTACGGGAAGAAATACATTTTCATACCGTATCGTCAAATTAATAACATTGTCACCAAATCACAACGTAATGATATCGTCTGATTAACATCATCAGCTCACACATTCATCTCTATTTTCCAAAATGGACTTTTTAATCCAAAAATCATATTTTTCACTTTCGTTTGAAGACCGTCTAATTTTAACAAAAACTATTTTTTTTTCACCTTTATTTTGAGAAAATCAGATATTTTCCATTCTCTTTTTAAAAACCACCAAATTGCACAAAAATCCATTGCCCTCAACTCACCCCAAAATCCAACAAAAATTATTTTAAATCCATCTTTTTAGAAACCAACACAATTCCCCAAGAATTCATTTTACCAACCCACCCCAAAACCTACTCGATCCATATCATTTATAAAATGGTACAGTTTCAGTAATCACACATTTCATCACATATATATACATAGAAAAATAATTTAGTAAGAAGACAGTACACTCACCTCGTGATCCGTTCCCCAAAAGCTTTGATCGACTATACTCTAATGTTACTCCGGTGCCTGCAAACCTATTAGCGACAGGGCCTAAATTAATATTTTAGGTAAAAATGACCCAATCATACAAATCTACGCCCTATGTTCCGTATTTTCCCATTCTCCATATTTTATTATGTAAAATTATTATTTGGTAAATTTTCATTTCGTTAAAAGTTACTACATTCCCAAATTTATTACTCCTACTACGAAATTTTCGATGCGTTAATTTAATTTTGTAAACTAAAATAAATTTAACGAAAAACGTTACCCGTTCCGAATCGTTCACAGGTCGTGAGATGGATTTTGGATTCCATTGGGGTTCTTTCTGTAATTTCCCTTATTTCCTTCTCCTCTTCTTCCTTCTTTCTCTTCTTCCCCATTCCTGTTCTGTTTTGGTTTCTGCCGGCCGGCCCAACACCCACACCCATCGATGATCACCCAACCACTATTGGCAAAGCAGAACACATACGCACACCTAGCACAGCCGGCTGACGATCGACGGCCGACCACCCACACACCCGCCGACTGAAGAAAACCGACGAACACCCCACGTCGATGGTCAGAAAACACGCACAACACCCACGCTGCACACAACAAAAAAAATAGAAAATACACCCACTCCGCCGAACGCCACCCCCGACGATCGACAACCATCCGAACTCACTCACACCCCTGCTCGATCCGAAACTCACTGCCGTCGACCCCTCTCTCTCTAGATTTTCTGAATCTCTTCTTCTTCTTTGAGATTTTTGGTAATTATTACATGTATGTTCACATTTATATGCATGAAATTAGTGGTCTAAACATCGAGCTCCTCCTGCCACGTCGCTGCTTCTCTCACTCCCTTCCGGCCGGCTGCTCACGATCACACACATATGTATAAATAATTTTTTATTAAATTACTCATTTCTCCCCCCTTAACTTCTTAAAATCTTTATTTTAGTCCAAGTCCACTTTTAAGATTTTTCTTAAATTGCAATTACAGCCCTAAAAGTTTTAATTAAAAATTAAATGTCAATTTACCTCCCAAAGTTTGGATTTAATGCTTCTAAATTTGCAAATTGACCCCTAGATTTTTAATTTGAATTTTTTATTAACCCAATTTCACTCCAAATTTTCCTAGTTACTCTAAAATGCAACTAAAATGACGTACATGCTATGATTGAGGTCTTACATATGGAACTTAGGAATACTAGTTCGTTCTAGTAAATTGTTGAATGATTACATGTTTGGCTGTTGTGGTTCCCAATTTGTGACTTATATTAGGAAACTCCCCATGTCGACGTTGTATATTTTTGTACCAAAATGTTCTACACACATCTCATGGAGGCATTTGACCTACATACATGTACGACTAGACAAGTATCAACAATCTAAACAATATACTGCTTTGAAACTAAAAGCACATATTTAAACCATGTCAGTTTCGTACCAAGCGTTTGGTCCTATCTTTGTGAGCAGTGAAAGTTCTTTGGCACACCGACGAATCAAAAACTAAGACCTTCGATTTAAGAACATCCACAACCACCAGAAACCAATGTGTTTAATCCACGTTGATAGACAAATATATCTAACAAACAGTGGGTATTGATATCATTAAATTAAACTCACAAAATAAGTCACCAAAAAAGTACAAGTCTGGGGTTTATTGTGTCATACCATACGACAAGCAAGAAAATCACCGATGTAATGATCAGCTCCCGTCCAAGAATTTGCCATAAATTTCACATTGCGGTTACCTAGTGTTAGCATCTTTGTCTGTAATGTAAAAATTAATGAAAAATATATATACGTATAAAAATTCATTCACTTTCTAAGGTACTCATTCGACAAAATCCCGAACTAAAAATGATATTCATAAAGCTTCCCCCGACATATGTGAAAAAATACCAACACGACCAATTAAGACCGATATGGTATCTAACATTTTGGTCATACGTGAGTTTTGCTATAAGACCCAAACTTTTTCATATGCACTTTTAAGCTGTATTTTAGAACATTTAGAAAATAATGGGGTTGATTATGTCAAACAATATTTATTTTAGTTTGTTTTTTTTGGAACAATTAGCAATTTTAAAAATATCAATCTTTGATTTAGGTTTAAATAAAAACTTAAAGATAATTTAGGGGGAGATTTATGTAATTAAAACTAAAATAAATAATAATAATATATATTATCACAATTGTGATAAGATCAAAATGAAAAGAAAAAAAAAGGGTCGGTGGGGCTTGGGCCTCTTTTTCAACTCATATATATATATATATATATATATATATATATATATATATATATATATATATATATATATATATATATATATATATATATATATATATATCCATCCATACATTTATGAGGACTTGAAAAAGGAAGAAAAATAGAGAAAACAGAGAGAAGAGAGATGTGGGCGGTGGGTGATCGTCACTATTTTCATCATCGGTGTGGATTTCGGTTGTCTATCGTTCAGCCGGCGGTGTGATTAGTGTGATTCAGTCTAGCATGTGTGTGCGTGTGTGTTGTGTCGGCGAGAAACCCAGCAGCAAGTAGAAAAATGAAAGAAAAAAAAAAGGTCCGTTCGGTAGGTGGGTGGCAGCCGTTCAACGTCGTCAGCTCTGTGTGTGTGTGTGTGTGTGTGTGTTTTAGTTGTGGGTGTGTACGCTTCGGTTGTGTGTATGTGTGTTCTATTCATCGTGAGGGTGGATGTTCTCTGCTGTTCAGTTGTCGACAAGTGTGTGTGTGTGATCGTCGTGGGTGAGGTCGCCGGAGTTGGTGAGGAGAGAGAGAGGTTCGGCCGATGGGTTACCATGTTCGTCGTGTGTGTGATCAACATTCGTCACCGACGGTGGGGGAAAAAGTGTGTGCGTCGGTGGAATCCAAACAAAAACAGAGAAAAAAGAGAGGGTCGGCGGCGAGGTGCTAGGTCGGTGTGGGTGTAGTGCAGTTTGATGGTGTGGGAGTCGATGGGTGTATTTCGGTAGTATGTGTGTGTTGTTAGTCGGTCGGTTGTTCTGTCAACAGTGGGTTGTGTATGTCATCGTCAATTGCAGGGGAATGAGGGTGGTCGACCGTCGCTATTGTTGTTGTGCATGTGTGTGATTGACGTGTCACCGCGGTGATGATTTCCGGCGAGCAAAACCCAGAAAACCGAAGAAGAAGAAAAGAGAAAGAAAGAAGAAAAAAAAAAGGGTCAAAAAGAAAAAAAAAATACACAAACAACCCAAATAAAAACCAAAAACCTACCTCGCGGCCGGTGGAAGATTTGAATCTCAAGTAAAATTCAACTTTTCGGCGGGCGAGCGATTCGAAACAGGTAACAATTTCATCAATTTTTATTTTTGTCAAATTAATTTATTAGCATCATTTTTTTTTTGCAATTGGGATAATAATTTTGCAACCGTTAATTATAATAATTTTGTACAGTAAATATTAACGTAGGAAATTGGAAAAAATAATAATTTTGCATAATGAAATTGAAAAAATGGGTAATTATGAAATTTAGGGCCTACATTGCATGTTAGGTTTGTTTTGGAAAAAAAATATTAATTTAGGTACATCGTTGTTAGGTTTATAGGCGCCAGTGTCCCAGTAAGTTTTGGACAATGACGTTTTTGTAGTACGGAGAACAAGATGAGTGTACTGTCTTTTATGTAAATCTACAAAGTTTATTTTTGTATAAATTGTGAAAAACATGCTTATTGAAAAATAGACGTATTTTCAACTTATATGGATCAAGTGGTTTTGGTGATAAAGGTGGAAAAATGATTCTTGGATTGTGTCGGTTTTAAAGGTGGAACAATGATTTTGGATTAAGTCGGTTTTTAAGGTGAAAATGTGATTTTTGTCCAACTATGCCATAGTTTCTTCCCGTAAGGGATGTGGATTTTCTTTCCGTTAGATGGATATGACCTACGGGATGTGAATTTTCTTCTCGTTAGGTGGATATGACCTACGAGATGTGGATTACCTGCTAGGCAAGTCCTGCAGGGTGGTTGACCCGTCAGGAGTGCAAATCTGGCGGGTGGTACGGTATCGTTGCAACTCCCGATCGTGAGGTAAAAACGATCCAATGGCTAGTAGGAAAGGGGTGTGGTATATTTGTGATGAACTGTTTGGATTGATTTAGTTTGGATATATTACTGTAAAATGG
This sequence comes from Eucommia ulmoides, assembly GCA_016647705.1. Taxonomy (NCBI): domain Eukaryota; kingdom Viridiplantae; phylum Streptophyta; class Magnoliopsida; order Garryales; family Eucommiaceae; genus Eucommia; species Eucommia ulmoides. The sequence goes on along the minus strand of JAENRU010000270.1, from coordinate 532,353 downwards.
ATTGACATATATATATTATTTTTGGTTATACTGGCGGATTTAAACTATTTGAAGTGATTGATCTAAAATAATCGGGTTGGTTGATTTAAAATATTTAGATTGGGTATTTCAAATACATATTAGTTTATTTCATCGGTGACTGGGAAACTGGATTCCCATACGGTATGTGATTAAATTATATTTATATTGGGTGCTTTAAACACATTATTTATTTACATTGGTGATAGTGGAAAACTGGTTCCGAATATGGTATGCGATATACTGTATTTTTGTTATATTATTTCATTTCATTGGTGGCAGTGGAACCGGGTATATGATTATATAATGTTATATTTTGAAACGTAGTGTTTATTATTCACACTTGATTCATGAAATGTTTTTATTATGAAGACAGTACACCAATAAAAAAAAAATTAGTTTCAGGTACCGCGGTTAGGAGTTGGTCCACTACTGTACTAGGGAGAGTCCGGAGGTAGTGTCATGTTGGAGGTGAGTCGGTCGGACATGAACCGTGGAAGATTCAGGTATTTTGGTGTTTTTTATTGTGGCTATTCAGAATAGGTATATATATTTTTGAGGAAAAATTTACAAGTAGGTGAGTGTGTATGTATATGTGTTAGTTTGGATATTCGTGGATTGGTCCGGTAACGTCAGGTCGACATCACGCCCGGCCTCAGGTGACGGGTGCCTGGGGTGGGGTGTGACATTTGTAGCAATGCAATTAATCACCTACATTGACATCATCAATCAAATCAATACTAACGACATTCGTTCCATAATTTTAAGAACAATCCATGATGAAAGACTTACCTCTCCATGGATCCAAGCTCTCGGTGCTAGCGTTGCAAGATCTGACCTAGTAACATCAACAGTTACAATATCACACAATATTTCACTGTAATATGACGAAACACTAATGTAAGTTACAAAAAAATAGCATATATGATGATTTAACAACTCGTTCAAATATGAATGACGTAACGTACCATTGATTCAATTTGGGGTTGAAAATGAACTTTCGCACATTTTTTTTCCCGAGACTGAGTCAAATCACTAAATTTACTTTGCTGCTTATAGCAGGCTACATAAATAACGTAAAACATATTCATTTACTTACATTGCATTGGGCGAGAAGGACAAGAATTGATATAATGAAGAAAAAAAAAAAACAAGACAAAAGATAATAAAAGTGCATTATTCACCAATAGGGTTGGTCATGGGCCGGGCTCTAGGTAAGGTATTACAAAAATATACCAGGCCCTAGCCTGACCCGGTCCGGCTCTAAGATCAGGCCTTATTTTTATTCCCAAGCCCAACTCTATCAAAATAATTAGGGCCTAATCCCAGCCCTTGGGCCGGCTCGACCCTATAATTTTTTTTTTGAATTTAAAAATTAAACATAAACAAAAACATTAGGCCATTCATTTTTACAAAAAAAGAAGAAGGTATATCTATGCATTGAAATTAAGATATTTGAACAAATCAAATATATTTGAGATAAAATTTGGTTTTTTATGGAGACAACCACAGCAGAGAGATAGAGACGGACCTGTCGGTTACGGTGGTTGGCGATGACGGTTCGACGGGGAGATTTGGTCATTTTGAACCAAATCTGGTCATCTGTAGGTAGATTGGCAATGAGATCGGCGGTGAAAGAGGCAGCGTGGAGTGAGATGGGTTGTGGATGGTGACGGCCCGAAGAAGCCGTCGGCGGCGTTAAATCAGAGAAAGAGATCGTCAACGTTTAATCAGAAAGAGAGAGAGAGAACGAGAGCGAGGGGATGGTGACGGCTCGAAGAAGCCGTCGTCGGCGTTAGATCGGAGAGAAAGATCATCGGCGTTACATCGAAGTAAGAGAACGAGAGTGAGACTTGAGAATGAGATAGTAGAGAGAGAATGAGACATCATAAACCACACCGCCAATAGCTTTCATCCATTTGAATTGTGAATATATTATTTTAATAATAAAAAATGATTCTCTATCACCGAACAAGTGTAAGTATCAATGGAAGAGATTTAAATTATAAACGAAGACCTAAATGGAGGTGGTTAAATGACGCATGAGGACACATGTTAGAGAAAACTACGAAATTTCCATCAAACTTATCTTTTATAATCTCAATATAAGATATATATATATATATATATATATATATATATATATATATATATATGTGTGTGTGTGTGTGTGTGTGTGTGTGTGTGTGTGTATATGTGTGTGTGTGTGTGTATAAAATAAAATAAAAATAATAATACTCGGGTCGGGCTCGAGTCGGCCCTATAAATTTTGTCCTTGTCCAAGTCCGGCCCTAGATTTAGTCGGGCCTCAAAACTTGAGCCCAAATCCTGTCCATGGGCTCAAAGCTTAAACCCAAGCCCTAAAAATATAGGGTCGGGCTGGGCGGGTTTAGCGGGCCCCCAAGCCCATGACCATCCCTACTCACCAAAGACCTCGTCGACTTTCGCTCAGCAGCTGCCTTTTTTGGTATAGACTCATACTATTATTTCAGCCTAATTACAGGCTTCTTTTGCTTCCTTCGTGCAATGCTCAACTCCAAGGAATGTGCATCATCCAATTCTTTGTAAAGGCAATACCGTATTTGGCATATTTTCAACATTCAATAACACCGTATGATTTTGATTGTCAATATCTGACGGCTGCCTTGTCGTCTATTCTGCCCGCAATTACTCCTTTAGCAGGGCATCTAGGGAAGATATCAATGGCTCCACCACACTTATCTACATGATCCTTCTCTTTAGTAAATGCTAGTAGCGTATCGAGCGCGCTATCCAAGTTTATTTCAACCACAACAGAGGGCCTCGATGTCAATGATTTCGCACTGTCCCTCAATGTCTCCTCTAAAATCATAGGCTTCGAGTAACCCGCATCCCCATCACGTTCGAGAGGGTCAATCTTCATGTCCTCTTGGCCAACCTGCACAATTGTAGACAGTAGGATGTCTTGTATCTCTAGTTGAATGGACGACTCTCGCGCAACTGACGACTCCCCATGCAACGACGACATATGGAGCATGAGCGATATTCGTTCAGTGAATACAAGGAACGCCGTTTTAAGGTTGGTGATATCTTTACACATTACGCCTAACTTAGCCCGAACCTCCGTAATGTCCGATCCATGGACATCCAAAATGTTTTGGATGTCATCAAGATCACATTTCCCAACCTTTTCTTCATTCTCCTCATTACTCTCATCCTTACTTTCCGGATTGTCCGCAATTTCCTCCATTTTTCGTGGCCCGACAACTGGCACAAGCAAAATCTAAAGTAAATAAAAGAAATGTGAATACAAATAATAATGACTAAAACATGAAAAAGAAAACAAGTGAATAGACAAAAAATTATAGACTACAAAAAAGTATCTCCTCCGAATTAAATGCTCTTAATTCTTTTGGATGATTAATACATTGCTTTATCTTGTCCTTACCCCAAGCAGTTATCTGGAGTAAGGCCATATTAACTTGGGAATGAAGAACAACATTCCCAGTAGGTGTGAAATTTTCAAAATAAAAAATCTATGTGAGAGAACAAGTTAATTGGAAGCAAGATGAATAATATATCAATACTATAACAATATTGCTTACCATCAAGAGTAGAAGGCATCTAGGTGCCTCTAAAGTTGCGCTTTTCACCTTCTTCTTCAAACTATTACAAAGAAAATGAAGGGTGAACGTCACCCAATTTCTGTTGGCGATTTTATCCACTGGGTTCAGGGCGTGCAAATAGGATATCGGCACCTTTGCATTGCTAGTTGGACAAAGGAAAGACCCAATCAACCACAACAAAAACTTGACACGAATTCTACCCCATCTGTTTCCATTTTACATAGTTGATCCCTAAGGTCCTTTAGTAGTACAGATTGCCCACCCAAATCGGGCAAACTCTTCAATTCCTTAATGTCGTCAACCTTCCCATCTTTATTGATAGAGAGTCCCTCATAACTTATTCCAAGGATGTGGTGCACATTTTTCGAATTAATCTCTATTTTCTTGCCATGCTTTGTTAGAGAGTAAGAAATAGGATCAAATCTTCGCACTAACCAGCTCAATAACGTCAAAGACAGTTTCCTAAAATTTAACCCAAGAACCCCTCCAAACCTCATTTCAACATCAACTACTCTCTACAGCTCAGTCATAGACTCAATTATACCCAATATGGAATGCATAGCTAGTCTCGTACCAATGGTGGCCTTCAAATACATATAATTCAAATTTTAGAAACATTATATATTTATTAATCATCACAAATTCATTTGAACTTGTAACTATTAACCTTAAACTTTTCATCCCAACCTTGCAACATTGAACAAAAAAATTATCCAATTATTTAAATCACTTCTATCCAGGATAAATGAAATTTGTAATGGACAGAATACTTGTGACTAATTGTAACATTAGTTAAATAACTTGTAACTATTAACTCTAAACTTGTAAATTAAGATGGAAAACTTCTAATGCTGCACAATAAAGTTGTAATATTCACAAAAGAACTTGTAATATACTTCCAATGCAATTACAATTCATGAGTATAAACAAATTAAACAAGTAAAATTACAAAAAAATAAAATAAAAAATAGCTTAAATTACAAAAAATTCTATAACACAATTTCTTAAACCAAGTATAAATAACCTATCTTATAACTTCTACCTTTTACCGTTAATGAATTACCAGAGACATTCCCTTCCTCCTTTTCGTCACAATGGTTGACAACATTGCAATTATCCTCAGGGTTACAATATTAAAAAGATCTCAACGAATAGTAGACACATATCAAAATAGTAGACAAACGCATTGGTTAATTTTAACATAAATACTTACCTTGTACCATTTGTTATTGTCCCATCACCAGGGACTTTAGCTTCCTCATTCGGTGCACATTTCTCGACATTGCAATCAGCGCAACAATATTACAAAGAGATCAACAAGTAGTAGACGCAAGTCAAAATAAATACAAACGTATTGATTAATTTTAAGATAAATACTTACATTGTACCCTTTACGACTTTCGCTTCCTCCTCTAATGCACATTTGTCGACATTGCAATCAATATCAACACTACAATATTATCAAGACCTCAATAAGCAGTAGACACATGTCAAAATAAAATAAATACAAAGGCAATAATTAATTTCCAGATGAATATTTACATAGATAAATTTGGCGCATTAAATTTTGCGCATGAAACCTCTTTTCTTTGTTCTCTTACATCTCCTTTACGTTAATCAAAAAGAAAAAATTATCAACAAATTAAAACTACTTTATTTCACAAATATCATAATATAATGAATGAAACAAAAAACCTAAATAGGCAAATATTCAAAAACACATACCATAAACTAACAAATTGTATCACATCATTTAAACATTAATTATCCATAAAATCAGTAAAGCGAAAGAAGGAGACAGAAAGAAACAACCATCGGTGTCCCAATTTGATTTAGAAATCAATTTTGAAATAAAAAACAAAATTAAAAAATTAAACGAAATTTAATATAAAAATAGAAAACATAAGCCATTTAAATTTAAATATACAATTTTCAAACCATAGACGAAGACAGAACGAGAGAGGGAAATAAAAAAACAAACCTGATGTTCTTCAAAAAAGAGGAAGATGTTCTTGATAACGAAAATACTAGGCTACGGGGAGGAAGATTGAGAGCTAGAACCCTGGACCAGTCGAAGCCTCTAGAGAGAGAGAGAGAGAGAGAGAGAGAAAAAGAAAGAGTGTGTGTGTGTGAGTGAGTGAGTGTTGAGAAGGTGAGAGAATAGTGCATTTAAGAAACCCAAAATAATTTAACTGGCGCGAGAACGTAATTTATTTTTTTTTATTTTTTTTTTATGGGTCCAAATTTTGGCTGTAATCCATGTAGCCAAAACCGGAGCTGCAGGCCGCTCCAAATTATAATTGTGTTGGGTAGGTTGAAGTTGCTATTGACTGGCCGCAAAGAGGGCAACAAATTTGAAGAGTTCGCAAAATATGCGGCATGCGCTCCCCATTATATGAAAATCGATGATTCGCACGTTAGACCATTGTGATTTCTAACCTAGGTTTTATGAAGTGAAAAATTCTGCGATCGGGGGTCTCTTCTCGATTAGGTCTCAACCTATTCAAACAGAGTTCAAACAATAATCAAAGACGAAGGTCTTGAAGGTATAAAATAGCGTGCAAACAAGGCAGCTGGCACCAGACTACAGTGCAGTTAATCGAGGCAAAAGAAATTTATCGTGTCTTCAGTCTTGATTTTTGGCGCGCGTTTTCTTGCTCTGGGAACGTGTGCAGCTTTTGCCATGTTTTCTTGTTAAGGTGTATCATGTTATTCTCCTCGTCTCATCCTTCATTGCTTGTTATTGGAAGCGCTTTCTTGTCATTGCGAGTTGTGGAGTTCAAATTATTTAGAGGCCTATAGGATAATCAAGAAGTTGCAAGCGTCTGGACAGATTTCGTAGCGGGTGTCTAATCAGTATTCCATGCCTGGGGTTGCTCTGCAGAACGATAATTTTATCTCTACACGGGTAGAGAATTCAGGTGGTCATCCTAGTATGGAGTCCGAGCTAGTGGAAGTGCGCAAATTTGTGCAAGAGAAGATGTAAGGCATTCTACACCTACACCCCCCAATTGTTGTTTCTTAATCATTTTTCTTTTTCTATATTTTGATTACCCCATTTTTAAGGAGGGGCATAAGTTGGTAATCTAGCAATGAGCCCAAAATGGACTTAGTTAGTCTGTTGATCACATTGTTTTTTGCTGTAAACTTGATGAATTCTTAAGATCAAAGCTAGTTTCACAAGCCTCATTGTGGTGATGCAATGACTAGTTATTCCAACTTCCACATGGAGCATTGATTGATGTCAAGATTGACTGACATTTCTGTACCAGAAATGATAACTTGGGAATAAACACGGGATGCTTCCTTAGATCTAACTCTCCTTTCATCGCAGAAGATCAAACTAAAACTGTATGACTATAGGTAGAGTTGGTCCTTCGTCTTTTTAAACTTGTCAATGGTTTTGTAAATACCAGAGGACAGGGAAAGTATTGTAATGGAGTAGACGCCCGAAATTTCATGTAACATGTGATTGACGGGGAAAAAATTGCAATAAGAAAATAGAGAATGAGTTTAAGAGGTACTGTAAGTTATGATGTAGCTATATGGAGGTATTTTAACTCATGATGTACTTATATCTTGCTAAAGTGAACTATGGGTACCCTCGGTACTTTGAGATTTACTGACATGAAAATCTTCTAGAAATGCGCATTTCCAGTGCCATCTACTCTAGGTTATCAATAATGTGGCCATTACGAAATCATGGGTTAAATTGTATGCTGACAATTTATTTTACTTAGATTGTTTTTTATTCATTATAAATATTATTGACTTCATTGGCTTTTCATTTATTTTTTTCTGAGAAAATTTAATCATTTTCACATGTGCACACGCATTAATATTTAAACATATTAATAAATTTGGTGGAACATTACTTAGCAAAAATCAAAATCAAAATTGTGGAATATCATTTGATCCAACAGAATAATTTCATAAAGATACCCATGTGTATTGCTCAAATTTGCATGTAATCAACATTTGATGCGGCCTCATCTCATACCATGTGCTTACTAAGAAGTCACACCTAGTCTTAGTTGCTTGATCACTTGCAGCACTTGAACATGTGTCCATGGTCCCTTTAACTACTAGGCCTTCTCTTTCATTGCTACTCTGTACTTGACAGGTAACTACTAGGCTTCTCTTTCGTTGCTACTTTGTACTTGAAAGGTCTTAGTTGCACCAAGATTCTTGTTTGTCACAATTTTGTTTTCTTCCAAGCTACCCAATTAATTATTTGTGCGAATCGGCTGAAACACCCATTTTGGATGCTTATTCTATTTTCTAACTTACCACATTTTCTTTGTTATTTTTGAACCTCAAGGATAAATACAACTTTTGATTTAATTCTTACTTTAAAATTAAGTGACTATTTTAATTTGAATAATACTAATTTTATTGTCAAACAAAAAGATTGTTGAATCCAACAAAGTAAATTTTAAAGGAAACAATACTAATCTTATTATTGAACTCAGCAAAATAGATTTGAACAAACACTTTCTGGACCTACAATTATTGTTGAAATTAACAAACAAATTCTAACGAAATTAATAATGACTTGGTTGTTGGATTCTGCAACTATTTCATAAAATATACATATGGGTATTGTTTTGAAACTCTTGATATCATCTGTTTTTTAGTTCTTTAGTGCACATTATGGGACTTACTAAAAAATTTTAATGGTTCCTAAATTTTCTGCGTCAACACTCAACAGAATTATATATTTTTTAGAAGATATTCATTGTTTTGACCTTATTTTTCCACTTCTATTCATATCATTCTTTATTTTTGGATTAAAATATGGAATGAATTATAGTTAATAATTATAATTTTAGTTCAATATTTTTCTCTGGCTTTTTCCATAATTAGATTATGCACAATAATGTCTGTTGTTGAATTCATCGACATTTTTTTTTCTAATAAATTTAGTATTGACTTTATTGTTGAACACTAACCCCTGAATGTAGCAAAACATACTTTAAAGAAACTAATACTAACCTTGTTATTAAATTCTATAAAAATATAAATTATTAAACACAAACACTTATTGAAATCACATAATTGTTGAATTCAACAAACATATTTCAACAAAATAATGCTGACTTTGTTATTGAATTCAACTTGTGTTTGTGACTTCTTAAAAAAAGACATATGCGCATCATTTTGAAGCTTTTGATCTGGTGATTAATATTCTGTAATGATTGACAGACGGGCGTTAGTTTTAGGAGATGGAGGGGCATTCAGTCCATTTTTTGCATGGAACTGAAATTAAACCCAAATAAGTGAATAGGTAAAAAATTTACTTTGGCAACCTATTGGGTGTTGGCACCAAGAAACCCTATATTTTTGTTGGGTAGAAGAAAAGAGAAGAGAAAATTCTTTTCATTGATTTTGATCTATACAATAGTGGGTTAATATAGACAACCCTAGTTGCAAAATAGGAAAATAAATAGACTCCCCTAATTAAGGGATTATTTTAGAAACACAATGAATCTCCCTAATCCTAGAAATTTACAAATGTTAATTGACTTTCCAAAAAACTAATTTCCTTATTTCTCAACACTCCTCCTTAAGTTGGTGAATAGATGTTTTCCATTCCCAGTTTGGATATAATCTCTTGAAACATGGGGCTACTTAATCTTGTGGTGAGTATATCTGCTAGCTGACGGTCAGTAAAGACATATAGTGTGCAAATTAAGCCACATTCCAATTTCCTGTTGACCTCAATATGCTTTGTTCGATTGTGTTGTACCAGGTTGTGCGCGATACTAATTGCTGATTTGTTGTCGCAGTAAAGTCTCATCGGTCCATCCCACTTAATCTTCAGATCTTCCAAGATAATCTTCAACCATAATAATTCACAAACTTCTTAAGCCATTGCTCGAAATTTTGCTTCTGCATTAGTTCTTGCTACCACATTTTGTTTCTTACTTCTCCAAGTTACAAGATTTCCTCCAAGAAAGGTACAAGGAGGTCGATCTTCTGTTAATTATTGATCCAGCATTAATTAGCGTCTATATAAGTTTCAAGTATCATTCCATCACCCCTTTTAAACAAAATTCCCTTCCCAGGACTTCCTTTTAGGTACTGTAGCACTCTATCGACTCCTTGTAAATGAATGTCCTTTGAATTGTGCATAAACTGACTGATCACACTAACAACGTAGGCTATATCAGGCCTAGTGTGAGAGAGATAAATGAGTCTTCCTACAAGACGTTGATACATATCTCTATTCACTGCAATATCTTCTTCAACCTTTCCAAGTTTATGATCAGGCTCTATTGGTGTACTCACTGGTTTGCGTGCCAATTTCTCTGTCCCTTAAAGCAAGTCTGTAATGTACTTCTGTTGAGAGATGAAAATCCCTTGTTTGGAATGTGCAATCTCAATTCCAAGGAAGTACTTCAACTTCCCTAGTTCTTTGATCTCAAATTCACTTGCTAATAGTAGTCTAAGAGCTTGTCTTTCCTTCTCATTATTTCTTGTCACAATGATGTCGTCAACATATAGTAGGAGTGCAGTACTCCCCCTGAACTTGAGTGTTTGACAAACAAGGTATGGTCTTCCTGGCTTTGTTTATATTCCATCAACACCATCACACTTCCGAACCTTCCAAACCATGCCCTCGGAGACTGCTTAAGCCCATATAAAGTTTTCTTCAATCTACAATCCTGATTCTTCCCTAGACTCTTGCCATATCCAGGTAGAATTTCCATGTAGATTTCTTCTTCAAGATCTCTATGTAAGAATGCATTTTTTAGGTCAAATTGTTGCAAATTCTAACCATAATTGGCTGTCAAAGACAACACGACTCTGAATGTATTCATTTTAGCAATTGGAGCAAATGTTTCTTGGTAATCCACACGTATGTTTGAGTATAACCTTTGGCCGCTAATCTCACTTTATACCTCTCCAAAGTACCATCTGCTTTATATTTCACTGTGTAGACTCACTTGCACCCCACATGTTTCTTTCCTGCAGGTACGTCTACTATCTCCCAAGTTTATTCTTTTCCAAAGTTTTCATCTCTACACATTCGTAGCTTATTTTCATTTTTCATTAGATAATGCTTCAGACAAGGTAGTAGGAATGAGAATACTATTTAAACTTATCAAGAAGCTCCTATGAGATGGTGAAAATCTTCTAAATGTGACAACATGAGAAAGTGGGTAACGGGGATGTTTGGTGCATTCTCTAGTTCGCTTCCTAAGGGCAATGGACAAATCTTGATCCGGGTTACTACTTAAGTGAGGTTTTGGCTCATGGAGTTCAAGCTCATTTAATGAAGGAGAATCAAAAGAAGGATTGGGGTTAGAAATTGTTACCTCAATTCCAGAATTCGGTTCTGACTCTTGGGCCTGCACAAGTTCATGGACTGGAGGTGCAATTCGTCTTGAATATACTTGACCAAATAATCTCTTGTTATCTCAGGCATAGTTGTTAAAGGCTCTAGGCGCACCGAGGCGCACTAGGTGTCCTGGAGCCTAAGCGCTAGGCGCACGGCGAGGCGCTAGCCTGAGCAATCCCAGGCGCACGACACTTTAAAAAATAAATAAATTAATATATAGCATTTTTATATTACAAATCTAAAATCAAGAAGTAAAACTATGACTAAATTCTAATTAGAAAATATAAAATACACTCGCAAGTAGCTCAGAATTCCAAATGGAAGTTTTTAAACATACACAAACAAAGAGCAAACAAAAATACAATCAATCAAAATCTAAATAATCAAATATCATCTTCATCATCCACTAGTCATTTAATTTGTCCTAACTCCTAACAAACAATTAAATGAACAAATAATAACAAAAATAAACTAAATAAATAATTAAACAATTAATTAAGTAAATAAAAGACATAAAACATAAATAATTAATTAAGTAAATAAATAAAACATACAGTCGGAGGCGGAGCAGCAGCAGTGGTCGGAGAAGAGAAATCAAACCAACGAGAAGAGAAATCGGAGCAGCAACAGCGGTCGGAGAAGAGAAATCGAAGCAGCTGCAACGATCGATCGACGAAATCGGAGCAGCAACAGCAACGATCAACGAAATCGAAGGAAATAGAAGGGAATCGAAGTGCGATTATGTTCCGAGTCTTAATCAGAGGCCGATTGTGCAGGTAAGGGGTCTGGGACCTCTGGGTATTTATATGGGACTTGGGTTAGGGCTAATTCGAGATTCAATGAAAGCAACGGATTCAATAAAAACGCTGTGTCCACCACAGGCGTGCCTCCGGCGATGCATGCGACTGTCGCTCAGGCGGTACAAGCGCGCGCTTCTTGTACCTTCATCGCCTAGACCTAAGCAAAGCGCAGGTCCGGCGACTTGAGGCGCCTTGAGCCTAGGCGAGCGCTTGAGCGCGCCTTTGACAACTATGATCTCAGGCAGGATTAGAATCAGGATTTGTAGTAGGGCTTGACAAGGAAGGAAGAACAATGAGATCCTCTTTATCTTCTATTACTAAATTCTCCCCTTGAAGGTAAGAGGTGGTGAAATATGACTGACTCTCATGAAAGGTAATATCTACTGAGATAAATTTTTTTTTTGAAGGTGGATGATAACATTTATATCCCTTTTGGGTAGAGGAGTACCCAAAAAAGACACACTTGATTGCTCTGGGATCCAACTTTCCCCTGTTTTGACTGTGAGCGTGAATGAAGGACATACGACCGAATATTCTTGGTGTCAAGTGATTGGTAGTTTGGAGATTGGGATATGACTTTGAGAACACTTCCATAGGACTTTGGTAACCTAGGACTCTAGAAGGCAGACAGTTTATGAGATGTGTTGCTGTTAAAACAACTTCTCCCCAATAAGACTTAGGCAAATTATTTTGGAACAAAAATGCTCGGGTTGTACCAAGTAAATGACCATTTTACCTCTCAGCAACTCCATTTTGTTGTGGAGTGGTAACACAAGATGATTCATGAATTATCTCTTGTTGTTGAAAGTATGGGGTTAAAATCTGATTGAAATAATCTCTAGCATTGTCCGACCTAAACTTTTGATTTTTACTCCAAATTGATTTTGAACCATGGCATGAAAATTTGAAAGAATAATTCTTACATCAGACTTATTCTTGAGCAGAAAGATCAAACACACTCTACCTATAATCATTAATGAAATGAATGAGACAAACCATCGTGCTCGAGAAATATTTGGAATAGTAGAGGGACCCCAAATGTCACTATGGATTAAATAAAAGGGAATTGAACTTTTTTTATTACTAATTAGAAAAGGTACACGCTTGTGCTTTGCAAACTCACAGACATCATATCGAAATAACTCAATATCTAATCCCTTAAACAGATTAAGAAACAATATTTTGAGAGTCTTAAATGATGGATGTCCAAGTCTACGATGATGGAGCCAATTTTTCTCTTTATTTGATGAATAACACTCGGAAAGAAATGACACAATTGACTTGATCTTAGAGAAACTGAGATTACTTGTTGTTTCAAGGTAGTATAGTCTGTCCCCTTCCTTAGCACGTCTAATCATCTTTCTTGAAGCCTGTTCCTGAAATACACAGTAGGTAGGGTAAAAAATCATACTGTAGGACATGTCTTTAGTCAGTTTTTTTTATAGATACCAGATTTGTGGACAGTTTTGGTACATGAAGTACATTTTTCAATGTGAGTGATGAGCTAATCTTAATATCTCCTATTCCTGCTGCAGTGATTAATGACCCATCGACAGTGGCAATTTTCCTAGGATTAGGACAAGGGTATAGGTGCTGAATTTATGTGATGAATGTGTCATCTGTCATGTGATTAGTTGCTCCTGAGTCTATGATCCATGAGTTGACAAAGGTTCTATCTGAAGCATTAAATCCAATGGAAATAGGAAGTTTACCTGAATGTACCAAAGAGGAAGTACCTAAGGGTTTCTCAAGAGTTCCTAGCAAGGTTCTCAACTTCTCAATTTCACTCCTGTTGAATTCTCCTTGAGTTGTATGCTCGTCATTTTGTGAGTAGTCACATGTGCTTGCCCACTACTTTGGTATTGTCCTCCATTATTTCCCCAATCCTTACTGGAAGGCTTGCCATGAAGCTTCCAATACCGCTCTTGAGTATGTCTCGACTTCTTGCAGTAGGTACACCAAAGGTTGTTCTTGTTGTCTCGAATCGGGGCTTTTGACAATTCTGCCTTCCCATGTTCAGGAATTAGTGGTTGCTCCAAGGTTGCCTTTGGTTCACTGCTCTTGTTAGCCACCATAGCCGAGCCTTCCAAGTTCTGGGGTTTCAACAATAACCCCTCTCCTACTTTCCTCTGCTTGAATTATGGAAATCACCTCATTCAGAGAAGGAACTTCACCCTTACCAAGGATTTGAACTTGGACTTGATCAAATTCAACGTGGAGTCCCACAAGAAAATCATAAATTCGAACTTGTTCTATGAAATTCTTTAAAATTGTTGCATTCTTTGGACACTTTGTTTCAAAGCACCTATAGTAATCAAGCTCCTACCATAGATTCTTAGAGTGTATTGGCATATTCCGTGACAGTTTTGTTCCCTTGAACTGTCAAGCCGGTTTGAACAAGCATCAAATAGTTTATTTTTCTTTTTCCTTTCAAAGTGGTGCGAACAAGCTGTGACAATTTCAAGTAGTTTTTTTCCATTCAATCGGTATGCTGATTGAATATGTTCTAATTCCTCAGTTGCTGGATGCGGTGCCACCTCTTCAATTCCGACAGCAGTGTTGTTGATTTCGAATGTCTCTAACATGGTTTAAATGGTCGCGATAAGAGAGGGAATTGCTGGTCGCGACAAGAGAGGGTTTTGGAGTTGGGCGGCAGCTAGGGTTTGGGATGGAGTCGCGATTTGGTTCGCGGCGGCTAGTTAGGGTTTTGGAGTTGGGTGGTGGCAGCTAGAGTTTGGGGTGGAGTCGTGATCTGGTTCGTGGTGGCTGGTTAGGGTATGTGGGTGAGTTGTGATTTGATCTAGTGCAATTCCGGCAGCAGTGGCGGTGGCCAAAGCTCATAAATTTTCCCAGCAATGAAGGCCGATTGAAGAACAAGAGTTACACGGTGATTAAGGCCGAAAAAGAAAGAGAAGAGGGTGATTAAGGCCAAAGAAAACCCCCCCCCCCCCCAAGAATTGAGCCTTACAACTCTGGTACCATGTAGAAGAAAAGAGGAGGAAATTCTTTTTATTGATTTTGATTTGTACAACAGTGGGTTAATATAGACAACCCTAGCTGCAAAACAGGAAAATAAACACACTCCCCTAATCAAGGGATTATTCTAGAAATACAATGAATCTCCCTAATCCTAGAAATTTACAGCTGTTAATTGACTTTCCAAAAAACTAATTTTCTTATTTCTCAACATGTTGTTTTAATTACTGTTTATACAAACTCTTTTTGGCTATTTTAATTATAATTACTGTTTGGACACCTTTTTTTGGCCATCTTCTTGTTATTCGTGATTTAACATTTCGTGACGCAGGCCATGCTCTTTTTGTCATTTTTTTGTGCCCTGATGCAAACTCTCTATCCAGCTATGAATTTCTTAAGCGGCGGCAGCAACAAGTTGGTGAGAAATCCTCAAAGAGAGTATTTGACATAATACGGCGCTTAGATGATGCTCTTTTCAAGATTGCAGCCACAGAGGTTTTTATTAGTAGTAGTTATCAGAATCTTGTTGCGAGTAATATCTTGAAGCATTTTTCATCTTTGTGTGACATAGCGCCTTATTCTGTTCTCAGGAAGAATATATGGACCTGGAGACCCTGGAAAGTCGACTACTTTTTCTGTTTAGGCGCTCATCTGCGAGTAATCGCAGTCAACATTTTCCACATGCCAATTCTTCTTCTGCTGGTACCATGATACGAACTCATGGTATTCCTCGAAGTGAGAACGCAAGTTTGATGGTTACATCATCAGCAGAGGCGTCCGTTATTTCTTCTACCAATTGTAGTAGCATTGCATCCAAAAATGTCAGCCGAGTAAGCTGCTTGCCAAGTGAAAATCGGCTTTCTGATGGTATGCCTGGTGGTAACTCCAGTCATTTTATGCATCGATTCTTTTGTTTTTGCAAGTGATTAAATACTATCAACTTATCTCGAACTATTTTAACAGTAACCCATAATTGCAGGACCATTGGCATATGGATATGAACAGTCACCTTTCAATATGCACGTAAATTCTGGTGGAAATGACATAGTCTCATTGTCGGATTTACAAAGATATACTGGCCAAGTGATATCGACTCCTGGATATAGTAGTAGCAGTAGTAATGCACACAACAATGATAAGGAAATACCTTCCATTGCTCTGGAGTTTGCTAACAGTTCACTGCAGCAAAGGGTGCAAGTTAATGTTCAAGACGGAAATGTGGGGAGCTATATGGGTAGTGGAACGGGGTCAGGCTTGCAGCAAAGATCTTACAGCTTAGCCAATGGGGCACTAAATGGTGGATCAGGCACGACCATCAGCAACATAGACCAGGCAAATGGTCCAGAAACCTCGGAGGACTGTCAGCCAGCTACATTACATGCCACTTCACACAAACCATCACAGCATAATTTTGATCAGCAATGGGGGGCTACAATTCAGAGTATAGGCTTTTTCTTGCTGAACATTAAATATCCTTGTATTGTTGATACATCAGCCTTACATGTTTGCATTTGCATATTGGGCAGGTGATGCTTATGGGATCAGTTCTGCTGATTCTTCTGCCTCTACGAGCTTCTGTGCCCCTGTAACTTCTTCTGGCTCCGCGATGGATAACCAGCACTGGAATTCATTGCAGTCTATACACAAGATAGACTCCTCTTTGATAAACAATCAGTTGAATTTGCAGGCTACTCGACAGGCAGCAAACACAGAGCCTGAATCAATTGATCAACGACAAAAGATGGATCTCCAATCACCAGATGTGCTTCAAGAGAACCTTGGACAATCTCATCAGCAGCATCAATTTCAACAAATTGAGCAACGTCAGCACCAACTAAAGACTAGCCAGCAGCACCAACTTTTGTTGACTGATGTTTCTAGTCAGTCTCAGGCGACACCTGATCGAGGCAGTCAAGGGAAGTGTGAACCTGGAATCACTCAACAGTTCCAACACTCGCAGATGCAGAATCAATTTCAACAGAACTCTGTGGGAAACCATTCCGGAATTACTCTAACTCTCCCTTATGCGTCTGGTTCACAATATATATGTTCGTTGCCAACTCAAACTTCGCAACAGATGCAACTGTTGATGCATCCTAACCTAGTTACTGCTGACTCTGGAAGTGAATCTAATTGTCTCCCTAGTGAGGTTCAGTCTGCTCATCTGAACCGTAAGAATCAGTTCATGAATAAGAAAAGGTGGCTATTATCTTTGCTGCATGCTCGTGGATGTTCACGTCCGGAAGGAAAATGTCCGGAGCATAATTGCATAATTGCTCAGCAACTGTTGAGGCATATGTTCAAGTGTAATGAACCTCAATGTCCATATCCCCGTTGCAGGATGTCAAAGGCGTTGGTTATTCACTACAAGCATTGTAGAGCTCCAAGTTGCTCTCTTTGTGTTCCTGTAAAACATTGTTGGCGGGCACAACCTCAAAAGACGACTCCATCTGTTCTTGGAACTTTAAATTATTCACAACCATCTCTTAAACGCTTGAAGATTGAGCAGGCTTGCCAACCTCTTTATTCTGAAAGCAAAAGTTCTATCTTACCAGATCATGCCTTTAATCATCCTCATGTTAAGGATGTAGATCATAGTGAAAGTCATGTTGAAATTCTTCTGCCAGCAAATTCTGAGGTCACAGGAGGAAAGATGGAAACCCCCATAAATTCTGGACTTGGGTGCCGCGGGAACATTGAAATCAAGGAGGATACTATAGATGATACCAGCATCTGGATGCCTTATGCTGATCCTACTATATCAAAGAATGAATCTAGTTTTGTGGAGAAGGAGGTGATAAAGATTGATGAGGACCATGCTAAACAAGAGAATGTGACAGTACCTGTCGAAAATCCAGGTGCACCTAAGTTTGGCAAGGAAAAAGCAAAGGGAGTATCATTGACAGAGTTATTCACTCCGGAACAAGTGCAGCAGCATCTCATTAGTCTCAGATGTTGGGTTGGTCAGGTCAGTCTATGAATTTTCTTTAAGTTATGGAAAGGGAGATTGCTTCGTGTAGTTTTTCATGCAAGGTCATGAGTGGTATTAATCTTGACGAAACATAGAACCAACTGTTGTCCTTGATATAGCGCAATTGAGTAGGGACTAAAGACTAAGAAACCTTTGATTTCATTGTGAAAAATTGCTCCCAGCCATTTTCTTTGGCAAACACACTTATTGCCTTAAAATTTTGAAATGTACATGGTGACTGTTTTTCCAGTCAGCGATGGATCCCACTTATATATCATTTGCTTATCCTGTTCTTTCTTCCACCTTTGGCTTGACTTAAAACAGTGAACGCCAACAACAACAAAGGCTTTGGTTTACTTAAATCCAAAAGAATGGTATTTCTCAAAATAATAAGGACAAGAAGCTAACTTAAGAAGATGTTTTTTGTTTACCGGATATATTCTATAACCGTTGACTAAATTATGATTTAGCTCTTTAAGTTACATTTTCTTAATCGTCTTATTGATGTAAATAATATCTTCCTGCATGATCCATTTTGCATTTGTAATGCCAGTTTTCGCACTTGACTGGTCCTGAAACTGTTAACATGTCCTTTGTTGACGCCCATTCCTCTCTTCCAAACAATAGCATTTCACACCTTGATTACATTGTTCCTCAATGCATGTACATAGGCAACAAAGCAGCTGATTATTTAGCCAATTTAGGGGTATCTCATGATTCTCATCACAATCTAGGTGTTGTATATTATAGTAATTTTCTCATTTCTTTTAAGAAGCGGATCTTGGAAGATGTTATTCATCTTCAATGCTTTAGATTGGAAATGGGTTTGGCCTAGTCCCTCATTTTATCTGTTGGCGCTCGGCAATAAGTTAGTTGGATTTGTTTCCAAAACATATTCAAGATAAGTTATTTTAAAAGGATTCTTTGCATAGTCCCTGCTTCTCTTATTTGAAAATAATTGATAATAATGTCCACATTACATATGCCCTTTGTTGCCAGAACCATAAAAAATGGCTGTGCTCCCATGTCAGACTTTTGATTATGTGCTTCTCACTTTTAACATTTGAACTAAAATCAATGCCATCATGTTAGAACTTGCTTTCATCATAATTAAACCTGTCAATAGCATGAGCTCAAATATTTTAGCCAACACAAATATTTTAATGTAGTAAACAAGATATAAGACTTTTCAAAAGCTGAAATTTTACTATTGCGTATCTTATTTCTCATTTCACTAATTAAGTACTAACGAAGTATTTTTTTGGTTAAGATATTTGAGCTTACTATATAGTTTAGTACAAAAATATAGTACTAACAAAATATTTGGTCAAAATCCTTGTCTGGTCCTTTACTTTATCTTTTTCATCATTTCACTAAATTTAACAAAATATTTGGTCAAAATCTATGCCTGGTCCTTTACTTTATCTTTTTTCTCATTTCACTAATTTAGTAATAATTCAAATCTCATTTCACTAATTAAGTACGTAATTCCTCCCTCGCAAAGTATTGTTATACTTTCCTTTAAAACAAACTCTATCATTCATCTTAAAATAATAATTTTTCAAACACATTCAAAATATTGAAAACCTAAAAACCTTTTGCACCTTTGGCAATGAAGGCAATATAGTAAAGCAAAAAAATAGTTAAATACTACCTAGAACCTCTTCAAACCATTTCCGTGGATTCCCGTTCTTAGCGCTACGTCTGCTTGCACCCCAGCCCTGTTCCATGCTGCTAACCTCAGAGGTTTTTCCAATATTCTCGGTGATAAATGTCATTTGGATTTGCCTATTTGTGAATGATAATCATTTTCTTCTTTATTTATTTTCTGTGCGGGTGTGTCCCAGAGTAAGGCAAAGCCTGGAAAGAATCAAGCAGTGGAGCATGTAATGAAACCGAATTCATGTCAGCTGTGTGGAGTTGAGAAGCTCGCTTTTGAACCCCCACCCATTTATTGCACACCATGTGGTGCTCGCATTAAAAGAAATGCAATATATTATACTGTTGGAGCCGGTGATACACGACACTACTTCTGCATTCCATGCTACAATGAGGGCCGTGTAAACACATCTGTTGTTGATGGAACATCTATATCCAAGGCACAACTGAGGAAGAAGAAAAATGATGAGGAGATTGAGGAATCGGTAACTTACCCTTTTTTTTTCACCCTTTTATGGGGTTTCATAGTGTTGCTTATTTATGTGCACAACTTCTTTCTTTTCCTTTTTTTTTTTTTTTTTTTTTTTTTTTTTTTTTTTGTGCAGTGGGTTCAATGCGATAAATGTGAAGCTTGGCAGCATCAGATATGTGCATTATTTAATGGTCGCAGGAATGATGGCGGACAAGCTGAGTACACTTGTCCAAACTGCTACATGGCACAAATTGGAAGAGGAGAGCGTGAACCCTTGCCTCATAATGCTGTTCTTGGAGCCAAGGATCTGCCCAGAACTATCCTCAGTGATCACATAGAGCAGCGGCTGTTTAGACGATTGAAGCAGGAAAGACAAGAGAGGGCAAGGCTTCAAGGCAGAAGTTATGACGAGGTGATTCATTGATCTCTCATGTGATGGTACAAGCTAATGGCTAATGGCTGATGGTTTTCTTCTTAATATGATCCAAAGGATGGTCTCTAGAACTATTGATGAATCTTCTCTCCCTCCCTCTGTGCTTGCGCGCTTGCTGCACCCCCTTCAACTTACTTAGCCCATCTTCCTAGGCTGATCTGATGGATAAATGGATGAATTCAAAATGATGAAATTAATAAACTTAGTTCGCCAAATGCTTTTAAGGATAGCTTGTGGAGTAAATGACCTGTAATAGAACTTCAACAACTCAAATATGCAGAAGTAGCATGCAACTTTTGTTAAAGATTTGTTGTCAGGACAGTTATGGTTGTGCAATTAAGTAGGGCAGTTGATTCCCCCCCCCCCCCCCCCAAAAAAAAAAAAAAAAAGGAAAGAAAGAAAGATAGAGTGAAAATGGATATCGATGGTGTATCACACTTGCCTGGGTCACTCCAGAAGTATCCTTTTGAAGCAAATGAAGTCTCGCTTCCTCCTTCCTTTATTCACCACTTTCTGAAGAATATTAATTGTCCGTCCTTTCTTCAAATTGCTTACCTGTTCTCTCATGTTCTTATTGATTACTTTGTTTTCTGGACTTTGTTCCTTAGTACAACACTCTACTTACTGTCTGCTGCACATCACATGCAAGTACCGTTTCTATTTCTGTGTTCTGTATGTGCCAAACTGTTATTTTGATACCACACTCTGTGCTTACCAGTACACTTTCTCTTTAAATTGCAACTGCCAGGTTCCAGGGGCAGAAGAACTTGTTATCAGAGTTGTCTCATCAGCTGACAAAAGGATGGAAGTTAAGCAGCGGTTTCTTGAAATTTTTCAAGACAAGAATTACCCGACAGAATTCCCGTATAAATCTAAAGTATGGGGGATATACAATACTTGAATTCAAATTTGACGCATTTGTTAGTTCTACATGGAGTACTAGTCTAGGAAAGTAATAAACATGGAACGCAAACTTTTCTGTATTAGACAATATCAAGAAATTTATTATGCACAAAAATATTGCCTGTTGCAGGTAATATTGTTGTTTCAGAAAATTGAAGGTGTAGAAGTCTGCCTATTTGGCCTGTATGTCCAAGAATTCGGGTCAGAATGTCAACAGCCAAATCATCGGCGAGTTTATCTCTCCTATCTCGATTCAGTGAAGTATTTCAGGCCTGATATCAGATCATTTACAGGAGAAGCTCTCCGTACATTTGTTTACCATGAAATTCTGGCGAGTGTTTTTCCCTTAGCTCACACTCTTCATTCTTGTTTGAAGAACAATGGTAGTTTTTGCATTTCTTTATTAACTATGGTTTTCCTTCCAGATTGGATATCTGGAATATTGCAAAAGACGTGGTTTCACTAGTTGCTATATATGGGCTTGCCCTCCATTAAAGGGTGAAGATTATATTTTATATTGCCATCCAGAAATGCAGAAGACGCCAAAATCCGATAAACTCAGGGAGTGGTATGCTTGATGCAAATTTGACTTGAATTTGTTTCCTCAGTGAATTTGCTTCCTCAGCAAATAGTTGAAACCGATTTTGATTATTTCTAATGAATTTGTTGACATGGATGATGGTCTATTTTCAGGTATCTATCAATGTTAAGAAAAGCCACAAAGGAAAATATTGTAGTTGGCCTCACTAATTTGTATGACCATTTTTTCCTGTCAACTGGTGAATGTAAGTCTAAGGTAACTGCAGCTCGACTACCTTATTTTGATGGAGACTATTGGCCAGGTGCTGCGGAAGATATGATCTATCAGCTCCAACAAGAAGAGGATGGCAGAAAATTACATAAGAAGGGAATAACCAAAAAGACCTTAACTAGAAGAGCTCTAAAAGCATCTGGTCTAACTGATATTTCTGAGACTGCGTCAAAAGATTTTCAGCTAATGCATAAAGTAATTTTTCTGTTGATTACATCTTAAGTTCAGTTGATATCTGTGTTTGTTCTTCAGTTTCTCCAATTCTTCATTTTATTTTACCACCGTATATTATGTTTTCTGTTATTTGTTGACATGCAAGTTCTGGAAGATGCATTTGGATGCGTTGACCATATTTAGTTTAACTTTCTTACCAACTTTACCTCTCCATCAATAGTGGGAAGTTGGACATTTTTCTTTTTCTTCAAACTTTTAATTTGAAGAGGACTGGCTGGAATGAAGCCAGTGTACACTTGAGTTTTCATGGAACACTCTGGAAAGGGTAATTGGTCTACTTTGGAGATGGATGGACCATGACTCTATGTTTTTGCTCTCTGACCTCATTTTCTTCTCTCCTTTGTTGCACAGTTTTCACTGTGTATTCAATGGTACTTAACATCTTCAAACGGGATTCTGGTATTACCCATATATATTTCTTTTGAAGTGACTGTGGTCGGTGTCTGATTCTTGTAATGGTCTTCAATGTTGATTAGGTAGTTGCTGATTCCCCTCCACCCCCCCTCCAAAAAAAAAAATCTGATGATTTCTCCCCCCAAATTTCTAGGTTGCTTTTGGCTATTTGAAGTTAAATTTATTTGTTTTGAAGACTTTTTTTTGGTCCTCACGAACCATCTGTATTTGCAGCTTGGTGAAACTATTTCTCGAATGAAGGAAGACTTTATCATGGTCCACTTGCAGCATGCATGCAATCACTGCTGTATTCTGATGGTATCTGGAATCCGTTGGATTTGCAACATGTGCAAAAATTTTCAGATTTGTGATACGTAAGACATTTGGCCTTATTCTTGTTTTCTAAGGGATGTCTGCTATTTGATTGATTAGAGTAGTTATTTAAGAATAAATTATTCAGCTATTCATTTTAGTCCAATGAGCTTGATCCAGATTGCATATAATCAAGCCTGTCTATATTGTTTTTTTCTGTTGTGTTTCTTTATGTGATTGATAGCCAGTGTAAAACTTTTCCAAAACTTCGATGGCATGAATCCTACTCGATTATATGTTGGGCGTCCCCTTTGGTACGATACATTACTGCCACCTGAATGTAGTGAGAAATAGGAAAGGATGGGCTAGGGCGTTGGCCAAAAGCATTGTGTTATGTCTTTGCCCTAATATGATGTCAAATGGGCGAGGGTTGCCACATTATGGTGAATCGGTGTGGATAAAGTTATTAACATATGAAAATAGGCTTAGGTTAGCAACTTGAAGTATAGGAACATTTACGGAAAGGCAAGGGAATTGGTGGATGTGGTAAGGTTCATACTTTTCATACGAGAATTAGATAGTGGAAAAACAGTAGGGCCAAATGAGATCCCTATTGGGGTTTGGGAGATCTTTGCATAGTGGTTGACTAAGGTTTTCAATAATATATTGAAGAACAAGAGAATGTTGGATGATTGAAGGATAAGTATTTTAGTGTGTATCTACAAAATAAAGGAAATGTCCTGAGTTATACAAATATTGAGGTATAAAGCTTATGAGTCATACCATGACTTTGGGAGAGAGTTATAGAATATAGAGTGAAACATGAGATGAGTATAGAAGTGAATCAGTTTGAATTTATGCTAAACTGTCAATGATTTAAGATGGTTTGGACATGCTCATAGAAGCCATGTAAAGGCACCTGTCAGAAAATGTAATCCAATTCAAGTAGATGTGCTACAGGTGGGTGAGGTAGGCTTAAAAGAACCTGGGAAGACACAATTAGGAAGGATTTAATAACTTTGATCTTTATGGAGAGGAGGATTTTAGAATGAAATAATTTTTTGTGGCGGGAGCAGATTCATGTAGGGTGGAACAAAATCATTATTGTTGTGTTGTTTTCGTCTAAGTGTTTCTGGTTGTCTTTGCATTGCTCTTCTTCTTTTATGGTTCTAAACTTGGTATATTAACACACATAAGGATCATAAATTTTTACACTATCTTATATAAAATCTCGTCACAACGACAATTCTTCTCTAAAATTCCAATTTAGCATTGTTAGCTCTATACTTAGAACATGCGACTTAATTCAAGTGGGAGGTGCTCCAAGGGGAAGAGTTGAACGATTGGCATCGCACAAACGGGTTCATGTTTCCAACCCCACTTTGATGGGACAAAATTGTTGTTATTGTCGTCGTGTTACATGAGAATATTAAGAGTTAGAATGATATATGTAGAGACAAGGAAACATGGTTAGGGGGTGTTTGGTAAATTAGGTAATTTAGAGGGGGTATTGGGGTCTTAATTTTATATCTCGAGTTGTGAGAAAAAACTCAAGGGTAAAATCATTAATAAAAGTATGATATTGATGTAAATTAGGTAATTTAGAGGGGGGTAGTTGGGTCTTAATTTTATATCTCGAGTTGTAAGAAAAAAACTCAAGGGTAAAATCAATAATAAAAGTATGATATTGACCGTAAGTTTGACCAAGTGTTGGGTCTGATAGTTAGACCAAAATGATGATGGAGGCCGCTGTAATTTATAAAGAGACATGGGAGACTGTGCAGGTTTGCTGCAGGACAGGGATGTCATTGAAATTTACCCATATTTAAATGCTGGAGCCTTAGTTGAGAGATAGAAGTGGCTTGGAAGCTCCTAATGCGACAACAGAAGACCTTTGTCCCAGCTAATTGAGGTCTTCAAAGCCCCTTAAATGCAACAGCCACCACCATTTCCTCAATGATGCTGTCTTTAAAGCCCTAGCTATTACATAACATTATATATTTTTTTTTGTATTTTTGAGCGGCCTTTTTTCTCAAAAATTCACCTGTTTGTTATTATATGTTGCCTGCTTGATGGTTATGGTTCCTAGCTTCCCAATCACCGAAGCATTCATTGTTAAGATGGTTAGTGGCTTATAAGTTGAGGAGGTTGTCCAATTTTCTCTATTTGGAGTTTTATTTTTTATTTACTTTTATTGTGCAGGATCCTGTTTGTCTCCGCCCATCCAGGGGTGGTTATAACATATACAGTTAGTTCTCATAGGAATCATGAGTTGAATTGTTGTGAATATAAAATTGTTATCAGTTAATTGCTCTTATTACTTGTTCACTTGGATTTTCATGGTTGGATTCTGACAGGTGTAATGAAGCTGAACAGAAACTTGAAGAGAGAGATAAACATCCCACCAATCAAAAGGATAAGCATGTACTTTGTTCCGTAAGTTCTGTTTTGTATTTCCTTATTTATGTTAAAATAGCGTAACTTATACTCCAATCTCTATTTCATTAGTACTGTGTGATTGATTAGTAGTAGTCCTGAGCTCCTGATTAAGAATTGGGATTAAAAAATGCAACAGGTTGAGATCAAAGATGTTCCTGCAGATACTAAAGATAAAGACGAGATCCTTGATAGTGAGTTTTTTGATACGAGACAGGCATATCTGAGCCTTTGTCAAGGAAACCATTATCAATATGATACCCTGCGCCGTGCTAAACATTCCTCAATGATGCTTCTGTACCATCTTCACAATCCCACTGCACCAGCTTTTGTGTCGACATGCAATGTTTGTCATCTTGATGTTGATGCTGGTCAAGGTTTGCGCTGTGAGATCTGCCCTGATTATGATGTATGCATCACTTGCTATCAAAAGGATGGGGGGATCAATCACCCTCATAAGCTTACTAAGAATCCATCTATGGCTGATCATGGTGCACAAAATAAAGAAGCTCGGCAACTACGCATTTTGAAGGTATCTCATTCGCTTTCTCTATTCAATTTTCAATTCATTACTAATTAGTAGTTTTTTTTTTTTTTTTCTTTCTTTTTTTTTTTTTTTTTTTTTTTTTTGTGTAGTCCTCCTCTTTGGTTCCTTTCGAGGGGCTTCCTGCAATTGAACCATTGTAGATTTCTGTTTTACCCCCAAGGGAATAACCTTGATAAGTGCATGGAAGAGACCCAGCATGGCATCCCACCAAAAACATCCATATTACTAACTTCTCCAACCTGTAAAATTTCTGATTACAAAAGTTCACTTTTGAGCCCGAAAATGATTTGAAGCAAATCAAAATACCTTGAATTATTTCAGCTTTGTCGTGCTGGGTCAACAGTGGGGGAGTGTGTCATGAGCTAAAATATGAGAAATAAGAAGACGTGCTAGGAGTTCACCCCCCTCAACACCCCCAACCCCACCCGACCGCCACCCAACCCCGAACATACCAAGCTCTATCCCTCTAGAGAGTTCGGCAATACTGTATATAAAGGGAGAGCAGGGGGTAAGGTAGTTATGTTTTGGTGAAGATTTTGTTAAACATCTATAATGCCCTTTCTGCAATAGAGTTTGATGGAGGTAAATTTGGTTAGTGAGCCCACACGTGCATAAAGGTTCCTCCAAAATCTCCAAGTGGGGGAAATGAGCCGGGCTGAGGGCTCCGAGCACCCTCAGCTTGGCTATTCATCAAGTGGGAGGCCTAAAACCGTCCTGAAGGTCAAGGCACCGTCCAAGATTTCAAGTATGGAAAATGGGCTGAGCTGAGGGTTCTGAGCACCCTCATCTCGGTAGATTAACAATTGGAAGCCTCCAACCAACATGGAGACCAAATGGCCGAGTTGAGGGCTCCGAGCACCCTTAGCTCGGATGATCCTTCAAAGGAAGGCCCAAGACCGCCAAGAAAGCTAGGGTGCCGAGATGAGGGATCCGAGCACCCTCACTCGGATTACCCTCCAAGTGGATCCCCAATTCCGCCATGAAGATCAATGGGCCGAGATGAGGGATCCAAGCACCCCCAGCTTGGATTACCCTCCAACTGGCTCCCTTGCTTTGCCATGAAGACTGAAGAGCCAAGATGAGGGATCCGAGCACTCACATCTCGGATTAACCTCCATAAGAACCCCCAAATCCGCCATGGAAGCTGAAAAGCCGAGATGAGGGATCCGAGCACCTTCATCTCGGATTAACCTCCATAAGGACTCTCAAATCTGCCATGGAAGCTGAAGAGCCGAGATGAGGGATCCAAGCACCCTCAGCTCGGATTACCCTCCAATTGGGTTCTCCTAATCTGCCCTGAAGATCAACAAGTCGAGTTGAGGGATCCGAGCACCCTCAACTTGGATTACTCTCCAAATGAAGTCTCAATGCCGTCCTGACGTCCTCTTCACCTTCTGTTCAACTGAAGATGTTAAAATGGGCCCCTCGTCTCCATTTCAAGTGGGGCTGGCCCATGGACTTCTACTAGTTGGCCCAAAAGCCCAATTCAGGTGCTAAGGACCCTTATCTAATGAGCTCATTGGTCGCCTGCCGGATTAGACTATTTAACTGAGCTGGAGTCCCTAATTTGGCGGTGCTAATCGAGTACAGAATGGAGCTTAGAGCGGATTCTGGAGTGTAATTCAGTTCGGAATGCAAGGATTTCTTAAAGTGTCAGAAGTTTTCTGAGCTCCCAGCTTGGATTTCCTAGTGCGTCACCTCTACGCCAGCAACAAATTCACACGTGCCATTTGCCCAAACCATACTGAGGGTGTTCACTAGATTTTGATACCAACAGAGTTAAACTCTCTCTCTCTCCCTTTTTTTTCTTCGGAAATGCACACACATTGAGTGTGCTCAAGTGGCTAGTTGTTAGCCCCTAACAATTCTAGAAAACAAAATCGCATGGACTTGGTGCGCTTTTTTATCGGATGTGGTGCATGTAGCACCAAACAAAGGTGTTGTTAGGAGAAAGGCACAGAGGTTAACTAAAGTTAGACGAATGTTGGTGAGGACCAATGTTGGTTAGCAAAACGTCGACGTGGTGGTGCCAAGTCGGGGTAACTTGACACAAAATGTAGGCATTCAACTAAGCCAAGGAGTCAATGGACAAGGGTCCATTGGTAACCCCCTTATGAATGCTAGAACATTTTGATATCTATTGGTGTCACTTGAGTTTTTTTTATTTATTATAAGGGGGTACCCCTCCCTCTAGATTGTCGACGTGGCATGGTACCTGGGTGTGTTTAGGGGCATCGGCACACCAAGGTAAGGTGTAAGGCACAACTTACACATGGTGGGAAGCTTGGTAAGGCATACCCAAGAATATCGATTTGAGGCAAAAACCTAGGCACAACGTGACGATGGACAAGGGTGTTGTGGGGGCGACACCAACATGCATTGGGCGTTGTTAAGCTAAGAGTAAGGTGACCTTAGGCATAATGTTAAGATCGGTGCCATGGGTGTGCCATGACACTGGACAAGACCTTGGCACGAGGTCAACGCAACAATTGTCGACATGCGCCAGCATGCGTTGGCAAAATCGGGCGTCATTGGGCAATGCTGGTGGGCATTGGGTGACGTTGAAACGAGGTGCTGGACATCGTTGGCAAAATGGGTCTTCGTTGGGCAATGTTGATTCACATTGGCGGCGTTGGCAAATGGTGAAAGGCAATCCTAGGCGCAATGGTAGGATTGAGTTTCATGGGTGCGGCATGAAACATTAGGAAAGCCGATGGTTTGGTTTTTGAGCCGGTTTCACTAGAAACTAAAACCGTTCAGTATACACTAAACCGAAACCCAAACCACCGGTTTTTTAGAAAACTGTTTTAAAACTGAATCGTTTAATTTTATGCAAAATCAAAACCGCGAAACCATTAAGATTTCTTAATTTTATATAAAATCAAAAACAAAACTGAAACTGCAAAACCGCGAACTGTTGTTTTGTATATATAAATAAAAACATAACTAAACCTGAAGAAATTATAAAAACTCTAAAATTAACCCAATTAACCCTATCGTCCATATATATATATATATACTAGGGGTCAAACTGTAAATAAAAAAAATTAGGGTAACAAATATGATAAAAATATATCTAAAATGCCGGTTACGCAGTTCGGTTATGCGGTTCGGTGTTTCACGGTTACTATCCAAAAATCAAAACCTCTTTAGTTATCGATTTCGAAACCAAAATCATTTAATCGGTTTCAAAAATGAATCGTTCGGTTTGGTTACCCGTCAGTTTAGGTTGAATTTCCATCCATAAGAAACATGCATACGGCATGGCAATTTGTTGGGGCCCATGGACGCAACGAAGATGCAATGGGACAGGCAAAGTTAACTGGACAACTGTTGTTGTTGGTGCTTAGCTAATGTGTCTGAAAATTGGCTAAATATAGGCAGTTGGGACATGTGCGTGGCATGTGGAGTCAATTACTAATTCTGGTCACATATTTTGGTTAAGTTACTGCTCTGCTATCTTGTATAGACACTTGTCCAGCAGTTTCAAACCATGTTCCTGGCAGTTGAGGCAGGGGTTGTCAACTGCCTTATTCCTCTTTATATTTTGGATTTGTGAACCAGGGCTCAACATGGAGTATTAGTATTATTCCTTCAATTCTTAACCAGAATAGTGTGTGTTTTTCTTGTTTTGGTTGAGAAATAAAACGAGATTGGCTTTGGATGTAAATTTAGTGTGCATTCATATTGTTTTTGGTGCGTTTGAGTTTGTGGGTTGTGTTGACACTGTTGTTGTCACAGAATAGTAGCGTTGTTGACTGATTGGTGCGCAATTAGGCCATCACAAGTGCAAAAATTTCAGGCTCGAAAATTAACCCTGTGACACCAGTCTATATTAACAAGAATCCTGAGTGCTGGAGAAGAATCTTGAAACTGAAAGACCGCCGTTCGCAGACCGATAATTTAGCAGTAGAGATTGACCACTTAATCCATACCTAGAAAGCCCATTGTGGGCATGAAGAGGAGAAGGATCCATTTGACATGGTCAAAGGCTTTGTCGATATTCAGTCTGAACAACACTCCTGGAATAACTTTCTTCCAGTGATCATCTACGATTTGGTTAGCAATGAAGATCCCGTCTAAGATTTGGCCACCTCTCAAAAAAGCATTCTCCATAATCAGACTGTGCATTGCATGGTGGAGCTCGAATAGCTAAGACTTGGCAAAAACCTTGTAGTCATTGCTCACCAGCCTGATAAACAGAAAACCTGTGAGGTTTATGGGCCCCTCAATTTTAGGAGGTGGAATTCAGGATGAGCTCGAAGCGGGCATGAGAGTGAAAATCCTGAATTAAAACCATCTCCTCCCGTCTCACCTTGCCCCAACAATGGTGGTGCATGAGTTACTTTTGGGCCCTCTAGCTGACTAGTGCAAATTTCCTTTTCCAAGTTCCACTTCCTAGCTTTTGGAAGACTCTAAAGTCCTATATAACAGGGGTGATTTTGATCGACCCCACAAGACGTACCAAAAAATGAGTACTCAGGGTACTCAAGCTCAGTTATACATTGTGATGATGATATTTTGGAGAACATTGCATGGCGAATTAAAGCAAGATGGTGAAATGAACGAGTGTGGATGTGATCGTTGTGGGATGCCTAACAAAATGAAGAGAAAATTCTGTATTATCATATTATGACCATGAAATCAGCGATGCATTGGAATGTTGAGAAAAGAATATGTTAAAAAAATGAATGTAGTGAGAACAGGAGTGACACAGATGGATGCATGTAAAGACACAAGAAGATGAAAAATGAATTTATATACCCCTGTGGCCTATTATATTGTGATCGTATGCTGCTGCATTGTTATGATGTTGTTTGTGTCCTATGGGTTGTTATTTCAGTGATTGAACCAATTCACTGAATAGGATGTATCCTTTAATTAAAGATATTAGATAAGGCTTTGTAGTTCTATGTATTATGACTTTGAATAGGATGTATACTTTAATACGTATGAAAGTTGTCTTCTATTTTGTTGATTTTTTGATTGCCCATTTTAATCGTTGAGATGGTTTGCAGAGTTACAATTGAGATCTCTTAGTTATTTATGTACTCGCTTCAACAAATTTTACTTTAACGTGTTCTTTAATCTCTCCTGTGGAATGATAAGTCATATACAGAGTATGTTGGTAATGTAAAACATGACAATATTGACAAAATAGATGCATTCCTATTTTGTGCTTAAACGTGTATGTAATTTGTTATCTTCTCACTGTTGTTGCCTTTTAGAACCCCTAATTCAGTATGCAATTTTAAGAGGATGGTAGGATGATATTATCGGTAGGGATATTATTACTATGTAAGACAATACCTGAACAAATTACAATTTGTTGAGAATTTTTCTTATTATTTTCATTGTTATTTATTTTTACATTTTGTTTCTTAATTTAAGAGGCTTTCATAAGTAATTTAGTCAAATTAGAGTCCTAATAGGTAGTCAAATTAGAGTCCTAATAGGTAGAGTTACTTTTGGAACATGTTTCCTTCATTATAGGTATCAGCGATGGACATGTCTTATCATTTTCCATACTAGCGTATAACCCGTGCCTGAAGGCACGGGCGAAAAAAGAAAACCTAATACTTACGCAATTAAGCAGAAAAATCAACAGACCCAACATAAAAAAAACATTACAGAATATACTGCCAGTAAACACAATCATAAACATAAAAAACAATAATGAATTTAAATTGTTAACACGTGTTTTCAAAGACAAAAAATCCGTGCTTGAAACAAACATTACTAAAACAAATAACAATAACTTAATTACCTTATAATATCTCCACCAATGTAGAACTTTTTCACCCAATTCGTACAACAATCAACGAAGTTAATGAATACCTTTATACATTAAGACGGGGTTTCACTTACCCATGGCACTTTCCCAATATTTTCTTAACCTCTTCGGTAGTATCATTATGTAAAAAACATTCAACTCACTATTAATTTGATCTGATTAATCTTATACAAAAGGTTCAATAACCATTCAGTTAATGGGAAACAATCATCGATATACCTGAGTACAAATGAACTATACAATGGGAAACAATTTAACAAAATTTACAATTACAAATTTACAAAGCAAATATGCGCCGCCAATACAGAGAATACTGGGTAAAAATAAAAAAAATAAAAAAATACGCTTTGATTAAACAACATTTAAAATTGTTGACTCTTATTTTCAAATCTATACAACCAATAACCAACATAACCAACATAACCACTAACCAACATAACCACTAACCGATACCAATAATCAATTACTACAGAGTATACCTTGTAATACCTTGCACACATTGAGCCTTCCAATTTTCAAACATAGATTTACGGATTGCTCTAGGCAAGCTATGGATTCTGTAAAGCACCTAATGTTAAGAACAGAAACAGAAACAGAAACAGGGAACAGGAACAGAAACAGGGAACAGAACAGAAACAGGAATGGAAATGGGAACGGAAATAGAAATGGAAATGAAAAAATGTATATTTCTCTAAAAAATAATTCAGGAGAAATGGTAAACATTTATTTTTCTTCAAATTCTTAAGAAATTTTAAAAATGGACTCAAATTACTTTAAATAATTTGGGGAACAAAAACGTCCTTACCAATCGGGGAACAAAAACGTGTTTACCTAAGAACAAAAACGTGATTACCAATTGGGAACAAAAACGTGGAACGACTTATTTATTGAAAATGAGATTCAATAAATATTTAACCTTGCCCATTACGAGAATATATGAGATTCAATAAATACTTAACCTGATTCTACAGTCGCTGCCCTCCCTCCTCGCTAGCTTGTCTCTCTTCCCTCTGATTCTACAATCGAACAAAACAAATTTATAATTTTGTAACTCACCTCTAGATCTCCAATGGCTTGATCACTTGCAACTTCCCAGTCAGGAAACTTTTCAAATAGGAACTCAATCAGCATACCAAACTGCAAAATATATATAGCACACAGAGACTTGGTAAATATAGAATAAAAAAAATATCCTAGTGACATATGATACTTCATACATTTAAGTGATGGTAATATCTTCATAAGTTTCCATTTGAATGATAATCGTAAAAAAGCAGAAACAAACATATCTTAAGACATTCCAGTGATTAAAAACAAATCTTGAGTCACATCTTTGACAGAGCAAATACATGATTTATTTAGATGGGAACATTAGAATGATTATAGAAATATTATGAATCAGACATTGAACATCTTTAGTCGGTTTGAGAAAGCGAGGAAGAATTCCAGTTGTCTGACAAAAATGTAAAATCTACCCAAAAAACCAATATTCGGATAATCAGCCAACAGTTCATATGCCTAAGGAAGAGGTAAATAGTGAAGAGAAACGGTTCATATGCCTTAGAAACAGGGAACAGAACAGAAACAGGTAATAAAACATAAACAGGAATGGAAACAGAAATGGACAAACAGGGAACAGAAACAGGAACAAACAGGCTTGGAAAAAAATTCAGAACAAACAGAAACATATCTCAAATTCTTAAGAAATTTTAAAAATAGACTCAAATTACTTTAAAAATTTTGGGGACAAAAACGAGTTTACCAATTGGGAACAAAAACGTGGAATGACTTATTTATTGAAAATGAGATTCAATAAATACTTAACCTTGCCCATTAAGAGAATATATGAAATTCAATAAATACTTAACCTGATTCTACAGTCGCTTCCCTCCCTCCTCGTCTTCCGAACCTTCGCCGCTCGACATCAGTCCATTTCCGTCCTAATAGTGCTTTTCCCGACGATCTTGGCGGTTGGGCGCGGTGCCTGCATACAAAGGTTGTTAGAATTCATCGTTCTAAGCAATGGTCCACGACTAAATTAGAAAAAGAAAACTAAACAAAAAAAATTCTGCTTCTCTTTCTGTTCTTTGAGACCAAAAAACAAAAACCATAAATCTAAATTTTGAAACTAAAAAAGAAAATAGATTGCTTTCTACAACAGCAGTAGAAACAAAAATTTTGGGACCAAAGCACAGAAACAGAAAACTAAAACAAACGTCTCAGATGCATTTGATCAAGTTGAATTCAAAATCAAAATCCAAAACCATTAAAGTTTCTTAGAATAGAAACACTAAACAAACGCCATCTAAATAAACCATAAACAAACGCCATGAAAGAGAACAATAAACAAATGAAAAGAGAAATTAGGGTTGAGGTTTAGCCCGAATTTTGAGCAACCCGACCCGTGCACACCCCTAATGTTTTATATAATAGATTTGCGAATTGAAAGACAACCATGCGGACCTTAAGCAAAAAAGAATACACCAAACTCGGGAAAATTTGGTAGATTTCATTCTCTGTAGGTAACATCAAAGCCATCATTTTTGTTAGGGATTCACAAATCAGGGATTTGATTTGAGAATGCTGAAAACTTACTGAGACCCCCAACATTTTATATTTTCCAGATACACTGGAAAACTTAAGCTGCATATAAACAAACTTACTGAAAAAAAACCCAAGTTCCAAGTGAGACATAGACACAAATATACTCAGTTCAAGAGAAAAAATGCCATCTAAATGAACACTAAACAAACACCATCAAACCGAACAGGGGAGTAGAACAAAAACACTAACAGAAACAGTAAACAAACTCATTTATATTCCAAGTTTTCTCAGAACAATTACCCAGAAACAAAAGGCATTGTAGACCATGGGGTTTGAAAAATACAAACCTTTCTCTCTTTATTTTTCTGTGAATTGCATCACTCCTGACCAGATATGGGGTTTGAGAAATACAAACCTCCTAATTGGTATTATGTGTAGACTATGAAACAAACCCCTGTAGAGGAAAGATGAAATACATGGTGAGAAATTTGGTGAGAGGGCGATGGATACCCTCAAATCAAATCAAATCAAATCGCCTTAGAATTTGACACAATTTCAGAATCCAATTTTAATGCAATGTAATTAAGCAATATAAACGGGAATAATTGAGGGTCCGTTAACCTGCATCGCCGTTCGCCGCCGTCGTCTTCTTGAAAGCCGTTTGTCGCCGTGGAGCAGTTCATCGCAGCATCGCCGATCGTCGTCATCTTTCCGATTGGTGGCGAATCAGACCAAAGCAGACCCAAACGTGCCCGAATGGCTTGGAGGGTAGAAAATTACAACATACCTGACACTCCCGAATCTATTTCCGCTACGAGAAGAAATTAGGTTAAAAAAAAAAAAAAATACACAGATCTGGGCATTTTCGGAGTTCGATCGGCTAGATCTGGCAATTTTCGTGACCCTTCTGCTCCACAAATCAACTACTTCCAATCGAGCTTCGATTTGTAAACCGAAGAGAGAGAGAGAGAGAGAGAGAGAGAGAGACGAACTTGAGAGTCGGCGGTGGTAGCGGCGGCGACATCCAAACCGGACTGATGGAGAGAGATAGAGACGCGAGATGGAGAGAGACAACGTCCGGTGGCTGTGGCGGTGGGGACAACCTACAAAGAGGAGAAAAGAACCGCGAGAAGTGTGGCGGCTCTAACCCTAAAATATGGGGGTGCGAGGAGGTGATGGTGAGGCGGTGTGGCATGGCGGTGGCGGATGAAGCGAGGAAGAGGGAGAGTGAGGAGAGAGCGATTCAGAGTGTAGGCGCTGGCAGAGAGAGAAGTGAGAGGCGCGTTAACCCTAAATTTTAATATTTATATCTAGGTTTATTTTGATCTAACGGCTACGAATATCTTGAGATATCTAACGGCTGTGAATATAAATGAGCTGATTTATTATATAGATTTAATTACTCCCTTTGTCCCAATGCCATTGTCTTGTATGACTTTGCTCAAAGTTTTGCATAGTGTTTGGATGTGTTATTTTACTATATCGACCATATTGGAAAAGGTGAAAAATATAATATATTTTTTTTGAATTTTGAATGCGGTGTTGGGAAAAGTATTAGTTTAGGAAAGTATAATTTGTTTCCTTAAAAAGGAAAGTGCTCAATTATTTGGAGAAATGTTTAAAAAGGAAAGCTGGATAATTATTTTGGGACTGTGCTTTTCTGCCGCATTACCTTCAGTAATTTGCCTGTCCAAATTTGGTGTTCTCATTCCTTACAAGTCTTAGGGTTTGAATCTTTAGCTATAAGTAAGAATTTGTAAGCCTCTTGACCATCAGCGCGATTAATTCAGAATTTGATGTCAATATAATTTCAAAATTGATCTTTGTGGATTCAAGAGACTTATGTTCGCCAGAACGATATCTAGTCTATTTTCCTTGCTATTCTGCTATGCCATTTTACTCTTAAGATAGTAAACCTGTGAAGAATTAATAATTAGTTTTCTGATTAAGAATTTTAGTAGGTGAAACTAATGTAGACTTTCGGAGTACAAATTTAAAACAATTTATCTTAAACTGACAGATACACTAGAGAATATAATCCATAGTGCACATGCATGAGTACATATACATGAACATGCACATTTTTTTTTTGCCGAAAAATGGCTAATTGTTCTGTAGAATGTTTTGCAAATTGGTTATTTTTTACGCGTGTCACCTGTCATGATTGGCTATTTTACGTTGCAGCTAAGGAAAATGCTTGACCTTCTGGTTCATGCATCCCAGTGTCCTTCTCTACATTGCCAATACCCCTACTGTCGCAAGTTAAAGGAACTTTTCTACCATGGACTGCATTGCAAAGTGCGTGCTCCTGGAGGATGTGTTCTGTGTCAGAACATGTGGCATCTACTTCGACTTCATGCTCGGGCATGCAAAGAATCTAGTTGCCACGTACCACGTTGCAGGTCTGTATGTCAAGCTATTTTTGCATTATTTGAATTTGAATCTCTCTCTCTCTCTCTCTCTCAATTACTGCAATGACCTCAACTTAATAAACATTCGATGCAGAGATTTGAAGGACTATTTTAGGCGGGAGCAGCAGCAGTCTGAATCTAGACGAAGGGCTGCAGTGATGGAGATGATTAGGCATTGTTGAAGTTACTGGATGACCAAATTGTATTTATTAGATTCCTCAGACTAATGAAGGGGGTGAAGTTATATTTCTGATTGGCTGTTGAAATTCCAGGCGATAAGCAACAGAAGCATGCTCGTAATGTTTGATTTTGTTGGATTGAAGGGACTTTAGTGAGGATGTAAAAAGCAAAAAAGCAAAGATGTCTTCCGTGCATATCTTTGAAGTCTAGCGCTCTGCTCTTTGATTCTTCGATTCTTTGATTCTCTTCTCGGATTCCCCCAGGGGATGCAAAATGTATATAGGTAATCTCAAATGCAATTGTCAGTTAAAATAATTTTGTGCT
This sequence comes from Eucommia ulmoides, assembly GCA_016647705.1. NCBI lineage: Eukaryota > Viridiplantae > Streptophyta > Magnoliopsida > Garryales > Eucommiaceae > Eucommia > Eucommia ulmoides. Next base: position 495,185 of record JAENRU010000270.1, on the reverse strand, counting down.
AATCCATTCGGCATCTTTGTCTTGTGACTTCATGCAATATACCTTCTTATTATATTCTCATCGGTTATCTTTTCCCAGTGGAAAAGTACCTTCTTTTTATCAAAGCCATATTCTGTAACAAGTATGGACAGAAAAGGGACAAATACTCTTGTAATGCCTATATCATATATACTCAGTAGTTATGCTAAAAAAACAGTTGTTAAGAAAATACTGATAATATCCAAGATTACCACCGTTGTCACAGTTGGATATAAATATAATTTCAAAGTAAAGGATGATTAATTTGTGGGTCTCAGTACATTTAATAGCTAGCTAGGTCTGCAGCCTACTGCTAGTTCTGGTGGTGATGTAGGTCCTCAAGGAAGGGGAGTGTGCGAGACCATAGGGTGCAATCATGGTATTCTGATTTCCATTCTTCCGTCTCATTAGTCTTCTCCTTGCTACATAACCTCTAATCCACGGGGTCACGTCCTCGTTGATTTTGATCATGAAGAAGAAGATGATGCGGTAAATAACAATCATGCTGAAGATTACACTAAGATCCACCCATTTTGAACGGTTCACATTAATCTGGAACACGTACTCCAATATGTATTCTCCTGGAATTTTGGGAAGATCAGGTGACTGGTTGTCAAAGATCAACCCATTGAGATCATTTTGGTATTGTCCCTGAAGAAGAAACCACTCTGACCAATAAATTTAATTTCTTCAGGAAAAAAAGAGTAAATACTATATATATGTATCTATGTATCACCTGCAGTGCCCAGAAGTGGAAACTTATGTATGACATCGGGTAACGCCATACAGGTTTTGGGATGTCATTTGGGAGTCTGAAGTAGCCAGAGACGAGCATGAATATTCCCTACATTTACGGTGTGGAAGAATGGTAATCCAAACTGGTGAGTACTTTCCATAGATGTTAACAAAGGCTGGCCGAGAGAGAGAGAGAGAGAGTATACCTGGATTCCAGCCCCTATGATGATACCCATGAGGAAGTTGGGCACGATACTTGCTATTGCCATCATAAGGCTTTCAACGACAGTGACACTTGCATAAAGGCATAATACAAAGAAGATATAATGTAAGAAGCCTGGATGGAGTCGGACCATGTAATAGCAAACCGTTCCAGAGATGAATGTGATCATCATCAGAAATGGCATTGCTGATACTGTGTTGCTAATCACAAATGCAGTCACACCGTAATGTCCATTTAACCTTTCCCTTTGAAATACCTATATGCATAAGTAGAGAAGAAAAAAGCCCATCAATACCTTATTTGTCCTTTTCGGTAATATCTATCAATGTATATATACACTAGTATATACCCCATAATTTTAATTCAGTACATTAATCTTGAAAATCCTCTAATTAGTTCAAATTCATAAATCGTGAAAAGACATTTTGTTGAGAGTTTGTTATTAAATTCTAAACAAAATATAAATAATTGATTGGAATTATCTCCAACCATTCAATGGAAAAAAAAATGTCTCCAACTTAAAAAATGTCATGATTTATATGCTACATGTATGCGTGCGTGCACACGAGCGTGTATGTACAGCTCACCTTCATATCTTCCACAAAAGAAGGAAATCCTCCAATTGACATGAATGTGACAAAGCCGAAGACGAAAGACGCACATGCACCCCTTGCCTTTTCAACAATTAAGAGCAAACATAATGGCATTAGTCTCCTTATGTATATAGTTTATGTTCCTTGACAGATTACTAACTATACAGTCTATAATATTAATGGAGTAGAAAGAATACCAGAATGGAATTGTAACCAGTTCCCACATCCAAATAGATAGTTCCGATGCAGATGGTTACCACAACGTAGATAACAAGCCTGAGCCAGTAATACCCAAAGTCCCTAGACATATTGATGAATGAACGCCTTGTTAACGTGAATGCTTGCATCAAGAAACTAGCCTGGCTTCCTCCCGATTCCAGCACTGTTCCCTTCTGCGTACGCAAATCACATTCATTTATACTTACTGCACCTCTCAATTATTGGTCATTTGTGTGTGGGAGGGTGTATGTACTTACAAATCTGGATATTTCCTCCACTTTTTCTCTTGCAATGTTGCAGTACTTGGAAGTACGATAGAAGTCTATAAGAGTTCTGGTAGCTTCTGTTGTGGTTGTTTTCTCTAGAGGATCATCATTTGTCTCAAACTGCAATGAAATCACACATATAGAATCAATACCAGTTAGAATTCATGGACTGGTATGAGTGAGCAGATCAGGAGGAAAAATTATTGATAACTACCCGCAGTTTCATTGATCCTTTCAGAGTTGCCTTAACTTTGTCGAAATCCGAATTAATGCATCGCAGAAAATGATCAGAGGGATTCCTGAGAGCAGGGCATGGAAACCCAGCTTGAGCAAAGAACTGTATTTTAAAAAAAAAAAAAAAAAAAAAATCAAAAAAACGAAAAAAAATAAAATAATCAGTAATTTAATTTCTATTAGACTTGTATGATGATGATCGTTAGAGATTAAAAAAAAAAAAAAATAAAAAAAAAAAAAAAAATGGGTAGGAGGTATAGGGGATTGCCTCGTATGCCTCTGAAGCCTGACCAAAGTAAACGGTTTTGCCTCCAGAAAGCAAGTAAAGTCTATCAAAGAGCTCGAAGACTTCACTGCTGGGCTGATGAATGGAGGCTATGACTGTCCTTCCGTCTCTGGACAGACCCCTCAGTGTCTGGGTTACAAAGAATGCAGAAGCACTATCAAGTCCACTGGTCGGCTCATCAAGGAATAGTAATCTCGGCCTCATCAGTATCTCAATAGCAATGCTCACCCTCCTCTTCTCTCCCCCACTTATGCCCCGCAAATGCCAATTCCCAATCACTGTATCCGCACAATCTTGAAGACCCATTTCTACAATCGTACTCTCCACTAGTGCCCTCTTCTCCGACCTTCCCATCTTATCTGGCAGTCTCAGCCTTGCCGAATACCATATTGTCTCTCTAACCGTCAGTGTCCCTATCAGATTGTCATCTTGGGTCACGTATGCCTGCACAATCATCATATTTCTGTTCTGTTACTACTACTTTTATTATTTATTTGAATCTGAAACTGAAACTGAAACTGAAATTGCTGTTGCACTTGCTATATAATAATTAATAAATAAAGTAAAAGGTGGTAAGTACTCACTGCAGTCCCAAAGGAGAGTTTGGTCTTACGACCGTTGAGGAGAATAGTGCCGGAGAGGAATGCATTGGCAGCAAGGCGACTGGAGAGGGCGTCAAGGAGTGTCGATTTTCCAGAACCGGAAGGGCCCATGAGAGCAGTGAGGCTACCGGGCTCGGCATAACCAGTGAGGTCTTCGAGAACATTCTGGGTCTCGCCGTTGCTGAGACTGACCACGACCGTAAGATCTTTCCAAGTGAGCCTTGCAGAAACATCCCCCGTCAATTCACTTTTACTCTTCTCTTTCCAATTCCAAAGGGTCTCACTCAGTGGACTCAGACCTACCGCTACTCCTACTACTACATTGTCTTCTTCTTCCACCCCTTGAGGAGGTTTGCCGGACGACTCTATCTCCAACGTCACCTCATTTCCCACATGGTTGCTCATTTTAAGTTTACTCAACTCAAGATTCTTGTTGGCCTCCTCTTCTTTCTTTCTTGTTTCACCTCTAGCAGCTTGAGATAGAGTGGGGGAGAGAGGTGTGGGTGTGGAGGGATGGATGAGATATCTAAATAAGGATGGAAATGGAAATGGGTTTTGTATGAGAGATGAGGGTTTTGTGAACTTGACTGATTGGGGAAGTTAGTTGATCAAATTGCACACAAATATCATGCGTGGAATGGTAACACTTCTAAACCACTATCGGCCACCACCCATCTATATTCATTTAATGGACAATCTTAACGTTGTTTTTATATAATAATAATAATATCACTAAGCTAAGAATAGGTTGAACCACATGACTTTGCTGTATCATTAATGGGTACCGGTAGATGTTGTTATGGCGCATTCATTGCAGACCTAACAACACCCCCCCCCCCCCCCCCCCCCCCCCCCCCCCCCCTTCAATTCAATACAATACAATCCCACATAACTTTGATTGGCTTCCTATGTACAGCTGGTCTGTCTCTACATGCATCCATACAAATTATGGGGCTAGTTTCAACATTTGCAGCACGCGTACCGACGCTCTCAAAACCCAAACAGTAGTGGTAGTAATAGTAGCAGCCGCTGTCTGATGAGAAAATTAAAAATTAATTAAATGCCGAATTGGATTCAAGTTTAACCATTATTACAAATTTTGGAATTTTGTCACTACAATTCGAAATTCTTTTTTCGTTGCACTTTCCATATATGAATTACACTTCCAAACATGCACTCTAATCTCGTGAAAAAGTATGGTAAATTGAAGCACCAATAGGTAATAGCCTTCTAAGAAAACTAGGGCAAATTGTAGGTTATTCGGTAACATTACAAATGATAAAAAAAAGTGATATGAGAAAATCCTCAAACATATCCCTGAGACAATTCATCCTCAAACATATCCTTGAGACAGTTACTATCACTAATACAGTTTGATTTTTGTGGGATCGTTAATTAATTCAACGGGGTTAGTGTTCCAATACGTCTATCTTGATACGGTTAGATTTTTGTAGGATCGTTAATTAATTCAACGGGGTTAGTGTTCCAATATGTCCATCTTGCATTGCATGGAGATTAACGTAGTATCTCATATGTCAAAAATCATCAAGTATTGAATGAAATTTTAATTCACTTGAGATTGATTGAAAACATGGATATAATGTAATCTCATATAAGAGGTGAGAGAAATATTTTAGCAATATATATTTGCTAATAAAGTGCAAACTCTTTGAGTATGTAACCTTTTATACTTTGGGGGTGTTCTCTATTAACACATGCTAGCGAGCCATCGTACCCGTCTGAGTCGTGTCGTGCGTGGGTGGGGGTTAGGGTCTTGGCAAACTATTATCTTTTTATTCGTACTTTATTTAAATTTTTTAAATAAAATTTAATTATTTTTGAACCTTTAACCTACAGAACCCCGTGTGTTGAAGTTGTCGAACCAAGCTTGTGTTGATGCTTCCAAACCAGCTTGTGCGCAACTGAATCGAATTAGTGTCCGCAACTGTTTGGAACCATAACTATGCTTGAACTATTCGTGCATTTGATTCGCAAAATGGTGCCTTTCATTCCTTTCCAAAGTGGTGCATCCTTTCCAAAGTGTTATATAAAAATTATTGGGACTAAATTACATATTTTACAAAGGTTGAGCGAACTAAGTTCACTATTATTCGTCTTTTATATTATTTTGGTAAACAAGAGCTTTTAAAGGTATTGTATCAATGTTTTAATTTGTAATTGTAAAAATATACCAAATGATAATAAATTAAAAAAAAAAAAAGAAGCTTCATATTTTATAAATATTTCATATATATTATCTTCCAATTTTTATTTTTATTTTGATAATTATAGTGAAGTTGATTTTTTGAATTAAATTATAGGGGTTCTTGTTGAGAGATCCCACAAGTGGAAACCACTAATTTCTAAGGTTCATCTCAAGGCAAAAAAAAAAACCTCAGATGATCCTCCCATATGTGGTGTTTTCCACTCATGGGACATTTGGAGGAATTTTCCTATACTATGTGCTAAAAGCAGAAACCGAAACTAGGAATAAACCACAACTCAAAATGATGCATCACTTCAATCATTCTATTCTTATAAAATTATTGATCAAGATCTTTTCTTTCCATTACCAATAACATTAAATGAATAAAAAAAGTAACTTTTAATTCTAATTAATAACATTAAAAATGAATAGAAAATCGTTTTCAATTCCAATTCTATGTGGTATTGAAAACCGCTTTCAATTTCAATCTCAAAATGAAAGTTTCTCTAGTGTTGTGCTGGACACTACCACTATTCTATATTTGCATAATAAATAAGGTATAATTGAAGATAACCCCACATTTAAGTAAATAATTAGAATGGGCCATGGCCCATTATTTTCTTTTAATAAAACATCATTTGTAGAAAAAAAAAAAAAAAACCCTTAACTTAAAAATGAAATTTCAAAACTATCATTCGTTTAATGTTTCAACCCTACAAACCATCCGTAGGACCGCAACCATAATTGAGCCTAAAAGTCTATCTCTCTCTCCATGGCTTCATCCCTATACCGCCGCCGCCATCAAACCGCCGTCGTGCCACCAACAACTTTGGCCATCATAACCTCCATTCCATGGCTTAATCCCTATGGCGCTGGTAGCGCGTAAATTACGTCACCACTTTCACAGCAAGTGTACGGGTCAAGTTTTAGTAGAGTGAAAAAGGTAAGGGTTATTGTTTCCATAGGGATTGGTTGAGAATATTGTTGAGTACCGTAATTATCATAACCTAATTTTATCTAGGCGATAAAAAAAAAGTTTAAAATAATATATTAATACTAAAATACTAATTTATCTAATTAAACTATATTACTATTTTGAGACGTTTAAGAGAATGGATTATCTAGGGATTAACTTCGTTTACAAATACGCGTTTGATTTCGTTTAGTTTACGTTAACAATGTTCGACTTATTTAACAATCTATGTATCGTAAACTCATTCACTCTCTCTCTCGAGTGACAAGTGAATGAATATGTGACTTCGCATTAATGCCGAAGTCCCCCTCTAGCGTTTTGTAGAACACATAGTCACATGAGTCTTGCCCCAACGTCATTGATTGCACACTCTCTAACCAACTCCTAGGTTATTATATCGTCGCGTTATGTTTAAACCCTAATCCGAATCCGGGGTTACCTCCCCCGAGTGACAAACCCTGTATTCTCAGTATATCATAACAAGCATAATAAATAAGGAGAAACGACAAACACAATCAAATAACGAAGAACACTATTAACGAAACACTGATTTCAAAATCACATATTCATAAATTATAGTAATCCCTAGACAATATCCGTTTAACTAACGGTCATAACCGTATATACAATGATAAACGAGCTAAACATGCTTAAACCATAATCCGAAGTTAAGAAATAAATAAAGAAACGATAGAAACTAGCCGTAGTCCGAAGATTTGGCACTAAAACAATTCCGAGATCGCTTCTCCTTCTTCACAACGTGTTCTTCTCCTTCAAATTTGGTGAGGCATTCCCAAAAACCTCTCAACCCTATTCTAACCCTAAGACATTTCTAATGGCCAAAATAGAGGAGAGGAGGAAGATATAGGGCCCAAAAATATCTAAAGTGTGTGCAGAGTGATCGGCACGGCGGTGGTTAAGTCGGTTTGATTATGGCCTCGACGGTGGACTCAGCGGTGGGAGCAGAGACCTCTCTGTTGTTTCACTGACTAGGCGGTGGGCTTTCAGCAAGAAAAGGCCTTCTCTGCATATTGACTGACGCGGTGGTGGTCTGGACGCCACGGCGGTGGGCTGTATTTCAGAATTTTTCCTTTATGCTTGTTTTCCTACCGTTCTTCCACTGTTCTTGATCCGATTTAATCGTTTATGATATTTTTTCATCCCTTTTCACCTCGCACACCTAATTTATACAAAAAAATAAATTAAAATGTATTAAAATACTATAATAACACTAGAAAACTAACAAGTTCGGTTTAGAAATAGATACGTAAATTACACCAATTAAATACCCTCAAACTTGAAATTTTGCTAGTCCTCGAGTAAAACACTCACACTAAAATGAAAAACATAACTAAATTAAATAACATGAACAACCTAGACACAAACAATCTAAACATAACGATATGCAAGTTTTGAATTCTTCTATCAACCAAGTCATTTTTCCTTCAACAACACCCAATCATATGAAGTTCAGGTGGTAAAACGCACCATGTGGTGTTCTAGAATTTTGACATTCAATAATGGTAAACACCATTCTAGATCCTTTCAATGTGTGTGTGCGAGACTTAATAATATAGCTATCTAAGACTGGATTGGATTATTGACCAACAAAACTCACGACTTAGACCGTAAAAGACTAGGATATCCATATGCCTAATTGGGTTTTACTTTCCACTAATGTAGGCTGAGTAGTTCATAAAGATCAAAAGGACTTGGTTCGGTTTTGGAACATTTGGCCAAGGGTATATCGAAATAGAAAACGGGTTAACGTCGTTATCTTAACGTTACCCAAGGCTCAACCCTTGGAACATTCACTCTCGAACCCCCATAGATAAATTGGAAACAATCCCGAACAATCATTTTTTAAGACCGACATACTCACTTGCCAAAAGAAACGAAATTTAACGATATTTACATATGTTTGTTTATTTATTTTTATTTTATTTTTATTTTTTTAACATGAACCACATCCCCAAACTTATTCAATGTTTACAATTTCACAGGCGTCGTTAAAATGAAAGAAAAATGACAAGCGAATACTTGAATACCGAACCAATCAAAAGTTCGCCCTAAACTCAACCGCTCACTTCAAGTAGAATACATGAATACTAACTTGATTCACTCAAATTGTGCCTTTAATTCAGCGATATAGGCTTGGAAAAAGATCAATTGACCAGGGTATGTGTTTATGTGTTCAGAATTGAAATGACATTTAGGCTTTGACAGGGTAACGAAGGATAAACATATAACATAGTAAGCTTAAAAAGCCTCAAGCAACAAAATGAATGTCTAAATCATATATCCTGAACTACCTCGCCTAGAATTTCGCCTCAAGTTTTCCCTCAATTAGGTTCTAGAATCCTTAAATTGTCATGAGTTTGGCTAATCGATAATCGGCCTCAAATCAATTAAATAGAAATATATTGAGTCTACGTGCTCGTGCAATTTAGGATCCACAATAATTTTAAGCAAAACTACATTGTCAAGCACACATAACACACATGAATGGGCATTGTCCTTGACCTCGAAAACAACCAGGGGGTAATATTATCATCGAGTAAAGACCCAGATGAAAGAAAAACTCAACATGCAATAACAACAACAACACAAAAATATTATACACTAAATAAACATGCAATACGGTAAAATAGTCAAACATACTAACATCCTACACATCACCGCCAAACTTAAAACAGTCAGTGTCCTCAGCGACCCAATCATCAATCTCAACATTTGAAATTAAAACATGCTGACGAAGGGGGGTTTAGAACACGTACTTGGGAGGCGAGATTCTCGCCTCCGAATCAAGTCGGCAGTGATGGATTTAATTTAATTTTGAACTTGGGTTACCTCCCAAGAAGCGTATGGTTTATTATCCTTGGCCCAACACGGAGAACGACTCGTCAAAGAGCGGCTTCCGCCCGTAGTACATGTCAAACAACACCAGGTACGGGTCTTGATTTAATACACCCTCAAGACTGGTGAGATATGGCTTTATTCGGCTCGGGCTTTCAACTCGATTCTGATCCGCCTCATGTGCTTGGGGAGCATAAATGTACTGAGCTAGAAATGGGGTCGGATAGGTGAACCACGTCGGATCCTCGTAGATGCGATCATCTTGAATTGAGTGTGGCATCACCAATTGGAATTCAAACGGTGAAAACTCACAACGATTAATATGTGAATCTCCATCACCATTCCACACTTGGGGTTCTCTCTAAATTAGCTCGATTGTCTTCGATCTCACCCAAGTGCCTTCCGCTTGCTTCCGGTTTCTTACGGTGGCTTTCATATTCAGATGTGATTTGTTCGCCTCTTAGTGTCACTGTCTCTAACTCGGTCTCAATGAAGCAAATAAGATGACCGATTTGTGTCTGTAGAGACGTTACGGTTACATAAATGTCGGCGCAGACCGTCTCAATAAAATCAAGACGATCCTCGTGCTCGTTGAGCCGGTTATGCGTCTCCCTCGAAAACGTTTGAGTCTCCTACATAATTGTGGCGAACACATCTTCCATGTCTTCCAAGTGTACGAGTCAAGTTTTAGTAGAGTGGGAAGAGTAAGGGTTATCGTTTCCACAGGAATTGGTTGAGAATATTATCGAGCACTGTAATTATCATAACCTAATTTTATCTAGGCGATAGAAAATGAAGTTTATAATTAATAATATACTAATACTAAAATACTAATTTATCTAATTAAACTATATTACTATTTTGAGACGTTTAAGGGAATAGATTATCTAGGGATTAACTTCATTTACAAATACGCATTTGATTTCGTTTAGTTTACGTTAACGATGTTCGACTTATCTGACAATCTCTGTATCGTAAACTCATTCACTCTCTCTCTCGAGTAACAAGTGAATGAATATGTGATTTCGCGTTAATGCCGAAATCCCCCTCTAGCGTTGTTTAGAACATATAGTCACATGAGTTTTGCCCCAACGTCATTAATTGCACACTCTCTAACTCCCTCCTGGGTTATTAGATCGTTGCATTGTGTTTAAACCCTAGTCTGAATCCGGGATTACCTATCCCGAGTGACAAATCCTGTATTCTTAGTATATTATAACAAGCATAATAAACAAGGTGAAACGAAAAACACAATCAAATAACGAAGAACACTATTAACAAAACACCGTTTCAAAATCACATATTCATAAATTATAGTAATCCTTAGATAATATCTGTTTAGCTAACGACTATAACCGTATATACAATGATAAATGAGCTAAACATACTCAAACCATAATCCGAAGTTAAGAAATAAATAAAGAAACGAGAGAAATTAGCCGTAGTCCGAAGATTTGGCGCTAAAACCATTCCAAGATCGCTTCTTCTTCTTCTTCACAACGTGTTCTTCTCCTTCGGATTTGGTGGAGCATTCCCCCAAAACCTCTCAACCCTATTCTAACCCTAAGAGCTCTCTAATGACCGAAATAGAGGAGATGAGGAAGATATAGGGCTCAAAAATATCTAAATAAATATTTAAAGTGTGTGTAGAGTGACTGCAGCGGCGATGGTTTAGTCGGTTTGATCATGGCCTCGGTGGTGGGAGCAAAGACCTCTCTATTGTTTCACTGCCTCGGTGGTGGGCTTTCAGCAAGAAAAGGCCTTCTCTGCATATTGATTGCCGCGGTGGTGGTCTAGACGCCGCGGCGGTGGGCTGTATTTTAGAATTTTGCCTTTATGCTTATTTTCCCACCGTTTTTGATCCGATTTGATCGTTTATGATCCGTTTTCATCTCTTTTCACCCCCACACACTTGATTTGTACAAAACATAAATAAAAACGTATTAAAATACTATAATAACACTCGAAAACTAACAAGTTCGGTTTGAAAATAGATAGATAAATTACACCTATCAGGCGCCACCACTATCGAACCACCCTCACACCACCAACAACTCCGGTTATCGTCGCCTCCATTCCATGGCTTCATCCCTATGCCATTGCTACCATCGAACCACCGTCGAGCCACCTACAGTACCGCCACCGATTTTCTCTCTCTTTTTGGCTGGTAACGACCTAGATCTGGTTGAAATAACCACGCCACCGTCTCTTTCTCTCTCTCTCTCTCGTCACCGTCTTAGGCCCTATTGGCATGTGACAACAAGAATCTGACCGCGTCCAGCCAGATTCAGTGGCAGCGGCTCAGATCTGGCCATCGCGGCCAGATCTGGGTAACGCTTGAATAGATATGGCTGTCGATGCCAGATCTCGTCGCCGTCTAGCCAGCATCGACTTTACGGAACGTCGGCGGCGAGTTGTGTTCTTGATTCTGGTCTCCGTTGATTTGCAATTTTTTTTTTTTTTTTTTTAATTATATAATTTTGATATTTATAATTGATTAGTTGTGGTGGTGATTGGGGTGATAATAACTCAAGTTTTATGTTGTGGTGATGGTTACGACGATAGTTCAATAGTTAATATTTGTTGTGGTGATAGTAATGATAGAAATGTTTACTGTGATGGTGAAGGTGGTTATAGAAATGCCTATTGCGATAGTGAAGGTGGTGACAGTGAATGTTGCTTGTAAGGTGATAATAGTGAATATTTACTATTATGATAGTGATGGTGATAGTTATAATTATTTATTGTGGTGGTGGTGGTGGTGACAGTAAATGTTTCCTATAGTAGTGGTGGCGGTGGTGACAGTAAATATTTTCTATGGTAGTGGTGACAGTGATGACAATAAATGTTTCCAATAGTGGTGGTGGTGGTGACGATAAATATTTACTGTAGTTATGTGATAGGTTATTATAATTAAAAATAATAATTAAGGAGTATTCCTGTCATAAAATTAATATAATTTTTGAACAGGGGTTTTCATAAAATAAAATAAGAGAGTGGGGATAAAGTTAATAAGTACTGGGCTTCTGGGGCCCATAAAAAATCATCCAATAAATAAATTATTTTTTAATTAATAATTATATTTATTTATTTATTTTTGTTTCGTTTTTTATTATCAATTCAAAATTATATTCTTTTAAAAAAAATATATTCATAATATTGGATTTAAAAAAATAACTAAATTAATTTTCATTCAACTAAAATGATTTTTAATTAATAATTATATTTATTTATTTTTATTTCATTATTATTATCAATTCAAACTTTCATTCATTTTTACAAAATAAAAAATCATAATATTGATTTTTTTAAAATTAATAAAATTAATTTTTATTCAAAAAAATAATGAATCACGTGGGCTGAAAATGATGGGCCCCTCAAAGACTTTATTTTTCCCAATAATCTATTTAGCATAAAAAAAGAAGAAATAAACAATAAATTTGTAATTTCGCGTCGACACAGTGTTTTCTCTAATGTTTTCAATAAAGATTGTTTTTTTCTTCTTCTTATATATGTGTATATATATATATGAGGAGGAGGAATTCAGCCAAAAGACACCAAGGCGCCACGTGGCCTTAAACATGCCACCAATCTGGGATCTCCAGAACTGATCAATCGGATGAGCCCCTCGGTATACTTGCTTCGAGTCACAACACCCGATCGAGTCTCCACAACCCACATGGGTTAATACTCCTAAGGCATGAGTGCTATCATTCTCCTACTTCCAAAGGCGGTCAGAACTGCCTCTCCCTCCAAGAAAAGTGTTGTTGCCATAACGGTCCCACGATCTCTACCAGCCATCCTACCACCTCATTGGAAAGAAGGCTGAGATCCACGCTACTTTCCATATAGGTACTTAGAGAATTATGGAAGGCTCACCAAGCAAGTCTTCATCCACTTCCTATATAAAGGTCAGAACCGTAGTGGTTCGAGATATGTGTTGTGTGATATACACTAATGTATACTCTTAGCCATATTATATTACCTTTTTTTTCTCAGAAACCCATACTAATTCTTACACTGGAAGTGCAACGCCGGTAAGCCCATCCACAGTACATTGCTTTGTAAGAACCAAATCGAGAAAAAGTGAGTTAACCTTCGCTTTCAACCACCAATCCCTAGTCTTAGGAGCCAATGTGTCCAGTGATCCATTTCCAGGCATCATTAGATTGGCGCTGTCTGTGGGAAAGACATACTATTTTTTATTACGCTCTCAATTGAATGGTCACTATGAGATTAGGACTCATGATAAACGACGGTGAAAGTTCGAGGCAGACAACTCAAATGGCCCACCCAGAGAATCACCAGAACTCTTGGGAGATTTCATGAGAGAAGTCCAGAACCTTGCTCAGGATTTTTGAAGTCACGTCGAGCAGACGTGCCCTCGTCAGGCCCCTTCGCCCCCATTGGCGCAACCACCTGTCGGCGAAACACAGCCTACAGTCGACTGAGGACAAAGGGCTCGATATTAATAAAACTAGGAAGAAGATCACTACCCAATGCAGGATCCGCACAAAACATGAGGAGTCGAGCTAACAAGCTAAGAATCATAGATGGGACACCGAATCCTCGAGGTCAAACTAGACCCTCAACGTCCATTCTCAGTTGTGACCACGAGCGTCCTCAGAAGAACCGAGTGACAAAACTTGAAAGGCTCCACATCGAAGGGAAGACGTACAACGAGACCATGTTGGGTGCGAAACTCAAGGGGAATCCAAGTGAACCCTGCTGTGTTCCGAGGAAGCTTCCTCGATGACCCGTATGAGGCCCCAACGGCGTGACCTAAGCCGTTGAACCGACAACGACTTATGATAGGTAGTTTTAGCTATACACAAGAAGTTGAGGCAAACTGGGAGGAAAGAGCCAAGTATGTACGACATGGTGAAGCGTCACGCTTCCCTATTTACTTTCTACGTGCTGCGAGAGCCTGTCTCACTAAACTTCAAAATGTTGTCCCATATTGGGACCTCCCAGGGAGATTATGATCCCGCAAATCACCTCGATGCCTACCACATGTACATGGACCTCCAAGGAAATCCTGTACTTGGTTGCCTTCGACGGGATGAGGATTGACCGAGAATGGATGAAGCGATGATGGCCCCACTAGTCAGATTCGGAGGAGAAACCGTAAAGCCTCTCGATTGGATTACATTTCAGGTCACGACTAGCAAGGAGCCGAGGCATGCCATAGTTGACACACGATTCATCGTAGTAGACTGCCCGTCGGACTACAACGCCATCATCGAAAGACTGTGCCTCAATGCCTTGAGAGTCATCACCTCAATTTACCGCTTTATGCTGATGTTTCCCACAAAGAACATCATGGGAGAGGTGCATGGAAGTCAAAAGGTGGCTAAAGAATGCATCATGGCCGAGATAAAGCTCTCCAAAGGGTCATCCGCCAAATAGCAATCAAAAGAGCGGAGGGATTGACGAAGACTCCTTACCCGAGGATATCATTGAGAGCCTAGAACAAGGGACATCCTAGACCCCTAGGTCGAGCAGCCAAGTTAGTCGCGTCCCCGTTCCAATGAAGAACTGGAGGACGTTCAAATCCACTCGATGGAGACAGACTGAACGATCCAGATTAGAAGTCCTAGCTGGGGGCATGAGGGATCAACCTCCTGTCTTAACCTCTCCATATCCTAGAGAGCCTCAAAAGTTGTGTGTTCAGCTTTCGCTGCCCTACGCTCCTGCTCCTTTAGACAAGCTCGTGCCTTATTTTTCTCTCATTCCATGACATCGAGTCGGGATATAATTCCCCTCCATTCCTCAAGCAAAGCACCATGACATGAAAACCACTGAAAGACGTTAGATGATTCCTAAAAGATCATCAGAGTCAAAGGAAAAATAAAGTATTCTTACCATAACGTTTGAATGCAACAAGGTCAGTACCAGATCGCTTCCCAACTCTATGACAGCCACCTCAAAATTCCCCAGAGGAAGTACAGCTTGAGCTCACCTTGCCTCATCCTTTGAGAAGAGAAGAGTCTACTCACCAGCCATTGACCCCTCGGTCTTGGGAGATCGTGTCACAGGATCACGAGATAGTGGTCTCTTTCTAGAATGCACATCTTTTCTTTATCCTTTCCAGAGGTTTCCAGAAGGGACCCTCGTGCTTTATTCATCGTCGGTTCGTGACGAATCATTACGTTGATGGTGGGACTACGCCTCCTTTAGATAAAGTCGAGGTCCGAGCCAGGAGTCATCTCTAGGAAAGTCTCAAACTGGACTACCGTTGCCGCTACTCCCTAGCCAGCCACCGACAAATCTGCCTGGAGAAGATGAAGGAATTACGCTAGCCCTAGTGTTTAATAAGACATCTGGCTTGACATTCAACAGTTCTGCTCCAACAAAATTGTCAACCACTATCGAAAGACAAAGCAGAAAGTAATTTCAAAAAATAAAAAGCATAAGGAATCCAACCTCCTTTCTTGTATGACGCATCTGAAAGAGATGGTTCTAATCCCAACGACAAATCCGAAGACAAATAACTAGATTTTTCCACCTTACTAAGCGCTGGGCGGACGAGAGACCTTGTAGAAAAAGAAAGAAGTTGAGAAGATGAGGCAACCCAAGATAAGAGAAGAGTAAGGGCGCAAACTTATTTAGATCTTGCCATTCCCTAGGAAATGGGTGGGCCCTATCTCCTCTCAAGATTCGTTCCCAAGACCTTGTCACCAGAACCCATATATTGTTCCACCCTAGGCTATCCACCTGAACCCCGATGATAAGTTGTTAGTCCTGGACCTGGAAATAGTACCAGTAATCGAGTGAGACCATATTCTTGGCAAGCTGATAAAAGTGGAAGAAAATAGAAGACGAGGGAGGGACGCTGTTCCGCAAGCACAAAATGGTGAACCCTACCATCATCCTCCATGTGCTAAGCACCAACTGCGAAGGCGCCCGCTGAACCATATGGAGGATTTCACGAAGAAATAGGTGAAGCAGGAAGTGGACTCTACTATGAAGAGACTCATCACAGAAAGTGGAATATCCAAATGGACACTGTAATACGTTCCCCCAAAAGCTAAGGAGTAATCATATTCACGGCTAACGGGATGAAGAACTCCCTACTAGCGAAGCCTCAGTAGCAACATTAGCCTCAAGAGTAGGATGGAGACGGGGTTCCGCCGGTTCTGCCCTTTTGCTCCGAGCTACTACCAAATCGACTATCCTGGCACCGTTAGCATCACCAACGTATGTCCTCAACGATGGTCTAACATCGTCGTTACCACTGGATACTTTGGATGGCGATCCAATCTCGTAATCACCCCCTCTCCCAGAAGGGCGGGAAAAAGATCATGAACCTCTTGCCATTACAAAATATAGTAAGTGGAGGTACTGACTGTTTAAGAATCAAAGCAACACTCCAGGGAACATGTTTGGAAAATCCACAGACTCCTCAATTTAAACCGATCGAATACGGCTCCCCATAATCCATCGTCAAAGAAGCTAAAAAGATCAGCCATCAAATCAAGTCATGTGACAGTTAATGCCCAAAACCCTTGAAAGATGAAAAGTTGCAACGTTATACTGCCACCAGAGCGCTGACACAACGTAGCCCATGAAAAAATGACAGAACACTGAATCATCGTCCAAATATTCCCAATACATGAAATCATTACACCCCTGGGAATAGGGGGCATTCGATGAGGAAGAATTCAGTTAGAAGACACCAGGGTGCCACGTGGCCTCAAACACGCCACTGGTTTGGGATCTCCGGAACCGATCGGTCGGACAAGCCCCTCGGTACACTCGTTCCAGGTTATAACACTCAACTGGGTTTTCACAGATAAGGCATAAGCGCTATCATGCTCTTTCTTGCAAAGACGGTCAGAGCCGTCTCTCCCTCTAAGAAAAGTGTCGTTACTATAACGGTCCAGCGATCTCCGCCAACCATCTTACCACCTCATTAAAAAGGAGGCCAAGATCTGCGCTACTTACCATATTGGTACTCAGAGAATTAAGGAAGGCTCGCCAAACGGGTCTTCTTCCACTTCTTATATAAAGGTCAGAACTATAGCAATTCAAGGTATGTATTGTGCGATATACACTGTCGTATATTCTTAGCCATATTACACTACCTTTCTTCTTAGAAACCTATACTGATTCTCACACCGGAGGTACAACGCCAGTGACGCTCCTTGGCTTTCCTAAAGAAAAAAAATATGAAATAATAAAGCTTAAAAGAGAAAGGGTTTTTAAAAGTGCCGGTTTTCTAAAAAAAGTACTTAGGTCGTTTAAAAAAAATAAATAAAAAATAAAAAGTTGCCTCCCAACATTGGGTTTAATTGGTATGATAGATCACCATATTTTCAGAAAATAATTTAAAACGTCTAAGTAAAATTGACTCAAAAAACACTGTCAAACCAAAAATTTGTTTGAAGAACTCGGGTTTAGATTACACATGGGAAAGGTGTTAGGCACCCCAAGATGCCCATCCAAAAACGGTATCCTGTATTCAATTAAGTCCAATTAGTTTAAGTCTGAATGTTTTATTTTATTTTGAATTTTTTTTCCTTCTTATAAAATCTTATTGGTATTTTCCAAATAAAGATGAGATAAAGTTTTGGTATTTTTGGAATATTCTCCCAGTATAACCTATTATAAAATATTAAGGGATTTGACAAGGATGATCTCCGGAGGTGATTTTATATATATTTCTGATGAACTTCTTTAATTTAAATGGAAAAATCAATCTAAGTATTTTCTAAGTGATGCAAAAAGACAACATGCAAAATGACGTGAAATATTACATTATTTTCTATATAAATGCGATGTCATCATATGCCTACTTTTCTAATTTGCCCAATTAATTTAAAGAAATTTTGATTTGACATTCTTTTAAATTCTATGGAGATGAGAATCAAAGAAACGTCACGGAAACGAGTTTTGTCAAAATTAATTCCTTTAAAACTTAAGCGGAATCCAACGAAATGACTTACTCAAGGAATTGTTGAAACAACCCCAAGGTTTGTAAGAATTAATTCTTAAAAAACTATTTATTATTATTTTATTTTAATTTTTTTATGAAGGTAAATTTAACAATAACATAAACAACATGAATATTTAAATAAAAAAAATATAAGTAATTTATTATTTTTTCTATTTTTTTATGAATTTAGGTATAACAACAACTTAAATAATAATAAGAAGAAGAAGAAGAAGAAGAAGAAGAAGAAAAAGAAAAAAAAAAGAGTAATAATAAAAATGGCTAAGCTCAAAAGGAGAATGTTGTCTTGACATTTTCATTGAATTATCGGATAATTCTAACGAAACTAAAATTGTAGGAATTTAAATTGTGATAAAAAGGAAATAATAGAAAAAATTAACAGGTAAGAAAACGTAGCTGCTCTGACCAAGATTCCCAACACATTGGTGTTTCTCTCTCAAAGACGGCTGCCCGAATGGGCTTTCATTGATAATCACTCATTGGGAGGATTTCTCTCTGAATTTTTGAGTCTTACCGAAGAGTTTCTCTTTGAATTTTTGTGTGTATAAATTAGGAGGAGTACAGTCCTATTCATACAGAAAAATGGGGAATGAAGAAACCCTAAAAACTTAGAAAATTAGTCTTGGTCGCCAACCCTAACCCTAGTTCGACAGGAAAATGAGAAAAACTGTTTAGGAAACATTCTATACCTTTTCTTATTATTAGGAAACATTCTAGTCCTTTTTTTTTTGGCGCGAGGGGAGGGAGAGGGGGGAGGGCAATTTCACCTTATTTTTTTCTATGGGACCCACCTCCCACACACACATTCTCTCTCTCTCTCTCTTCTTTCTCACTTTTTTTCTCCTTTCTCTTTTCTCTCTCTCTTTCTTTCTCTTTCTACTGATTTTCTCTCTCTCTCTCTTACTTCATTTCAGTCAAAATATCGTGCCTATAGTTGCTCTTCTTTATCATACGAGTTTCACTTATTTGATAAAGACATGAGATAACATCATTTTGATCATCCTATTTTTTGAATTTTTCAACACATTATTTTTTTAATTTATAATAGAGGAGTGAAATTCAAAAATACTATTTTTGGGGTGTGATGAAAAAAAATAGGAATGAAATATGAATGAATTGTAACCGAAAACCGCCTACGTATTTTGACAGTGCCAAGAATCAGGTCACACATAGTTCGACATTTTCCCCAAGCGGGACGAGAAATAAATACAAAATAAAGTGACGCTCACGGAGAGAGAATGAAAAATATAAAAAGTCATCACAGAGAGGCAAATGCAAAATGAATAGCCATCATGGAGAGGTGAATGTAAAACGAAAGAAGCCACCACAGAGAGGTAAAATAAAAAATAAAAGGCCATCATGGAGAGACAAATGTAAAATAAAAACTGAAAAGCCGTCGCGGAGAGGAAAAATGCAAAATAAAAAGCCGTCGCGGAGAGGAAAAATGCAAAATGAAAAGTTATCATAGAGAAGAAAATGTAAAATAAAAATCCATCACGGAGAGACAAATACAAAATGAAAAACCACCACAGAGAGAAAAATGTAAATTAAAAAAACCATCATGAAGAGGCAAATTGCGAAATGAAAAACCATCATAGGGAGGTATAATACAAAATAAAAAGCCATCATGAAGAGGCATAATGCAAAATAAAAAGTCATCAGAGAAAAGCAAATGCGAAATAATGAAAAGTCATTACGAAAAGGCATAATACAAAATAAAAAACCATCATGGAGAGACATAATACAAAATAAAAAAGCATCACGAAGAGGACAAAATGAAAAGGTCATCACAGAGAGGCAAAATGCAAAATGAAAAAGTCATCACGGAGTGACAGAATGCAAATGAAAAGCCACTGCGGAGAGGCAATGTATAATTTATGAGCACTTATGGAGAGGCAAAATGCAAAATAAGACCATCATAAAGAGGCAAATCCAAGATATATGGTAATCACAGAGAGGTAAATGCAAAATAAAAGGACCATCACAGAAAGGGAATGCAAATAAAAGGGCTATTATGGAAAGGCAATATAGAATATATGACAAAATATAAAATGTGCCCCATCCCGCAGTTGGGGCTTCTAAACTCAAATTCTCTAGATGCAAGAACAAGAAGACTCTATATAATATGCAGGACAAAAGATATAAAATGTGCCCCCAGCCTACGGCTAGGGCTAACAACCTCAAACTATCTAAACCCGGAGATGGGCAGAACCACATAATGTGCCCCAGTCTGACATCTAAAATGACTGAATCTTTACAGGTTGCCTATGTACCCAACATTACGCCAAAGACCAGGTTTAGTGTAGTTCATTGAATGCCTTTTTTAGCGCAAAACACAAACCTCGTGAAAATGCTCATTAAATGGCTAGGATACAACTAACCCATGCAAACATTATATACAAACAAGCATTCACATGCATTTTCTTTTGTTTAATGAAGAAAACATTGGTTATTCTTAAGTGGTCCATAATTTTTTTTTTTTAAGACTATCTTTTTAATTTGAGACTCGTCCCTCTCTTGGGATTGAATAAAATTTTCTTTGACCCGATAAGGAGATTGAAAAGATCAGTGTGTCTCTTACCTCCATGGTATAGATTTGGCTTAACTTTCTATTTTTCTCTTTTCTTAGCTACTAAGATTAATTCCGATGCTTGGGTTGTAAATCCCTGTATGCTTTGTATTTTAATCAACTCCTGCAAACTAGATTAGCCGAAATATACACAAATATTTAAAAATTATTTATTCAAGTATCTCATTTCTATCTGGTATGATTTACTATATTGATTTTATTTGAGCTTGACAAACATGATTTAGATAATAATCAAGATTTTCTCTAAATTTCTTATCACAAGATGACCCCCTCAACTAACGATCAATCAAACTATTCTTCCACGATGAGTGAAAGATTACAAAGAAAAGAAAAGCTATTGTCTGTATGTATATAGATGTATATGAAAGATTACAGTGGAAGGAAAAGCTACATCTATATTAATTGAGATAAAATGGAGATATTCAATATTTATACAATGGAGAGATGAGCAAGAGAAAAGAAACACAATAGTAACTAAGGAAACAACATAAAACACAAGTGTAAATAAGGAAACAACATAATAATCATTAAGAGAGGGCATCAATAGGAAACATTCCTTTGTAGGAATAAAAAATATTCCTAATATGTCCCCTCAAGATGGTGGTCTATTCAAAACACCAATCTTGGACCGTGTGATTATGATTTGCACCGGAGGAGGAAAAATCATCGATGGTTGATTCGGTGGAGTCCAAAAGAGAAGTTGGGGATGTTGGGAGGCACGCTGGAGCGCGAATCAAGAGTTGGGAATGCTGGGAGACGCATTGGAGCGGGCTTGGGTGCACTGGAGCGTGAATCGGGCAATGCAGTTGGAGTTGGGCATGCTGGGAGGCGTGCTAGAGTTGGCTTGGGTGCACTGGAGCGCGATCTGGTGGTGCGTGAATATGAACTAGAAACTTTAAGAGGTGCTTGAGGGCACTTTTGGCGTCGAAAATCGACATGTGATATGTCGTTGGCATCGTATTTGAAAGAGGAATTCAGATTTGGTAGAGAAGAAAGAGAAAAGTTCATAGTTATGATTTGGGTGATAGATACAATTGGCTGCCAAACCTTAAATCACAGGAGGTAAGAGAGAGAGAAGATCGTGATTGGAACTTGATGATTGACATTTGAGATTTGCAAACCTGGCGAGAGAAAGTAAGCAATTTAGGTGAGAGAAAAATCCCCAACAACACGGAGAGTATATCGACAATGATATCAAATCCACCGCGAATTTAAGGAAAAGAAGATCACAAAATCTGGTTCTCTTTCTCAATCCTCAAACCTAAATTTCATGCAGGACGCGAATGAAATATGATCCAGGCATACAACACCACCGTCAAAGACGGGAATCAAAGAGAGAGAGAAAGAGAGAGTGGGAAAAAGAGAGAATGAATTGAAATGAATATACTTGTGAAGGAAAATGAAAGAATCGGACAGAATGGGCGGCTTGAGGTTGAGAAAGGGAACTCAGATTTGAACGGTGGCAGATGAACTCAGATATGAACGCCAACATTAGAGAGAGAGAGAGATTCGACGAGGCAGATGGTGGCAATGGAAGAACACCAACGATGGAAGAAATCAAAGGCGCAACGGCAATATCAAGAAGATTTGGGAAACTAACCAAAGAAAAAAATATATCAAGGGATCTGATTTGGGAAAGTGAACAAAGAAATATCCAAGGATTGTAGAGAACAAAGAAAAAAAAGAATAACAACGGAAGTGATGAAAAACAAATTAACAGTGGAAGTAAGAGAAAAAGAACGACACACAAATTTGAAAAAAAAAAATGCTTTGGATCTAAGCTCTTGATACCATGAAAGATTATAGAGAAAGCAAAAGCTATTGTTTGTATGTATATGAATATATACGAAAGATTACAGAGGAAGAAAAAGCTACATCTTTATTGATCGAGATATAATGGAGATATTCAATATTTATACAATGGAGAGATGAGCAAGAGAAAGGAAACACAAAAGTAAATAAGGAAACAACATAAAACACAAGAGTAAATAAGGAAACAATATAAAACACAAGAGTAAATAAGAAAACAACATAATGATCAATAAGAGAGGACGGCAATAGGAAACATTCCTTTGTAGGAATATGAAATATTTCTAATAATGAGACTTTCGAGTAACTGAAGACAAATGCTTTGCAAATTTATTTTGTTATTTTGTATTTTTAGTATCGTGAAGTTCTAAGTAGTCCATGTCGCGCTTTAGGCAGTGATCCCAGTCCAATTGGCCTAAGTCACTAGGTGTCGAAACACTCCTACGGCTTAATACTAGAATTACCTAAATCCTCAATTTGCTAATCTTTTTTTTTTTATTTTTTTTTTTATTTTTTTTTATATAGATATTATAGATGATGAACAAATCTCTTGAACTCAAAAGGTTTCTTTGGGATGATGGATTTACTTTATGATAGATAGCCTAGTTGGTTAGGTCATTTGGCTTTGCTTTTTTGGATGATGACTTTTTGGGTAATGGTTTTTTCGGGTGAGGGTGATGGCTTTGCTTTATGACGGATTGCCTAACTGATAGATGGGTCATTTGAGTAATAAATTTTTTGGTAGTAACTTTTTGGATAATGGCTTTTTGGGTGATGAATTTTTGGATAATGATTTTTGGGTGATGGTTTATGGTTGATAGCTTTACTTTACGGATTGCCTAGCTAGTGGGTTTTGGGTTATGGGTGAAGTTTGGAAATTTGTATCGAAAGATGCCCATGGTTTTCTAACACTTACCTAGATAAGGGAAGTCATCTTATTTTATTTCCTCTTAGATCAAAATCTCTTTTAGTATAAAAATCATATTCATCATGCTCAAGCACATTCTCAACACAGAGATCACACACAGATAGTTTTAGAATATTTTGAAAAATAGAATTAAACATTTGATATATACCTTAGGCAACACAATAGCTTTTATTGAAAGGTTAAAACCATCTACAAAACAAGTCCTCTACCATTTAGAAGGCCAACTAGAGGGAGGGTGGATTTAAAAAAAAAATCTCTAATTTTATCAAAATTTATCTTAGTAGACCAAGTTCCCAAGTGGTACCCCTAGGTTAGGCTTTGGCTTGTAATGGGATGACATATTCCAATAAAGTTTAGGAGCAATTAAAGTTTCAGTCTAGGGTGGATTCAACTGAAATTTCTCCCGTTGGTCAATGAATTTATTTGGAAGATAGGATATTGAGAGTTTATGTCCATTTAGATAGGATGGTACCTCGAACTGGTGGATGAGAAGATTTGAGTTATAGAAAGATGGGTAATTCAAGGTGTTGGGGGTGGGGTATGATTTTTATTTTGGTGAAATTACAAAAGTACCACTTGATTTGGGGACGTGGGCCAAGTAGGAAATTTAAGGTATATGGGTGGTGAGGTTGGTGGGTATTTTGGTTGGGTATGGTTTGGATTGGGTTTGATCTAGTGAGACTATGGGATATCATTTAATTTAGGGATATGGGTTAAGTAGGTAATTTAATGTATCTGGGTGGGGACATTGGTTGGTATCTTGGCTACAAGTGTATCACTTGATTTGGGGGTTATGGGTGAATGCGATTTCCATTTGGGAGAGAAGGCCTAAAAGGTTTTTGTTAGCCTTTTTTTTCTTTCTTTTTTGCACGATTCGCTCTTGGTAACCATTTTTTTTTTTTTTAAATTATGTACAAAAGAAGAAAAAAAAACATCATCATGGCCCACACTTATTTATAAAATAGAAGGAAAAAATTACAAAATAAAATATAACATTTGAACTTAGATTATTTGGACATTTTAGGCTCGACTCTCTAATTGCCCTCAATGGAGTTGTCAGCTGACGCGCCCCAATTTTCCAAAAGAAAAAAAAAATGAAATAATAAATTTTAAAAGAGAAAGGTTTTTAAAAGCGTTGGTTTTCTCAAAAAATAAAAATACTTAGGCCGTTTTAAAAATAAGAAGTCGCCACTTAGCATTGTGTTTAATTGGTGTGTTAGATCACTGGATTTTTAGAAAACAATTTAAAAGGCCTAAGTAAACTTGATTCCAAAAATATGGTCAAACCAAAGATTCATTTAAAGATCTCGGGGGGTCGGTTACGTTCGGGAAAGGTGTTAGGCACCCCAATACATCCGTCCGAAAATGGTACATTTATATCCAATTAAGTCCAATTAGTTTAAGTGCGAATGTTTTATTTTGTTCTAAAAATATTTTCCTTCTTATGAAATCTTTTTTTGTATTTTTCAAATTAAAATGAGACAATTTTTTTGTATTTTTGGAATGTTCCCAGGTATAACCTCTTATAAAATATTAAGGGATTTAACAAAGATAATCCTCGGGGGTGGTAGTTTTATGTGTATTTCAGATAAACTTCTTTAATTTAAATGGATGAATCAATCTCAGTATTTTCTAACTGATGCAAAAATACAACATGCAAAATGACATAAAATATTATATTATTTTCTATATAAATGTGATGTCATGAAATATCTACTTTTCTAATTTGCCCAATTAATTTAAAGAAATTTCAATTTGGCATTCTCTTAAATTATATGAAGATGAGAATCAATTAAATGTCACAGAAACGAGTTTTGTCCAAATTAATTCCTTCAAGACTTAAGCGGAATCCAACAAAATGACTTACCAAAGAAATCATTGAATCCGTCCTAAGATTTATAAGAATTAATTCTTACAAAACAATTTATTATTATTATTATTATTATTATTATTATTATTATTATTATTATTATTATTATTATTATTATTATTTTATTTTTTAATTTTTTTTATTTAAATAAAAAAAATATTTAACTTATTATTTTTTTATAAATTTAGGTATAGCAACAACTTAAATAATAATAATAATAATAATAATAATAATAATATGAAAAAAAAACAGTAAAATAAAAATAAAAGGCCATCCCCATCTCACGTTCGGAGGTTAAACCCAAAAGGAAAGCCTCGTGGCGTTTTTATCGAATCATCGGATAATTCTAATGGAACTAAACTTGTAGAAATTTAAATTGCACTAACAAGGAAATAATATAGAAAATTAAGAGGTAAGAAAATGTACCTGCTTTGCCCAAGATTCCTGACGCACGAGTTTTTCCCTCTCGAAAACGGCTTCCCAAATGGGCTTTCGTTGAGAATCGCTTCTTGGGAGGTTTTCTCTCTGAATTTTTGAGTCTCCCCGAAAGATTTTTCTCTAAATTTTTGTGTGTATAAACTAGGAGAAAGAGAGTCATATTTATAGGGAAAGATGAGGAATGAAAAAACCCTAAAAACCTAGGAAACTAGTCTTGGCCACCAACCCTAACCCTAGTTTGACAAGGAAAATGAGAAAAACCGTTTAGGAAACATTCTATGTCACACCCCACCTCGGACACCCTTCATTGTGGGGCGGGCGTGACGTTGACATGACATCACCTAAACGCCAAACCAACTCATAAAACGACAATATACATACAATTATATATAATCATCTAAATATGCATATACAAATTTTTTCTATGGGGACTCACTCGTACCCAAATAGATGAATAACAATAATAAATACTATGAACCTCTCACAGGTTCACCCCAGATAACTCATCTCAAAACCTATACCCGACACCATGGTCGGACTCTATCTAGCGCCAGAAGGGGATCGACTCCTATCTGCTTCACCTGCGAGTGTACTGCCTTCTTAATAAAAATATTTTAGAATAATAATAATGCATTCGCAATAGTAGAACATTTAAATGGATCAAGCATAACGTGTATAAACAAACCTCACATAGCTAATAAAATCACCACAACATAAATATCTCACTATAATATAAGCAGTGGAAATAAGGCAATATATATAAATTTCATTCAAACCCATCCAATATAAAATAATACTAATCACCATATATAATAAATCACCAAATGTAAGTAAAACACCACATCTCAAAACAACACACCACCACACTACTCACTGGCTAGCCATAGTGATCGTTTTAATCTCACGATCGGGAGTTACAACGGTATCGTAACATCCGTAGGAATGCCTTCCTACGAAATATCCACACCTCTTTTAGGGAGAAATATAATCCACTTCCTTTATGGGGAGAACTATCCACATCCTATGGGAAGAAATCTACACCCTTTCTGGAGAGAAATAATCCACACCCCTTATGGAGAAAAAACTATAGCATCGTCCAAATCAATAATTTCGTCTAAAAATCTACACCTCTTACGGGAAAAATATAATCCACACCCCTTACGGGGAGAAATCCATAACATCATCATCAAACCACAAATCTATAACAATTGTCTAATTAATATCGTCAATCCACATCGTCAAATCACAAATCTCAACCTTCATTACCAAAACCAATTTAGTTCAAAAATCTTGTTTTTCACTTTCATCCAAAAACCCACTGATTTCAGTAAAAACCATTTTTTCACCTTTGATTTAGAAAACCAGACGTTTTTCCACTCTCTTTTAAAACTACCAAATCCAATGTATCATTTTTCAACTTTCTTTTAAAACCAACATAATTTAATAAAAATCCATTTTACCAACTCACCCAAAACCTGCTTGATCCATATCATTTGTAAAATCATCCAATCCAAGTAAAACCATTTTACACACACACACACATATATATAGTTTGGCAGGAAGACAATACACTCACCTGATTATCCGTTTTTAAAGACTTTGACCGCCTATTCTCTATCGGTACTCCAGTGCCTGCGAACCTAATAGTGAGAGGACCTAAATTAATATTTGATATAAAAATACCCTATCCAAACCATGTAGGCCTTAATTTTCCATAATTTTCTATTCCCCGTCTTTTATTATAAAATATGTTTATTTAACTAATATTACTCTATTACAGTTTACTATGTCGAATTTATTCATGCAAACATATAACGCTAAATTCAACGATAAGGATAACATGTATTTCATATTGAGACAATTTAATGTATTTATTAGAGAAGTGCGGAATTCAACCTTCCCGGATTTTCCACCGGTCCGCGAGGTGAGTTTTAGGTTTTATTGAGGCGGTTTGTGCATTTTTCCTTTTTCTCTTTTTTTCATCTTTTTTTTTTTCCTTTCTCTTTCTTCTTCCTTAGTTTTTTGCTTCTGTTCTGGACGTTGGACTCACCAGCCAACCCTTGTTCCCCTCTCTCTCTTCTGCTTTAGTTGTGGACTCAGCCGACACAACTCACACACAATAACACACCCATGTACACCCACACAATCACCGGAGGAAACAACAACGATTTCGCCCTCACACACCCACAACGATGAACGAAAAACATAGCACCCCCTTCAATGGACCATCCCTGCCGATCACTTACTGACCACACTCATCACACACACACACACTAGCTCAAAATAGAACACACCCGCAAGGCTGAACCCCCATACAGTCCACAGGCGAACGGCACCCACACAACCGACATCTCTATCTCTCTCTAACTTTCCACTGCCGGCAATGATCAAAACCCACACCGCTGGCGACCAAATTCTCACACCAAGCACACACCACACACACAACACAGCTGACGATAAGTCAAACACATCACCGAACACTCACCGGACGACCGACGACAATCACCCACTGCCGGACCCGACTTGTCTCTCTTCTTCCTTTTTTTTTTTTTCTCTTTCTCTCTTAGATTTTGTCTGATCGTTTCTCAACCCGTCTCCCGTGTTCTATGTGTGTGTGTGTATATCTATATGAGTGTGTATACGTGATCACAAGGCCAGCCAAGTGGCCTCACCCTCACTATTCGTTCCGTCACCGCCATTCACACACATATATGTATATATTTATATTAATATAAAATGTTATTATATTAATATATAATTTGCACAAACATCCCCGCTAATTTAGATAAATTTAGTAATTAAACCCACTTAAATATTTAAAATTTTGAAAATTTACGAATTAACCCCTCAAATTTACAATTAAATCGTAATTAGCACCATCAACCCCGTTATTTCCGAAATATTTTAAAACACAACTAAATTTATACGTATGTCCAAGGTCGGGGTCTTACATTCTAGTTCTTTTTTTATTATTAGGTAACATTCTAGACCTTCATTTATTTATTTATTTTGGCCCAATTTCACCTTGTTTTTTATTTTTATTTTTTGTTTTCCGTGGGACCCACTTCTCACACACATTCTCTCTCTCTTTATTTATTTTCTCTCTCTTTTTTTTTTTTTTTTTTTTTTTTTGTCTTTTCTTATTTTTTTTCCTTTTTCCTATGTTTTTTTTTCTTATTTTTTGCAGGGACGGTCAAAATGTTGTATCTATAGTCGACAGGACCACCCCGCGGTGCATTATTTTACAGGAACTAAATCGAGATAAAGTGGGTTAACCTTCACCGCCGACCACCATCCCTGGTCTCAGGAGTCGACGTGTCCAGTTATCCATTTTCAGACATCATCAATTTATATAAAGGAATAATGTTTCACATTTTAATAAAAAAAAATAGTGAGATAGTTTGAAGAGGAGTTAGCAATGAGAAGTAATTGACATAACCTACTCACAGTTGTACTTTATTTTAATCTTATCCTATATTTATGTATTTTTTCCATAACTGCGAAAAATATATTTTTCTTGATGAGAATTTCATAATTTAAAAATGATTTTTTAACTCTAAATTTTATGATTCACTATTTATCTAATTCACTATGTGCAGTGATTTTTTTAAGAAAAAATAATAATTCTCTAAAAAGTTAAAAGTCATTGTACGCCACAAAAATCATTGTAATTTTTTATATGAAAATTACAGTTATTTTAAAATAATACAATAATTTTGGATTCATAAAAAAATATTATTCCAAGGTGTAATACATTGACTATAATTTTAAGTCTGTGTACTATTCACCCAAAAGACTTAAAATATTACATCCATATAGTCTATTAACTCATAATAATTTTACAAAACTTGAAAAACACGCAATATGTTGATAATTTTGTGATTTTTTGGCTCCGAGGTCAGAAATCAATTTTTCCATTTCATAATTTTGTGATTTTTATTTTGTTTATTTATGTTTTATGAATTCTAACTTATGTTATGTTTTTTGAAACGGGTCTTGCTACATAAAAAAATTATCAATTTTTTTAAGAGTATTAAATGCAAATATCATGATAAAAAAATACAATTTCTATTAGTTTAGCATTCAAATAGTAAACAACTATTCCGTGTTATGAAAAACAAACCTAATACATCTCTATCTTAAATTATTTGATTAAAAATTACATTTTGAAAAGATCAATTATTTGATTAAAAATTAAATTCTGAAAAGATCAATTATTTTTGCCTAATATGAATTTTCTTTTATTTTTGTCTAAACTTGCGCATTGCACAGGTTAAAACTAGTATATAGAGAGAAAGAGAACAAAACTATCTAATACACCATTTATTTAAAATAAAAGTTACAAAACTAGTTAATACACTTCTTATTTAAAATAAAAAGTTTTCCTAAAAAACGTTAAACAACGGTATATTTGCACCAGCTTTGTAATTTGGATTTCACGTGGACAAAGAAGGAATGAAAAAAAAAAGTCCGTTCGAAAACGAGATGAATTTCTTAAGAAAATTTTCATTTAGAGGTTTAAAAATTACAATTAAAAAAGATAGGGTTTAAGAAGCAAATAATTTAGCTAACGGATTTTTCATTAAACAAATAGTTAATTGAACACAAATGTGAAATTTAAAGTTTATATATATACTTTAACATAACCAACTCGGAAGTAGCAGAATAAAATATTTGCATAATATTTTTTTCCCCAAAAATTTATTTATTTATAAATATGTCTTTATATTTATATCTTAGATGAGTTTGGGTTCATTTTGATAAATAACTTGTATATTTAAGTGACATTTGATTAGTGTTTGTTAGGAATTGCAAGGAATTTATGGGTGGTAGACAACTAACAACTAAAGTGAAATGAGAAAATAAAATAAAAATGAAAAAACTGGATACAAATATTTTACGTGGAAAACCCTCAAATAAATTGGGGTAAAAACCATGGGCAAGTGTTAGGAGGATTTCACTATTGTAAATAGGGATTACAACACATTCTCTCTAAATACAATGAGATAACAATTCTAATATCTCTTGTAATAGGAGAAACAACTCTCACAATATTGGGAAAATACTACTTACAAAGGAGGAACAATTTTTCATCTCGTTGTAGTAATTCTCTAGAAAACTCTCAAATGGATTCTTCGTTACTTTCCTATTTTCTCTTGTTGGTTTGCACTTCATAAATTGACAATAGATTTGGCCCTCCAATTGTGTTTACAAAACAATGATCACTAATGCTACCACTAGCACCATGATTGACTTTACCACTAATGATCACTAATGTCACCACTAGCACCAAGAGTGGTTTTACCACTAATGATCACTAATGCTCCATGAAGAAGCAACATGCCACAAGTGTAAACCACCCACAAAAGTGGGTTTACGTTTACCACTAACATTCTCCCACTTAAAGCCATTTTTTGTAATCTTCCATGATTCCTCACTTGCCAATGCCATGTTTTCTTACGTTCTCGCTAGACCACACGAGGATCTACATCATTTAAACTTGTTAGTGTTGATCGACTTGGTCATGACATTTGCTAGGTTCTCGTCGGTGTGAATTTTTTGCATATTCACACTTCTTTCTTCCACTACTTTTCGAACAAAGTGGTACGAACCCTTATGTGCTTTGTCTGTGAATGAAAGGTTGGATTTCTTGTGATATGCAAGGCACTTTGACTGTCACAAAACAGAATAATCTTCTCCTGCTTGTGCCCGAGATCCTCCAATAACATTTGAATCCAAATTGCTTCATTGCAAGCTTGTGTAGCCGCCATGTATTCTGCTTCCATTGTGGATAAAGCCACAATCGTCTGCAGTTTTGAAACCCAACTTATAGCTTCTCTAGTAAGTGTAAACACAAAACCCATAGTAGACTCGCTTTTGTTGAGATCCTCTGTAAAATCTGAATCAACATAGCTCTTGACAGTAAATTCTGATCCTCCATAACATAATGCAGCATCTGAGATTCCTTTGATGTATCACAGAATCCCCTTCACAGTATTCCAATGCTCTCCGCCAGTATTTGTCATAAATTGACTAACCACTCCACTGCATGTGCAATGTTTGGTTTTGTACAAATCATAGCGAACATCAAACTTCCTACTGCTGATGCATACGGTATTCGAGACATCTCATTCTTCTCTGCTTCATTGCTAGGAGACATATTTGAGGATAACTTGAAATGAACTAGAAGTGGGGTAGAAACTGACTTACTATCTTGCATGTTGAACGCCACAAGATTTTGTTGAAGTAGTTCTTCTAGGAAAGCCATATCTTCTTGTTATTTTTGTCTCTGTGAATTTGCATCCCTAGAATCTTGTTTAATGGTCTCAAGTCTTTCATTTCAAACTTCCTAGCCAATTCTGCCTTCAATTCTTGGATTCGACCTTTGTTGGGGCCTACTACCAACATGTTGTCCACGTACAACAACAGTATGATAAAGTCGTTATCATCCCCAAATCTCTTGTAGTAGGTATAATGGTCTGAACTGAGTCTGTTGTACCCAAGGCTAATGATGAAGGAATCAAATCTCTTGTACCAGCATCTTGGTGCCTGTTTGAGGCCAAACAGAGATTTGTTCAACCTGCAAACCAAGTTCTCCTTGCTTGTTTTAGCAAAACCTTTTGGTTGGAGCATATAAATTTCTTCTTCAAGCTCTTTATGAAGAAATACAGTTTTTACATCCAACTGCTCCAAATGTAAGTCAAGCATAGCACACATAGCCAGGACTACTCTGACTATTGTAAGCCGTACCACCGAGGAAAATATCTCGTTGAAGTCAATACCTTCTTTTTTAGCGTATCCCTTCACCCAAAAATCTTGCACAATACCATTCTACTTGATCATTGCTATCTCGCTTGATCTTGTAGACCTATTTGTTACTAATGACTTTTCTTCCAGTTGGTAATGGTACTAGTTCCCATGTCTTGTTTTTGTGTAGTGCTTCAATCTCTTCTTGTATTATTGTCAAATATAGAGGTGCATTTGAGCTACTTGTAGCTTTATAGAAAGTTGAGGGCTCTCCATCCTCCATTAAAAGACAGTATGCAACGTTGTTCTCCGTAACATACTCCGAGTGCCAAGCTGGTGGCCTTCTCTCATGAGTTAATCGACGAACTTTTGGAGCCTCGGACTCGACTGATTCTTGTACATCATGCTCCGATGTTGCTTCAGAAGAATTTGTAGTTTCTGCATCAGATTATTTTTCACATGTACTGTTGTAGTCTTTGAAGCCTCTTTTGTCGTGATATCGTTTCCATTTTTTTTTTTTTTTTTTGCAGTAGTTGATCTTCTGCAAAGATCACATCCCTGTTGATAA
This sequence comes from Eucommia ulmoides, assembly GCA_016647705.1. Classification (NCBI taxonomy): domain Eukaryota; kingdom Viridiplantae; phylum Streptophyta; class Magnoliopsida; order Garryales; family Eucommiaceae; genus Eucommia; species Eucommia ulmoides. The sequence goes on along the minus strand of JAENRU010000270.1, from coordinate 462,068 downwards.
TAACCTTGTGGGTAGAGGGATCCCACAAGCGATACCCCTTTACTCCATCAGCATACCCCAAGAATATATACTTCCTGGATTTCGAATCTAACTTTGTTCTTTCTTGGGAGTTGTACATCACGTATACTAGATATCCGAACAAATGTAAAGTAGAGTAATCCACTGGCTTACCAGTCCACATCTCCATCGGTGTCTTTAAATCAATTGTCATTGATGGAGACTGATGACAGGCGATTTTGGTTGCTTCCGCCCAAAAAGAATTGGGTTGACCTGTAGTTCTCAACATAGCTCTCATTTTTTCTACAAGAGTTTTGTTAATTCGTTCTACCACTTCATTTTGCTGGGGTGTGTATATAACTGTGAACTGTTTCTTGATACTTTCTCACTTACACAAAGCAAGAAATTCACTATCCGTATACTCCTTTCCATTATTTGTCCTCAAACACTTGATTTTTTTTCCAGATTCAAGTTCCACCCGCTCTTTGAAGTCTTTAAATACTGGAAATACATCTGACTTCTTCTTGATTGGATACACCTAACATCTCCTGGAGTAATCATCAATGAAGGACACAAAGTACTTTTCTCCTCTTAAGGACATATCCGGTGATTCCCATACATCAGAATTAATTAAGTCTATAATGCATTTAATCTTTACACCAGATTTGCTAAACTTCAATCTATGCTGCTTACTTGTAACGCAATACTTACGAAAAGTTAGATTTACATATTTGAGCCCAGGAAACAACTTTATGTTGGAGAGAATCTTTAAACCTCGTTCTAACATGTGGCCAAGTTTGAGATGCCACATCATTGTCGACTCTTCTCCTTTGTTGGTTGACGCGACACAAGCGTCACCTTCCTATAGTATTTCTCCTTTAAGCATGAATAGATTTGCTGCAATCTTTTTTGCCTTCGTTACCACAAGCGTGCCTTTGACAATCTTCATGACCCCATTTTCGACAAGGGTCTTGCATCCAAGATAGTCTTTTTGTCCGAAAGACAACAAATTCTTTCTTAGGCCCTTCATGTGTCGTACCTCCTGAATAATGCGAATCGTACCATCAAATATTTTTATTTTGATAGTACCAATACTAGCGATCTCCAAAGCATGATCATCACCCATGTGTACAACATTTCCTGAAATTGGTTCATATTTATGAAACCATTTTCTCCGAGATGTCACGTGCCATGTTGCTCCTAAGTTTAGTAATCAGACATGAAAAAACTATTTTCTACTTTCAACTGGCGTTGTTGCCTCGTTATATATAACTTCACCATTATTTGAGGTATTTGCCACATTCTCTTGAGCATTTAATGACTCAGGATCTCCAATATTCTTTTTATTCCGACAATCCTTCTTGAAGTGCCCTCTTTTGCCATAGTTTTAGCACTTGAAATTCTTCTTACTTCTTGATTTCAATCTACCATGATTTTGACTCCCACTAGAGGCACGTTCCGTTGATCTTCCTCTCGTCAACGTCAAAGATTCCGCTTGCTGCAAAACTGTCTGTAGGTCTTCTTTATTTTTGCACCTGGTTTCTTTTTCCAAAATAGAGGCTACAATTTCGTTGAAGACCAAATAGTGCATCGGGATGTTGTTCGTCAGGTTGATGATGAGTTGATCATACGAGTCGGGTAAACTTTGAAGTAAAAGTTACGCACGTTCAGATGTCTCTATTTTGTAACCATCAAGGTAAGTTGCGAAAATAGAGTCTTCAAGGTGTTGATATGGTCGATCACCGAAGTAGATTTCGTCATTCGAAGAGTGTAAAGTCTCATCTTTAAGAAGATTTTGTTGTGAAGTGACTTAGCCTCGTACAACTTTGTTAGAGTATCCCAAATCTTCTCAGCAGTCTTCTTCTCCTCCACACTAAATAACACTTCATCAGCTAGTGCTAAGTGCAGATCGACAATTGCGTTGTTGTCCATCTCGTTCCACTTGCCATCTTCAATGATCTCCGCTGGCCTATCTCCAATTACTGCCAAGCAATTCTCCTTCCTCAAAATTGCCTTAATCTTCATTTTCCACAATGAGAAATTACTCATGTTGAACTTCTCAACATCAAACTTTGTTGTTGTCGTCATTTCGTTCACCAGGATCTTCACACCTGCAACCAAAGCTCTGATGCCACTATTGGAAAATGACAGGAAATTTATGGGCAGTAGACAACTAACAACTAAACCAAAATGAGAAAATAAAATGAAAATGAAGAAATTGGACACAAATATTTTACGTGGAAAACCTTCGAACAAATTGGGGGTAAAAATCACAGGCAAGTGTAGGAGGATTTCACTATTGTAAATAAAGATTACAACACCTTCTCTCTAAATATAAGGAGATAACAATTCTAATCTCTCTTATAATAGGAGAAACAACTCTCACAATATTGAAAAAATACCACTTTCAAAGGAGGAGTGATTTTTCCTCTCATTGTAGTAATTCTCTAGAAAACTCTCAAATGGATTCTTGGTTCCTCTCTTATTTTCTCTCGTTGGTTTGCACTTCATAAATAGGCAATGGATTTGACCCTCCAATTGTGTTTTCAAAATAATTATGACTAATGTCACCACTAGCACCATGAGTGGCTTTACCACTAATGATCACTATGTCACTACTAGCACCAAGAGTGGCTTTACCACTAATGATCACTAATGTCACTACTAGCACTAAGAGTAGCTTTACCACTAATGATCACTAATGTTCCATGAAAGAGCAACATGGCACGAGTGTAAACCACCCACAAAAGTGGGTTTAAGTTTACCATTAACAGTGTTTTTATTTTTCTGTTTCTGCTTCTAATAAATTGGGATGCTAATTATGTTCTATTCTGGAGTACTTTGGAAATAGACATATAATGATCATTGTCCTGAAATTGTTTCTTTAAATGTATGGTGACCGTCGTGATGGTGGTGGCCAATAGAGTGATAATGACTGGCAAGATAGTAGTGGTAAAAATAATTTTATAAAAGTGAATAGTCCCAAAATACTCAAACATGTTTATCAAACAAGTTTTTGTTCATTAATCACGAAATTTTAGAGCAAAAACATAAATCCGGAAAAGGGGCCTGGCCTTACAATATATTATTTACCTAAAAGGGCACTGGATGGTGCTTCTAAAAAAGCAGCCGTAAATGTAGTAATGAAATTAGGAGGGATAGTGTGAAGCCCCCCCCGGACCGAGTTTATCTGCTCCGTGTAGGAACAATTTAACTTGGACAAAATAAAGAAAGACGAACTATCCTCCTACTGACACTGCTTACCCACGCGGCGAAGCGAAGCGCTCACAGCCACGGCGAAAGCAACACTACTCTCTCCCCGCATGGCGAATTTGTTGGTTTCTCGCCTCACTGAATCCACGGTTTCAGTTTCAATTGAAATGCTGTTTCCGCTCCTTCGTCGTCTTTCTTCTTCCTTTTTTCATCTATATAACCTTCAAACGCATTAACTCCGCCCTTTACTTGCCCTCTTTTTCCGTTTCAACTCTCGAAAAGGGACGTGCGTTTCGTTTCAGTTCAATTTGTAGCTTGGGAGAGCAAAGAAAACAAGGTTTCAATGTTCTATCCTCTCTTCTCTCCAGTTAAGTCCAGCTATTTAATTGCATTAAATTGGAGATACGCAACACCAAGTAAGCGCTGAGTTGTAGATTGTTTGTTATCTTTATCTAGTGTTAATCTTCTTCTTTTCTTGTATTTGATTTGATTTCTTCCCCTGTGCGGGGTAATTAAATGCTCCTTCATATGTTTCATTAATTACATTTGACTCTTAAGAGCTTTATTTCTACTCGTAATCTGATTTTCATTTTCATGGGTTCAACTAAATTGTAATTGTGGCTGGCTGTGCAAATCCTTCAGCGTACTGAAAATGTGGTCTTCTTCTTCATCACCATCGGAAGGGTCCTCCAATCTCCAACGTTTTCTTCGTTCCGTGACACCCTTTGTGCCATCAAAACCAGTGCCCCAGCACCAGGTAATCTAAACCCCATTTTTCTTATTCACATGCACTGCCCCTTCTGTTGTTAGAATGAATATGTGCTTTTGCATTTGATTTGTGATCTTTCTGTCTTTCTCATGAACCATTTTTGTTTCTCGATTTCCCACCTTTATCACAAGGCACAAGCAGATACATGTTTCCTGTTCACAATCAGTGCTTTTGTCCAGCACATCCGGTTCTGCAAACTTTAAGCATCTGGATATTTCTGTGAAATCATGGGTTTTCTTGTATGAAATTTCTCAGTAGATGATATATTTTGATTGATTAGAAAACATTTTTTTTACCTTTGTCTGGAACAGGGCGGCATTCATGAGGTAAACAGCCAATGGCATTGCGGTGAATATTTCAGTTTGGGTGAGCTTTGGGGATGCTATGATGAATGGAGCGCATATGGTGCTGGCACTCAAGTAGTGTTGAACAATGGGGAGGATGTTGTTCAATACTATGTTCCTTATCTATCTGGGATTCAGATCTACACCAGGTATCCTTCCTTTGACCAGGAAATAGAAAAACCAAAACATGAATGTTTTTCGTTCTCTCTCTCTCTATATATATATATATATATATATATACTTATATAAATACACACACATGTATAGGAATCCAATCAGAGAAGATAGTGGTGAGGAAGTTGAGTTTTGGAGTGACGACAGTGAGAGTGATAAGCTGTCGAGGTCATTAAGTAACAATTCGAACAAAACATGGGATGTGGCTTCTGGGGATACTAACATTGACCACGAGATGTCACGGCTTGGTAACCTCTACTTTCAGTACTTTGACACCTGCTCTCCCTATTGGAGGATCCCCTTGGTGGAAAGAGTAAATACTTCACCTGCCTTGTCTTCTTTCTTTATATATGCTCCTCAATAAATTCATAATCTTTGTGATCTGTTTCAGATCATTGAGTTTGCTGAAAATCATTCTGGGCTCTTCACATTAAAGAGTGTCGATCTATCCCCAGCCAGTTGGATGGCTGTCGCTTGGTATGCTTCATCTTCTATACCATACCATACCATACTATTCTCCTGTTGACGTTGATACGTGCCAATAAAGATGTTTTACTAATTTGGAATGTAGAACATAAAAAGAAGGTATCATGGTGAATCTAATCAATGAAATTGATTGGGCAGTAAAACTTCCTCCTTCTGTCAGCATTTCATGTTGTTTTCTGTCTTCTTTTCAACCAATGACAAAGCTTGTTTAGAAGGTTTCTTTTAATGACTGAACGTGCTTTGATTATGCCAGATTTCCCGGTACAAATAGTAAACGTATTAATATTTTCAAAAAAAATTTCTTTTGTCGTTTATAGGTATCCTATTTATCATATCCCGACAAAGGGAAGCTTGAAAGACTTGTCGGCATGCTTCCTTAGTTATCACACCTTGTCCTCGTCCTTCCAAGGTATTTGATCTGTTAACTAAACTATAACATCTCTTTCTTTGAATTAAATTTTAGGTTATGATTTATCACAAGAAACCAAATACCATTTTCATGATTTGGGATTCTTTTGTTAACAAAGAAGGATTCTCTGATACTAAGGTTGCTTTTGGGTAAGGGATTTGACAAATCCGTTGTTTGGATAACTATTTGAACTGAAGTATTTGATCGTGTAATTTACAATTTCCTTGTTTGGATAAGTAAAGTATCTGTGAACAGAATTTACAAGTTCATTGATTTGTAAATAGCAAGAAACGAAAATCTCAGCTCTTGCTTCTCTCGTTTGTTTCGCATCTCCACAGAAATCATGAAACTATCATTCTCTCTATTGTCAAAGCCACCTGCAAAGCAGCAACAAAACCTCAAGTCCTCCCAAAGTTTCAACAACGATGCAGAAAGGGACTTGTCGGCACACAGGGAGTACGTCACCAAATTTGATTCGGCCAAATCCCTAACCCAATCTCAACCCAAAAAATCCCTCAAAATCCGAACAAATGGCCGGCCACAAAGAAGATGAAGAACATCGACCTTCCACCGGTCCAATTCGACATCATAGATTGTCTCCATTTCGAGGTGGACCCTTCCACCATTGAACCCTCGGATTCCTCCATCTCTTATGGCCTCAATTTCCACCAGTCAAGTAAGAAAGATATAGATGAGCAGATCGAGGAAGAGCCTCGGCCACCACAACAGCTGCCGACAAGGAGCGCATTGTTGCAGAAGATGAGGTATGATTTACAAGGAGAAGGACGACGAGAAGAAGAAGATGGACCACGCGAAGAAGGGGCCCTGGTTTTGCGATTTGTGAAATCCTCTCTTGGGTGGATTTAGGAAGTGACACCTATTTCAAAGTCATTTGTAAATCCCTCTTTTCATCCTTTTTTTAAGATAAAAGGATTTGACAAATTCCTTTTTATAAATACCCAAACAAGATATTTGTTAAAAAAGAATTTTGAAATCACTTATCCAAATGAAATCCGTTACCTAAACACAACCTAAGATTTCAAGATACTACAAGAAATTTGTCATGGTTGGATCTTAGCATTTTATGGTCGGAAAAAACTAATTTTGCATACCAATCACAAGGGATTTAGCCTTGTGTGCTGTAATTTTTCCTTTCGAATAAATGAACTTATCATGTACAAATAGGATTTTTTTCAACTCATAACCGGTAATGTGGGTTACAATCCTTGTACATAGATAAAGTGTCAGAGCGATTCAGTATGAATTTCAAAAGAAGGCTTCTGCCAGTACGACATGGAATTCATCTCTCTTGGAGTATGAATCTAAGACCCCCAAAGAGAGGGATACGATGAATAGGATTCCATACGCATCGATGATTGGATGTCTCATATATGTTATTCTATGTTCTAGGCCCGATATCAGTCATTTGGTAGGAGACTAGTACAGTAGATATGATGAACCCTAGGTTTATTGATAACGACAAATTAACGGATTGAGAGGGAAAATATGTGAATTTTATTGAAATCGAAAGACAAACAAACTCCCAGGTATGCGAGAGACCTGGTTCTTTCTCAAAGTCAAAGTTTAATACAAATAACTTTACGATATCTTACATACTCTATTCTCCCTATTTTATAGCCTACTTCTTACCATACACAACCCCTCTCATACATGGTAATTATTAATAACGTAATAATGGTTGATGGAACTTTCCTAATCTTACCCCACATCCTTCCCGAAATATTTCGTAAATCAAGGTAATTCGTAATGGTCATGTCCGTTCTTGCGACGTGCATAAGTATACCTAATTGGTGGTCTATCATTACTCGCCGCACAAATTTTCACCTTGTCCTCAAGGGGAAACTGAGGAAAATGTCATTGAATGGTTTCAAACTTCTCCTAAGTGGCCTCAAACTGTGGCAAATCTTTCCATTGGATCAAAATTTCAATAAGAGTGGTACCACCAGCGTCCAGGTTACGCATTCCAAGAACTTCAGCAGGCTCTACTCGCAATTTCAGGTCAGGCGACAATTGTGGTGGCAAGAGAGGAGAAGAATTGGCCTCCCCATAGGCTCGACGAAGCTGGGATACATAAAAGATGGGGTGGATGGACGAGTTGGGAGGTAAGGACAACTTGTACGCTACCGTGCCCACACGAGCCAGAATTTCAAATGGTCCATAGAAACGCGGAGCGAGTTTTTCGTTGTGCCGTTTTGCTAAGTATTTTTGTCGATAAGGTTGTAGCTTTACGAAAACTTGCTCCCCCACCTCAAACTCTTCCTCTTGTTGCTTTGCATGGGCATCGGCCATGGTCTTCATCTTTTGCTGGGCATGCAAGAGATGTATTTTGAGCTCGTCTAACTGGGCATCGCGCTCTTCCAACAGCTGCTCTACTGAAGAGACGAAAGTACCTCTTGTTTTGTAACGGGTGAGGGGTGGCAGATCCCGCCCATAGAGTGCTTTGAATGGGGTACAGTTAATGGTGTTATAGTACGTGGTGTTATACCAGTACTCCGCCTAGGCTAACCATTTGCATCAAACTCGCGGCTTTTCCCAGACGTGACATCGTAAGTATGTTTCTAAGCAGCGGTTAACCACTTCAAATCACCCGTCTGTTTGAGGATGATAAGTTGTACTACGTCGCAACTCTGATCCCTGTAGGCGAAATAATTCTTTCCAAAAATGATTCAGAAAAACTTTGTAGCGATCAAAGATGATAGTGTTAGGTATCCCATGGAGGTGCACGATTTCTCGAAAGAATAGCTCTGCCACCATCTTAGCTGTAAACGGGTGTTTCAAGGGCAAGAAGTAGACATATTTGGTCAACCTGTCCACCACCACTAGTATCGTATCCATACCCTCTGACTTGGGAAACCCTTCTATAAAATGCATGGTTAAATCCTCCCATACCTGGTTAAATAGAGCCAAGGGTTGTAGCAACTCTATCGGTGATATGGACATAGATTTATTTCTTTGACATACTCACACTGCTACACCTACTTGGAAACGGCCCTGCGCATGCCTACCTACAAAAAATCAACGGTTATTCTCTTATAAGTGCATTCCTCCACGGAATGACCACCCATAGGAGATGAGTGTTACTCCTTTAGAATAGAGGGAAGCAGGGTCGAATTTTTGGGCAATATCAGACGCCCCTTGTAGCAAACCCGATCATTTGCTAAGGAAAATCATGTAGCTCGCACTCTTTCCTGTTGCAGGTCACCCTTGACTTTTGTCAAAAATTCATCTCTATCCATTTCTCGCTGCAACGTCTCCCAATCTAGCCATTGTATGCCAACAAGCTGGTTTAACTCCAGAGGAGGTAGCACCCTTGACAATGCGTCAGCCACCTTGTTGTTTGCTCTTGGTTTATATTGAATTTCAAAGTTATGTCCCAGTAGCTTGGCCATCCATTTTTTATAGTTCGGTGCCACGATTCGCTACTCAAATAAGGGCTTCAAATTTTATTAATCCGCGCGAACTATGAATTTCCTCCCAAACAGGTATGGCCGCCATTTCTGAATGGCTAAGACAATAGCTATTAATTCCTTTTCATAAATCGAACGTAGCTTTGCTCGTTGCCCTAGCGCCTGGCTATGGTAAGCCACCGGTCGTTCTTTTTGCATCAGGACAACACCTAACCCATACTCAGATGCATCGGTTTCAATGACGAATGGCTTGGTGAAGTCTGGGAGGGCTAAAACAGGAACCCTGGTTATGGCTTTTTTGAGAGCCTCAAATGCCTCCAGAGCCGCTGGATTCCACCCACTCAAAACGGTCCTTCTTCAATTGCTCTGTAAGAGGTCTCGCAATCGACCCATACCCCTTGACAAACTTACGGTAATACCCTGTAAGTCCCAGAAAGCCTTGCAACTCTTGAATTGACATCGGTACTGGCCACTCAAGCATGGCCTGTCTTTTGGAATTGTCCACCTCTACGTCGTCGCCTGATATCATGTGTCCCAAATATTCCAAATGAGTACAAGCAAAGACTTCTTGTGGTTTGCATATAGCCGATGCTTGGTGAGAAGCTGTAAGACCACTACTAACTGATGTGCATGTTCTGCCATTTTACGTCTATACACTAAGATGTCATAAAAAAATACTAACATGAAGTGACGAAGGTGTGGACGAAAGACTTGGTTCATAAGTGCTTGAAATGTTGTGGGTGCATTAGTTAGCCCAGACGGCATGACCAAGAACTTACAATGACCTTCCTATGTTCTAAAAGCCGTCTTGGGAACATCCTCAGGCCGTACTGGGATCTGATGGTACCCAAACTTTAATTCGAGTTTGGAGAACATCATCGCTCTATGTAACTCATCTAGCAACTCATCGATTACTGGTATGAGAAATTTGTCGACCACGGCCTCCCTGTTCAAGGCGCGATAGTCCACATAGAATCTCCAGCTTTTGTCTTTCTTTTTTACTAGTAAGACCGGGCTTGAAAATGGGCTCACGCTGGGTTGTATGACCTTGGCCGTCCACATTTCTTGTACTAACAGCTCAATTTCCTCCTTTTGCACCTGGGGGTAACGGTAAGGGCGTACGCTGATAGGCGAGGTCCCTTCCTTTAAGGTTATGGCATGCTCCTTTCTGCGGAATAGGGGTAATTCCATGGGCATCTCAAACACTTCCTTATAATTTTCCAATACCGCCTGGATCTCTTGGGGGATAACAACCTCCTCTTCTTGGACGACCCCTACAGCGCCAAGCTCCACTATATACCCACTTCTTTCGTGTCTAAGCGTGAGAAACATGGCTTTGAGAGATAACCCCTTTTTTGTGCAGAGAGGAATCCCCTTGTAAACTTACTGGTGTATTCCCCACATTGAATTTCATAGAATGAGTCTTTCAATTAATGTGAGTCACCTCCAAAGTCTTCAACCATTAAATTCCCAGGATGACGTCAGTATTTCCCAAATCCAGCAGTAGAAAGTCCTCTACTACCTCTACCCCTTGTAAAACCAGGTCTACTCGGTATATCCCTTGAGTTTTGGTGGCTGAGCTTGTTCCCAAAATCACCCTGTAAGGTTCCGTATTAGTAATGGGGAGCTTCAGGGCTGATACAAGTTCGTTGGAAATAAAATTATGTGACGCCCCACTGTCAATAAGTGCGACCACCTTCTGGTTACTAAGCTCGCTTGCCAGAGCGTCTTAGGCAAGGTGAGTCCCACCACTGAATTTAAAGACACCTTTACCACCTGATTTTCAGCTTCCTCCACTTCTACTAGCTTGATCTCCAGTTCCTCTTCTTGAATCTCATCTTCCACTGCTTGTGTCTCTGCTTCGTACTCTTGGAGCAAGACCACTTGTAGTTCTCGCTTCTTGCAACGATGTCTTGGTAGGGGTGGTCATGGGCCAGAGGGCCCGCCTAGCCCGAACGGCCCAACCCGATTTTTTTAGGACTTGGGTTTAGAGTTTGAGCCCACAGGCAGGGCCTGGGCCTAGAATTTAGGGTCCAGTCAAATTTAGGACCGGGCTTGGGCAAGGCCCAAAAATTTTAGGGCTGGCCCGACCCGGCCCAAAGAAAAAAAAATATATATATATAATAATAATATATACAATAATAATTAATTGGCTTGTTGAATGTTTATTAAACTTTTAATATTTTTTATTTATTTGGAATATTGGTTTGCCTTTAGAAATTGTAATTTTAATGTTTCTTATTGGTTTGGTTTGTTTGGTATATTAGTTTACCTTTAGAAATTGTAATTTTAATATTTCTTATTGGTTTGGTGTTGAATTTTTTGTATTTATCTTTGAAATTAAAAAAAAAAAAAAAAAAGGCCAGGGGCTCGTGGGCCGGGCTCTGGGCTTAAAATTTTCTTATAGGGCCGGGCTTGGGCATAGGAATAGGGCCCGACGGTTGGGTCGGGCCGGGCTCGGGCCTACAGTGTTTTTGTAATATTCTAGTCTAAGCCCGGCCCGGCCCGGCCCATGACCACCCCTATGTCCTGGTGAGAATTTTTCGTCACATTTATAACAAAGGCCGCGATTTAGCTTATACTGCAATTCTGCCTCTGTTAATTTTCGAAATCCTCTATTTTCTTGAGCCTTTGTTGGAACCGTGGTTTCCATTGTCGTAGTGCTTCATCCCACTAGAGTTCTGACGGGTGGGTAATTAGGGTGCCCATACCCACGTGAATAAACGGGCCTAATTGAAGCTCGGTTACCCTTGAGCTCTAAATTCTTTGCTTCAATTTTCATTGTTAGGTCCATAGCACTTTCAAGCCCGTTTGGGCCCAATACCTTCAGCTCAGCCCTAATGTCACTCTTTAGCCCATTTATGAATGTGGACTTCAACACTTGTTCAAAGAGGTCTTCTAATGTTGAAGCCAATTGCTCAAATCTGCTTCTGTAGTCCCTCACTGTTCCACTTTGCCTTAGAGCCAAGAACTCCTCATATCGTGACCTATTCGGAAGAGATCGGAACTGCTGTAGGAGCTGCGATCTGAGTTCATCCCAACTCAGGAATGACATTCTCTTGTTCTCCCATCCAAACCAGACCAAAGCTTCGCCTTCAAAGCTGATGATGGCCGTCTCTAGCTTCTCTGCGTTGGTCAAGCGGTGCAAGGCGAAGTATCTCTCTGCCTTTAGTATCCAACCGCCAGGGTTCTCTCCATCAAAGGAAGAGAGTTCGATTCTTCTAGGTCGGAGGTCCCATCGCGCAGCCTGAGTCCACTCCCTGCCGTCGGCAGCGCAGCTTGCCTGTTTCGGTACCCACACTGACGCCGGCGCATGTTGTTCAACAGCTTCACGCCGTCATTCGTGGTCATCGAACGCCCAGATCGCGTCGATTGCGTCGTTCCCTTGCCCTGTTACCCTCGCCCGCCGTCGCACATATTCCGACAGCCTCGCGATGTCGTTCGTGCTCGTTGGTTGTCCAGATTTCGTCGTCAACTCACCTGGTCCGGTGCCTTTGCCAAAGTCAGCGCACGTTGTCCCGCCGCCTCGCGACGTCGTTCGCATTCTTCGTTTGCCCAGATCTCGTCGTCGACTCGATTCTGGCCCTAGGCTTCACTTACATGCACTGTTGTTTCATTCTGCATCTTCAGGAGTTGGTCGATCTTCCCAACCAACGTCGTTAGTCCTTGCTCCAGATTAGATATTTTCATCATCTCCTTCTTGATTGCTCCTAACTCCTCCTACACGATGTTCACGATTCCTCCTACTATTTCAACCCTAGCATCCATCATTGTCACCATAGGCCCATAACCTGCTTTGATGCCAAATGATGAACCCTATGTTTATTGATAATGACAAATTAACGGATTAAGAGGGAAAATATGTGAATATTATTAAAATTGAAAGACAAACAAACTCTCAGGTATTCGAGAGACCTGGTTCTCTCCCAAATCCAAAACTTAATACAAATAACTTCACGATATCCTGCATACTTTATTCTTCCCATTTTATAGCTTACCTCTTACCATACACGACTCCTCAATTATTAATAACGTAATAATGGTTGATAGAGCTTTCCTAATCTCATCCCAAATCCTTCCCAAAATATTCTGTTAATCAAGGTAATTCGTAACGGTCATTTCCTTTCTTGTGACGTGCATAAGTATACCTAATTGGTGGTCTATTAAGATATTAGAAGTACCTGCGAAGGACTAAAGACAATTTTTTGGTTTGTGAAGAAGGGGAATTGAGGATTGGCAGTTATTCTAATTTGGATTTTCGATCTGATTGAAAATTCTCTTTGGGATATCCTGAATGGTGAGGTAGGAGTTGTAAGCAAACTACAAGTACAAATTCTACTACTGAGCTCCAGTGTCATATTAGATGCAGCCAAAGAGGGTGTCTGAATTAAGAAATTCATGACTGAACTTGTTCTAATTTCAACCATTGAGTTCAATACTCATGTATTCTGACTGCAATGGGGGCCTTAGCTCAGCGAAGGAACCCGGATCTCATTAGAAGTTCAAATACGTAGAATCACGCTTCCATTTAATACCCTTGTATTGTGACAAATTTAGGTTATGACTTATCACATGAAACCGAATCCCATTTTGGTGACTAGGTATGATTCTTTTGCTAACAAAGAGGTATTAATGATGGGAGAAGGAAGATGAAAAAAGAAAATTCCTAATGTTTGACAAATAGTGAAGGCCACCAATATATGGCTCTATCTAGATAATGCTTTCTTCTTGCTTGGCCTGGGTGATTGCGGAAGTTTGTGACTCTAAGGCCTTGTGGCCAATTAAAACGGTAGGTTGGTGGGTTCTCAATTGCCATCACTCAAGGAAAGAAGGATTTCGTTGACTTGTGCTTACAATGGTAAACAATCTTTGGTGAATTTGGTATTGTGAATCCATTTATACCTTTTTTGGTTACTTTCATAGAAGCTAGCTAATTTAAACATGGTCTCTCAAAAAAATGATAGCGTTCATTGTTTTTCAATGCAGCTTGTTGTCTTTTAAAAGAAAACTCATTGGTGTCATGCATATTTAGCTGTTGATTATTCTTTGGTTTGGTACTCCAGATACTGCAGTGGGCAATGGGGAAGAGATTGCCGGAGAGATACCCTGCTCTGAACTAGGAAAAGAAGTGCCTGGATTGGGAAGGAAGTGTAAAGGGAAAATGAGGGGCAAAATATGTCTTCCTCCCTTTGGACTGGCTACTTACAGGTTGCAAGGAGACCTTTGGACATCTGATTATGACAGGTTGATTGACCTTCAGAGTGCAGCTGCTTCCTGGTTGAGACAGCTAAATGTCCAGCACCATGATTTTAACTTTTTTACTTCCCACTCCACCATGGAGACCTTTGGTACGCCCCACTTTTAGAATACTTTTGGTGGTTTTTTTTTTTTTTTTTAATGGTCTTACTGTCTGAAACTAGGAACGCAGCAAATGCCATGGAATGTTTTCGTTCTGTCTCTCTCTCTTTTCCTTTCTTTCTTTCTTTTTTCTATATATATATATATATATATATATAAACATGACCATGTGATATTGTTGTAGAAGAAACCTGATATCATGGGCAAGAAATACTTGCTTCTCTTGTCAAATCATTTACTTTTGTTATGGAGGCAGGGTCATGGTACTTTGCTAGTATATCTTTCTTAGGAAGTGTGGCAAAAAAAAAAGGTCACGTTGGTGGTAAAATTCCAATTTCGGGACGTTAGTGCAGTTGAGAAGCCATTTTTTGTGGACGAATATTTGCCATTTACTGCTGGCTGCTGCTGTGCTAAGTAACGTTAATGCATAAGAACATACATTTTACAATCATTTGGAACAACTTTATTCATTTGGAACAACATTATATAATATGGTGTGTTTATTCATTCACACGTCCCCTGTTTGCCATTCATCAATATGGAGTAAGAACATACATTTTACAATCATGAGAATGCACACGTGCTGAAATTCGTCCCTTCACTTTAGTCCGAGTCGAGTGCTGCATGCAATTATTATACATAAGCATGAGAATAAGAATCGATTTGTGCATCATCATCATTATATAGTAAAATATATAGGTCTGAAAAGTTAAATCTCACCGCCCACAAGTCTCTTGCATTGACAACTTTTGTTGGTTGAAGGTTTATATCAGACCAATACGCAGTTATATTAGCTTTTGAAGCCCCTCTATTCCATAGGACCACCGCCACTCTGTTATTACTTAGACTTCCTGCCCACACCTATATCAATATTTATTTCATCATACCAAGGCAAATTTGAATAGCCAACTGCAACATTTTGTGAAAATATTACCTCCAAATCTCCATCTTTCTTTACTTTTTTCCCTTGAATTCCAAGTTTATCTATACTCAAAAAAGGAAAAAAGAAAAAAGTGCATTTAAAACTTTGCCAACTTGGAATGTGTGGGTGGGGGGTTACATTATGATTGCTGCCATGATACCTTGATTGACTGCAATAACCTCTTTGTTGCTCAGGAGTTCAAATGTGAGATTGTCCATTGATCGGATATCACACCCTATTAAGAGAGGCGCCTATACTCGAACAAATAAATCTATTTAACTTCACATTTTTTAATTTTGCAACCATACTTGTATAGGGAATTCCTCACATTTGTTGTCCCTCCTCTTTGGGGATTGGGGTTGTGGAGGTAGATATCTACTAACCTTAACTAATGCCCATATGCTGAAATGCGAACGATATTCTTGGAATGTCATTCCTCCATTTCCCACTTCTAACATGTCAGGATCTAAACACAAAATAAAGTAACCAACTGTTGAAGTAGATAGAACATTTGGATTCTCTCTTAGTTTTAAGGCACGATAGAACATCAAGAAAAAAGAATGAGAATATTTTGAAATTACCATTCCATCCGCCAGGTGCAGCATATGATGCCCATTTGTCATTTAGATCAGCCCGAGAAGTCATGCTATAGATGAAGAAGAAACAAGAGAGTCAATACAAATGAAAAAATGATATGCTGTCAAAATGCGATGCTATATGCGTCTACTGAGTTCACCTCTCCCACTTATCTTCGATGTCCCCAGTTGTTCTCCAACTATTTCCCAGGGATGTGGCCCAAGTTGCTGGATCCTCCACCCCCCTGCATATTATTATCATTGTATCATCATTTCCAAGACGAATATTAAAGCATAAGATTTTTATCTTACAAATTTAAGGCATAAGATTTTGAATATCACCACTCACTCACCATTCGCATAGAGAAAAAAAGATGGGCCTTCCAGAGTTCAGTAAAGCTTTGCTCATTTTAGGATATCTCTTCTTAGGGCTTATGTTATTGTCATTGCAGTTATCGTACTTCAAGTAATCGATTCCCTGTACAGAATTGTCTAAACAATTAGCCCCCAAAACACACACGTCTTCCTTTTGAATTTATATGCATTTTAGTCTATACCCATGAAGAAAAAGTCTTTGCGTCCTGTTCTTCATACCCTAACGAACCAGGCATTGTCTTACTACATGTTTGCGTTCTGACAATAGAGAACCAAACAAAAAACAAAAAAAGAAAAGAAAAAAACATGAGTTGTTATGCTTTAGGAAATTCGAAATTAAGGAAGAAAAGAAAAAAACATGAGTTGTTATGCTTTAGGAAATTCGAAATTAAGGTGGAAAAGAGAGAGATTTTACCCTGCATCAGAGTAAATTCCCAACTTCAATCCTTTGCCATGGACATAATCTGCCAGTGCTTTGATTCCAGAAGGAAATGTGGATGCTTTAGGAACCAAATTCCCCTGCCATTGATGTTAAAAAGTATGTTGATTGAGCTACATCGTATCAAATAAACCTTGAAAACATAATTTGCAATGTGATTAAGAAAATAAATTAGTCAATCAAATACCGTAAGCCGTCTTCCCATAGTTTCTATGGTTATCGGTATTGTCGATATTGAGAGAAGAAAGAAATACCTTAGAATCTCTAATAAGTTCAGCCCAACAATCATCTGAAACGTATACAAAAATGTAAAGAAAAATTAGAAAACCATGGTTAATTAATATATGTAACTCTGAACAAGTGATGAATCCCATTCCCACCTAGATTTATGTATTGATATCCCACCGCAGCAAGGCCGGTTGAAACCATTGCATCCGCTATATATTATGTTTATCATAACATTAATTAATAAAAGAAGGAAAGAAAGTAAAAATAGTATCAGTGATGATGAATGATTAATGCATGAAGACACCTGTTTCTCTGATTAATTTCTCTTCGATGTTGCACCTGAAGTGGTTCCAGCTATTCCATCTGTTCAGCGCAACCACAGATTTGAGATATTATGCAAAAATGAAGGGTAAGAGTGAAGATTGAAGCTTAGCTGACCGACCCCATCTGGGGTGTTAGGCCGAGTCCGTTTGCCAAAAGTATGTGGCGAATCTCATCCTCCCAGCGGCGGGCGGTGTGGTTGGATGCTGCTGTGCCAGTCTCAGTCAGCTGCCGAGCACCACCGCCGCCAACAAGTAAGAACCACCAGCAAACCGCCGCCAACCACACACCACCCATTGTTAGTTGTAGTGTCAACGGGATGGAGACGAGAGAGAGAGAGGGAGGGAAGGAGGGATGGGAGAAAGAGCCACTTAGTGGTTGCGTATATGAGTTGGACCACTGCCTGCAAGCTTTGTCTTGTCTGCCACGTCTAGCGCTCTGCTCTTTCTTTGTTTTACAACTGGCTGCTTTTACATACATTATTAACTTAATTAGCTTGTTTTTAATTCTCTTCCCTACCAAAAAAAAAAAATTAACTTAATTAGCTTCAAAGATTTATTTTTCTTTAGATAAAATAGAGATTTTGTTCATTACTAACATACATTATTTACTGATCATTTCTAGAGGAGAGAAGAAGATCAGTGGAAGATGGTCCACGTCACCTGAGCTTATTTTTTAATATTTCTATATTAAACAATTATTTTACCCCGACACCAACACACTCAATTGTATTTATCATCTTCCCTCCTTTCAAATTACAAAGAATTAGAAAATGCATTCTTACGAGTGTAAAAGTGATCACGTCAACGCAACCAATTGAAGACCGCCATATGTTTATAATTTTCCATCAAGATCAATTTATACCGAGAATTAAGTGTGAAGATTGCCCATCTCGAAAATTGACCCCACAAGTTCTTTAGCAAAAGCTCTCCTTCCCGTCTCTAGATATCCGAGAAGGACAGGGCAGGAGGTTCCACACGACTCCCCCTACCCGTCTCCGGCTATCCGGGAAGGGCAGAGATTAAATTCCTCATCTCGGCTGCAGGAGGAAAGTGTTTTTCTCGAATCATAGGCTAGATCACTTCTCCAAACTACAAATATCTTCCTTCTGTCATGGGCCTCAACAATAGTACCAAAAAGCCCATCACCGACGTAAAACTATTCATTGTCACCCTTTCATTAGCCATACACCGAGATAGGACACTGATGTGACATTAAGAGGACACTAATTCATGCTTAAACCCTTAAGGTAATCCACTACATGCCTATATATAGGAGGACATACCAATGCCCAAAGATACACACAAAAATTGCTTACTCTTCTCGGTAGCACTTTTATAAATCTTCTCCTGAGAATTGATTCTCACACTGGAGAGGACACGTCGGGACCATCTCGATAAGTCTTTTGCACAGGTGTCGAAGTGTTGTTTTTCTCGGCTCTGTCTCATCCCAGATCGGATTCACTTCTCCTTGGGTCATACAGCATTCCAACTCACCTCTGCTCGGCCATAAGACTCTCCACGGATTAAAAGACTCTCGGGTGGCTTCCCTGCTCGAAACTTACTCCGAGTCACTCCACATCTGCCCACCTCGGGTCAAATGGACTGATTCCGGACTTCTCCATCTCTATTCCAGCAAAGAAGCACATCATCTCCACCAACAAGTGACCAGACCATACCGTTGAGGTCATCCAAAATTCAACATCAACACATTCTATATTATGGGTTAATTGTGCACGAATCTGATCGGTTGGGTATGGATGGGTAAACTCGGCCAATCCAAAATTATCAATTTTGATATTGACAAAGCTTCCAAAGAGAGGATTGTTGAGAAACTCCAAAAAATATGATTGTTGAGCTTTCTTCTAAAGAAGAAGATGGGCTCGAGCCGAACAAAAAGAAGATTAAGAATGACCATGATGATCTTGAAACCATAATTGAGATAGATGATTCGGATGAGGATGAAGAGGAAATGAGTGAAGATGACCAAGACCCGATGATGACCCTGGTCCATGATTCAGAGATAGATCTCCCATATGATCAAGCAACCCATGTAGTTCCTATCATGTGTGTCTAGACAAAATCCTTTAAGGACGCCTTGAATGAAAGAAAAGATCTACCAAAGAAGGTCCTGGAGGAGGTCTATTTTGATACGGATGATGAGGATATGGCTGGAGAGGAAAATCTTAATCCAAGGTCAGAGGAGAACATGCATGGTGATGGTATCCCAGGGATTTTTATCCCCGATTATATCATCTCCCAAATAAGAGATAAGTGGAAGGACACGTTGATTATCAGGCTTATGTGGAGGTTGATTGGATACAAGGTCCTTTGTGACAGGTCCAAGATGATATAGAAGCTGCAAGGGGATTTTGAACTTATTGACCTCAATTATGGGTTCTACCTGGCCAAGTTCATCGTGTGGCTGACGCCCATAAGGTGCTTACTAAGGGCCCTTGGATCATCTTAGATCATTATCTTATTGTCCGAAAATGGGAGTCGGACTTGAAACCGGAGTATGCGACAGAATCGCGTACAGTAGTCTAAGTAAGGCTTCCGAATATCCTGTTCGAATATTATAAGTCTCTAGTCCTTTACAACATCAGAAGAAAATTGGGGAGGCCGATGAAAATAGACGAAAACACGGCGGCAGCGTACAGAGGTAAGTTTGCGAGACTTTGCGTAGAAATTGATCTCAACAAGCCTCTGGTAGCCCGTTTCTCTATGAGGGGTATGGTGTTCAAAGTTGAATATGAAAGCCTGCATGGGCTTTGCTACGCATGTGGTTATGTAAACCATCGCACTAAAACGTGTCCCTATGAAAAATCCTTAACAGAGGAGACCGGAACGTTGCCAGAGAAAACGACCGAAAATGATGCGCGCTCTCCAACGGGTGTTAACTCGGGTCCCAAGGTCAAGGATAATCAAGAGGTCAACGTCACATCCACTGTGATGGAGCTAGGGCTTGAGGAAGCCGTTACTCTAGATGCAGGGGATAATGGCTATCGGCCATGGCTCCTAGTAAAAAAACAAATAAAATTTGGGACCATCAAGCCCAAAAAAAATGCTAATGGGTCTATTAAAGGGACCACTACAAGTGATTATAATTACAATTCAGGAGGTGTTGGACCTAAGGCCAAGAAGGCCCAAGCGACAAACCTCAACAAAAGTGGGCCAAGAAACAAAACAAGGGCTTGGGGCTTGGGCAAGGCCCATCAACTTAACAAAGACAATAATCCTAACCGTGGTGGTTGGGATCAAAGGATAAATGAAACTGGTAAACCTAACCTCAAGGCTGAGCCTAACCACCTTGGGAAGAGAGAAGGGTCAGGTGCTTGGGGCTCTATGAACTCAGAAGGAAGATTCATGGCCTCTTCTTCCAAGGCTATACTGGAGATCTCAGTGGGCACTGGAAATCAGAGGGCGATGACGGGAGTGTCTCGAAAAGAGGCGTTCCATCACGTCGCCGCCGTTGCCGACCTGCCTGTCAATCACCATAATGACCCTTTGTCCAGTTCATCTACTTTACCTCCATCTTCCCATACCCAGATCACCCCTAACACCAAACACCCTTCTTTTTATCCAACAAAACCCCCATATGACAACCTTAATCTAAGGCCTAACTATGGAAGGGATTTGAACAAATCTCCTTCAAAGATTTCTATTCTCCCTATTCATGGAGGTATCGGAAGAGATAACATAATGTGTGGATGTGTGTTGGCTGGTGGACAAGGTGACACTCTCGGTGAAGCTAATGGAAAGATGAGCACCAAAACCACCATTCATGGAGTTCTCGTTAAAGAGTGTGAAAGCATGGGACATGCTCGTGATGAGGTGCAAAAACTTGCTGAAGCTCAGTGATTTGGAGTCCCTTCCAAGTTTTCCATCCAAAATATCCATGCGGATCCTAACTTGGAACTGTCGAGGTGCCAAAAATGGCCAATTCTGGAATGTTTTTCGGGGTATTTCAATTCTAAAAGGCCGGAGGTTGTTGTCTTGATTGAGACTAAAGTGGACTTGGGAAGCATGGGGATTTTTTTTTGTTTCTCTAAGTTATACGACGACAACCCATATCGACCTTGTCGGCCGTTCTGGGGGCATTTGGGTTCTTTGGTGTCTAGATAAGGTTATTGTCAGCCAGTTGCATGTCACTAACCAAGTCATCCACGCTAAGGTGTCCATGGTGGGATTTAAAGAGTGGGTGTTTTCTACTGTCTATGGTCGAGCAAACCCCAGCAGGAGAAGAGAACTTTAGGAGGAGATGAAAAGCTTCTCCCAGCTCAATGATTCTCCCTAGATAGCAGTGGATGATTTCAACAACATTAGTACCCAATCTGAGAGGATTGGTTCCGCCAGCGCCAGGATATTCGCCATACCAATACCTTCAACTCTAACTTTGCTTCTTGCGGCCTGAATGACCTGGGTGTAAGTGGGTAAACTATGACCTGGTCTTGAACCAACAAGCATGGTCTTAGAGTTAGCAAAAGATATGATGGAGCCTTGGCCAATGTGGACTGGTGCTCTTTTTTCCCTGAGGCTAGGGTTGAAAACCTCCCACATACGTACTCTGATTACTCTCATCTTTGATTCATGTTTTAGGCATTAAGTTCTTAAATTCGTCTCGTCCTTTCAGATTTGAAGCTGTGTAGCTCGAACACCCTGGATTCAAATCCTTTTTAGAAAACATCTAGACTAGTGATAATGCTAATTTGAACCATAACCTGGATAAGTTTACAAAGCCCCTGGCCTGATGATTACCGAGTTATCTTCTACAAGAAGAATTGGGAGAAGGTAGGCAGAAATCTATGTGATTTCTTTAAATCTTGCTTCTATGATAGGGATTTGCCACCCAAAATGAATGAGATACTTGTAGTGCTTATCCCCAAAGTGGACATCCTAGAGAAAATTAACTAGTTTCACCCTATTAGCTTATGCAATGTTTCGTACAAACTGGTTAGTAAGATTTTGGTGGCTAGATTAAGACCTCTGTTGGCTAATATTATTGGACCCTTCCAGAGCAGTTCTATCCCGGGTAGACAAACCATTGATAACATTGTTATAACCTAGGAACTGCTTCATAAACTTAAGGAATCTAAGGATAAAAAATGGGGCATGATTGTTTAAATTGACCATGAAAAAACTTAAGACAAATTGAATTGGGATTTTTTGGGAAATACTTTTGTTTTTTTCAACTTTCCCCACAACTGGATTGATTTGGTTATCAACTGTGTCAGGAAAGCGTCTGCCAGAGTCTTGTGGAATGGAGAACCCTTCAAAGGATTTTGTAAGACTCTGATTTAAAAATAAAAATAAAAAATGAGAAGTTTGGGAGGAGGAAAGAGTATTTTGACTAAAGATATTTTTAAACATATATATAAAGTGTGCATGTGTGTTGTGCAGTGAATCCACGCCGGAAGGAATGGGAGAGAGAGAGGAGGAGGAGGGCAACGTGGCATGTTTTGGCTCCACAAATCTCTCTCTCTCTCTCTCTCTCTCTATATATATATATATATATATATATAAACGTGGTAAGGGATGGTTACCATCATTCTGGAAGAAACAACCAAGAGAGAGAGAGAGAAAAGCGAAGAAGAAGAAGAAGCTATCGGAGAAGCTGCCAAAGATCACTGGTGCTGGTTCAGGGTGTTTTCCCAGGGTTGAGGGTCGTTTGGGCTGTAGGAGTATGCAAGTGTGACATTTTCTAGGGTCATATGGAAGCAGGTATGTGTGTGTGTGAAGGTCTGTGCTCTGTTTTTGCTGTTTGTAGTTGTAACCGGTGGTTTGGGGTGTTGTTTTAGTGGGCATTTTAGTTGGAGTGAAGGGAATGAAATTGGTAGTATCAATTGTAAATTTGGGATGGTTGATCGTGGAGGTGGAATGAGGAATTTAAGGGCCGGAGCTAGTGACGAGAAGGGGGTAAAGGACTGGTCTGTTTTGTTCTGTTCTGTCAGGGACAAAGCAAGGATCACTTAGGCGGTGGAAGATCGCTTAGGCGGTAAAACAACAGAGAGCCAAAAATCGCGTGATCGCTTAGGCGGTAAAACAACAGAGAGCCAGAAATCCCGTGATCGCTTAGGCGGTGGGAGATCACTTAGGCGGTAAAACAACAGAGAGCAAGAAATCACCTGTTCGCCTAGGCGGGGTATTCCCGCTTAGGCGGTGGGGAGCAGAAGCATATTCTAGGGGAATTTCAAAGAAAATTGACAATCGTTCTGAAGTTCACAGTTTTCGGAAACTTAGTAGCTGGGAGTCAGGGGAGCTTGCGAGTACAAACTTTCAGGTGAGTGTATTGTCTTCTTACTAAAATATTTTTCTATATGTTGACCTAAATGTTTACTTAAACTGCATGATTTTATAAATATGGTGGATCGAGCAGGTTTTGTGTGAGTTAGTAAAATGAATTTCCGTGGAATTGTTAGGGTTTTAAAAAAAGAAGGATATTATAAATAATATTGTTGGAAATTGACAGTGATTGAATTGACGATGGTGTTGTTACTTTGATTTGTGTTGTTAGTTAGACTATGCCATAGTTTATGTCCTGTCCGGAGGGTGGTCCGACAGGTGGTGATTCATATTATGGTCTGTCCGGAGGGTGGTCCGGCGGATGGATATTTATTATGGTGGTTGATATAATTGGTGACTTATATTATTGGCCTCCGGAGACGTCCGGTAGGCGGTGATCTGCGCAGTTAGGTCCGCTAGGAAGGCATATCCTACGGATGGTTACGGTACCGTTGCAACTCCCGATCGTGAGGTTAAAACGATCACTATGGTTTAGTCGGTGTGTGTGGGTGATAAGTAAACTTGAAATGGGGTGTTTTTACTAAGATTAGCGATTTATTGCATATAGTGATTGATATAGTTTTACATTGAATGGATTGGAGAGAGATATAATTATATAATTGTTTATTTATTTTCACTGTTTATTTTAAGAAGAGATGTTTATATTATGGTGTTCGTATAATTACGCTTGATCCCTTTTTAAAAAGGTATTGAGATTGTATTATTATTTCGAATATATGTTTTAAAATTTCTAAGAAGGCAGTACACTCGCAGGTGCTATAGAGAAACGTTTGTCCCCTACTAGCAGTAGGTCGATTCCTGAAAGGCCGTAGCGGGGCGTATCTCGATAGTGATTCTTTTTGCTTCTGGTTGTATATGTTGATGGGTTAAAATGAACTAATACTTTTGTTGCAAGATCAAGAGAGTCCCAAATAGAAGGGGATATATGTATTATTTTTTTTACTATAGTAAATAATATTCTTTTTGTGTAAGATATTTTAATTAGTATTAGTCAGTTGTTCGGACGAGTTGTATTGTTGTCACACCGGCCCACGAATGTTGGGTAACCGGGGTGGGTTTTGACAATTTTGGTATCAGAGCCTAGGTTATAGGTTCTGTAGACTCGCCAGTGGTGGTGTGAGTAGAAGATCATGAGATAGGAGGACATGCCAGTCGTCTGGACAATAGGGGACATTTAGGTAAAGTGTCTGGGAGTGATCTTATTCGTCGAATAATAGTAAATTTACGTATGTTTAATACTGACAATTGTTTTCAGTTGGTTTAGTTAGTGTTTGAGTTGCATTTTATGGTTAATAATAGGTATGGAGCAGGGTGATGAAAACTCTGGGAGCGTAAGATCTCAGGGGCAGCTCGAACCCCCAGGACAAGTAGAACCTCAAGGACAAGAAGATAGGCTTCAAGGGAGTCTAGATGCTATTGAGAGGATTCTGCAGGCTACTGCCCAGTTGACTGAACAGCAAGCAAGAATAATGGAAAGCCAAAGGGCTCAAAGTGAGATTGCCACACCTCAGGCAATGCGTTTGAAGAGATTCAAAGAATTGAACCCTCCGGTCTTCACCGGGATAGCAGGACCAACTGATGCTGAAAATTGGCTTAGAGGCGTAGGCCATGTGTTTGAGGCGATGGGGATTGTCGATGATAGTCGAGTTTCCCTTGCCACTTTCCAGTTAAGAGAAGAGGTGGAGCACTGGTGGGAGGAAATGAAAAGGTTGATTTCTGGTGCTGATGAGAAGATCTCTTGGGATCGTTTTGTTGCTGAATTTAATAAAAAGTATTTTCCCGAGTCGTATCAATATCAGATGAAAAAGGAATTCATAACGTTAAAGCTGAGAGAAATGATAGTGCAACAATATGAAGTTCGATTTGATGCTTTGTCTCGTTTTGCTCCGAACTTGGTTAGAACTGAAGAGGCAAGGTGCCGACGTTTTCAAAAGGGGCTTAACCTAGAAATTCGTACTCGCTTGACGAGCCGACAAATAAAATATTATGCAGAACTAGTGAATACGGCGAAACTAATGGAGCGAGATGTTCAGGAAGCTATGGAGAGTCGTGAGCAGTCCAAAAAGAGCCGATTCGAGTCACCCCGTGGTTTTTCGGGAGGTGTTTCACGTGGAGCGGTATCTCGACCGCCAGTTGTTCGGACATCATCCTTTGGTCAGTCTGTCAGGGGTCGTGGCCCCCGGCACTTATATTCTGGGCGACAGAAGAATGCATCTGAGTCTAGTGTAGGTCCGCAGAGGCATGGGAGAAGTCAGTCGCTAAATCGAACCAAGGGAGATAGATGTTATCGGTGTGGGGCACCGGATCATTTTGCCAGAGACTGAACTAGGGCGGTTCCAGTGTGTTTTCGTTGTAAGGAGCAGGGTCACATAACAGCAAATTGTTTGGAATTTGTTTCTACATCTATATCATCTACGAGTAGCGTGAGTAGTGCTAGTTCTAGCACCGTCCAAGGGCGCGGGCGAGGATCGCCTGGAAGACCTCCGACACGAGGTCGCGTTTTTGCTACCACTCGGCAGGAGGCTCAGACTAGACCTGATGTTGTCACAGGTATCATTGCATTATATGTTAGTAATGCTCGTATACTCATTGATCTTGGTTCTACGCATTCTTTTGTCTCATCAACATTTATGATGAAAATAGGCAAGTTTCCTATTCCTTTATCCTATCATATTTCTATTTCCACTCCGGTGGGTGAGTCGGTCTAGATAGATAGTGTGTTCAAAGATTGCCCGCTTCGGATCGGTGATAGGGAGTTGGTGGCAGATTTATTACCCTTGCATATTTCTGATTTCGATGTAATTTTGGGTATGGACGTATTATCTAAATATCATGCCACCATGGATTGTTTTAAGAAGGAAGTGAGATTCCAAATCTCAGGCGAGCCAGAGTTCGTTTTCGCGGGAAATAGAATCATTACACTTGTTAGTTTAATCTCAGCCCTTGAAGCTAGGAAATTGTTGCAGAAAGGATGTCAGGGCTATCTGGCACACGTGATTGATACTAATCAGAGAGAAGTCACGATGCTAGACATTCCTGTGGTTAAAGATTTTCACGATGTGTTTCCGGATGAATTGTCAGGGCTACCAATAGATAGGGAAATGGAGTTTACGATTGAGCTACTTCCAAGAACGGTTCCTATATTAATTCCACCTTATCGTATGGCGCCTAGTGAGTTGAAGGAATTAAAGGTGCAACTGCAAGATTTGTTGGAGCGTGGGTCTATCAGGCCCAGTATTTCCCCGTGGGGTGCCCCAGTGTTGTTTGTAAAAAAGAAGGATGGCACGATGAGGATGTGCATCGACTATCGGCAATTGAATAAAGTGACGATTAGAAATAAATATCCATTACCTAGGATCGACGATATGTTTGACCAGCTTCGGGAAGCTAGAGTTTTCTCTAAGATAGATCTTCACTCGGGGTATCACCAATTAAAGGTCAGAGACAGTGTCGTAGCAAAAACAGTATTCCGTACTAGATATGGACACTATGAAATCTTGGTTATGCCCTTCGATCTGATAAATGCCCCTGTTGCTTTTATGGACTTGATGAATCGAATTTTTCAACCTTATTTGGATCAATTTATTATCATATTCATAGACGATATTTTGATTTATTCCCCAAGCCGAGAAGAGCATTCAGAGTATATTCGAATTGTGTTACAGACGTTACAGGAAAAGAGGCTATATGCGAAATTTAGCAAATGCGAATTTTGGTTAGATCATGTGATATTTTTGGGACATGTCATTTCGGGAGACGGTATTCAGATAGATCCAAAGAAAGTTGAAGCTGTTGTTCAATGGGAAAGACCACGGAATGTGACGGAAGTGTGGAGCTTCTTAGGTTTGGCGGGTTATTATCGACGGTTCGTACAAGGTTTTTCTGTGATAGCCGCCCCATTGACTCGATTAACCCGTAAGGAATCTAAGTTTGAATTGACCGATAAATGCGAACAAAGTTTTCAGAAGCTAAAGAATAGATTGATATCGACACCAGTGCTGTCCCTCCCGACTGAAGGAGGTGGTTTTGTGATTTATAGTGATGCGTCCCACCAAAGGCTGGGATGTGTACTGATGCAGAATGGTCATGTAATTGCCTATGCATAACGGCAATTGAAGAATCATGAGCGTAATTATCTGACGCATGATTTGGAATTGGCGGTAATTGTTTTTGCCTTAAAGATTTGGAGGCACTATTTGTATGGCGAAACCTGTGAGATATACACTGATCATCAGAGTTTAAAATACTTGTTTACTCAGAAAGAGCTAAATTTGAGACAAAGGCATTGGATAGAGTTGATTAAAGATTATGATTGCGCTATCCACTATCACCCAGGAAAAGCTAATGTTGTAGTAGACGCGTTGAGTCGGAAATCAGCGGGTTCAATCGCACATCTTCGGATAGTTCGTACTAATCTGTACGCTGAGCTGAGATCGATGCGAGTTAAATTAGAGGTTGGGCAGAGAGCAGCGCTAGTTGCGACATTGACTTTGAGGCCGACATTGATAGATCGTATTATCGAAGCTCAGAAGTTGGATGATCAATTAGGAAGAATACGAAATGAAGTAAAAGATGGATTCAGAACAGATTATCAGATTAGGGATAGGGATGAGGTGTTAATGTTTGGCACTCGACTATGCGTGCCTAACGATATCAACTTGAAAAATGATATTTTGGAAGAGGCGCGTAGTTTCGCGTATGCAATGCATCCGGACAGTACCAAAATGTACCGAGATCTGCGTGAGCATTATTGGTGGACCGGAATAAAGCGAGAAATCGCAGAATTCGTTGCCAGATGCTTAATTTGTCAATAAGTAAAGATTGAACATCAGCGTCCAAGTGGGTTGCTACAACCTCTGCCTATTCCCGAGTGGAAATGGGAGCATATTACGATGGATTTTGTTTCAGGGTTACCCCACACTCAAAAAGGTCATAATTCTATTTGAGTGATTGTTGACAGGCTTATTAAGTCTGCTCATTTTCTGGCCGTAAAGACGACATTTTTACTTGAGAAATATGCTCAATTGTATATCAATGAAATTGTAAGGTTGCATGGCGCTCCAGTTTCTATAGTATCCGATAGAGATCCGAGATTTACTTTAAGATTTTGGCCAAGTCTTCAGACCGCTTTGGGTACCAAGCTGAACTTTAGCACCGCTTTCCACCCTCAGACTGATGTTCAATCGGAGCGTACAATTCAGACATTGGAGGATATGCTGAGAGTGTGTATGTTGGAAGCTCCTGGTAGTTGGGACGATCTTTTGCCATTGATGGAATTTGTCTATAATAACAACTACCACTCGGCAATTGAGATGGCCCCATATGAAGCATTATATGGTAGGAGATGTAGAACTCCAATTTGTTGGATTGAAGTGGGTTAACAAAAATTATTGATGACAGATATAGCCCTGATGACCGCAAATAAAGTGAAGATGATACGGGAAAAATTAAAAATATCTCAGAGTCGACAAAAGAGTTATGCAGACAATCGCTGGCGGGAGTTGGAGTTCGAGGTGGGAGAGCATTTTTTTTGTGTGTCTCTCCTTGGAAAGGTATATTGAGGTTTGGAAAAAAAAGAAAAGTTGAGCCCAAGATACATCAGACCATATGAAATTTTGGATCGGGTTGGCGCCACAGCGTATAGGCTTGCATTACCTTCGAAATTGTCTCGACTACATAATGTTTTCCACGTATCAATGCTTCGAAAATATGTACCTGACCCTTCTCATGTGTTGACTTCACAGCCGATTGAATTGAGAGAAAATTTTACGTATATTGAAGAACCAGTTCAAATTCTAGGCCATAGGGATCAAGTGTTAAGAACGAAAACGATTCCGTTAGTCAAGGTTTTGTGGCGTAGTCACGTAGTGGAAGAAGCGACTTGGGAGCGAGAAGATGAGATGCGGAACAAGTACCCACATTTGTTCGGTTAGGTACGAAAATTTCGGGGCGAAATTTCTTATAGGAGAGAAGAGTTGTAAGACTCTGATTTAAAAAAAAAAAAAAAAAAAAAAAAAAAAAAAAAAAAAAAAAAAAAAAAAAAAGATAAAAATAAAAAAATGAGAAGTTTGGGGGGGAGGAAAGAGTATTTTGACTAGAAGATATTTTTAAACATACATATAATATATATATATATATATATATATATATATATATATATATATATATATATATATATGTATGTATAAACGTGGTAAGGGATGGTTACCATCATTCTGGAAGAAACAACCAAGAGAAAGAGAGAGAGAGGGAGAGAGAGAGAGAGAGAGAGAGAGAAAAGCGAAGAAGCTATCGGAGAAGCTGCCGAAGATCACTGGTGCTGGTTCAGGGTGTTTTCCCAGGGTTGAGGGTCGTTTGGGCTGTAGGAGTATGCAAGTGTGACATTTTCTAGGGTCATATGGAAGCAAGTATGTGTGTGTGAAGGTCTGTGCTCTGTTTTTGTTGTTTATAGTTGTAACCGGTGGTTTGGGGTTTTGTTTTAGTGGGCATTTTAGTTGGAGTGAAGGGAATGAAATTGGTAGTATCAATTGTAAATTTGGGATGGTTGATCGTGGAGGTGGAATGAGGAATTTAAGGGTTAGAGCTGATGACGAGAAGGGGGTAAAAGACTGGTCTGTTCTGTCAAGGACGAAGCAAGGATCGCTTAGGCAGTGGAAGATCGCTTAGGCGATAAAATAACAGATAGCCAGAAATCGCGTGATTGCTTAGGCGGTAAAACAACAGAGAGCCAGAAATCGCGTGATCGCTTAGGCGGTGGGAGATCGCTTAGGCGGTAAAACAACAGAGAACAAGAAATCGTCTGTTCGCCTAGGCGGTGTATTCTCGCTTAGGCGGTGGGGAGCAGAAGCATATTCTAGGGGAATTTCAAAGAAAATTGACAATCGTTCTGAAGTTCACAGTTTTCGGAAACTTAGTAGCTGGGAGTCGGGGAAGCTTGCGAGTACAAACTTTCAGGTGAGTGTACTGTCTTCTTACTAAAATATTTTTCTATATGTTGACCTAAATGTTTACTTAAACTGCATGATTTTATAAATGTGGTAGATCGAGCAGGTTTTGTGTGAGTTGGTAAAATGAATTTCCGTGGAATTGTTAGGGTTTTAAAAAAATAAGGATATTATAAATAATATTGTTGGAAATTGACAGTGATTGAATTGACGATGGTGTCGTTACTTTGATTTGTGTTGTTGGTTAGACTATGCCATAGTTTGTGTCCTGTCCGGAGAGTGGTCCGACAGGTGGTGATTCATATTATGGTCTGTCCGGATGGTGGTCCGGCGGATGGATATTTGTTATGGTGGTTGATATAATTGGTGACTTATATTATTGGCCTCCGAAGATATCCGGTAGGCGGTGATCTGTGCAGTTAGGTCCGCTAGAAAGGCATATCCTTTGGATGGTTACGGTACCATTGCAACTCTTGATCGTGATGTTAAAACGATCACTATGGTTTAGTCGGTGTGTGTGGGTGATAAGTAAACTTGAAATGGGGTGTTTTTACTAAGATTGGTGATTTATTGCATATAATGATTGATATGGTTTTACATTGAATGGATTGGAAAGATATATAATTATATAATTGTTTATTTATTTTCACTGTTTATTTTAAGAAGAAATGTTTATATTATGGTGTTCGTATAATTACGCTTGATCTATTTTAAAAAGGTATTGAGATTGTATTATTATTTCGAAAATATGTTTTAAAATTTCTAAGAAGGCAGTATACTCGCAGGTGCTATAGAGAAACGTTTGTCCCCTACTAGCAGTAGGTTGATTCCTGAAGGGCCGTAGCGGGGAGTATCTCGATAGTGATTCTTTTTGCTTCTGGTTGTATATGTTGGTGGGTTAAAATGAACTAATACTTTTGTTGCAAGATGAAGAGAGTCCCAAATGGAAGGGAATATATGTATTTTTTTATTTTTTTTTACTATAGTAAGTAATATTCTTTTTGTGTAAGATATTTTAATTAGTATTAGTCAGTTGTTCGGACGAGTTGTATTGTTGTCACACCGGCCCACGAATGTTGGGTAACCGGGGTGGGTTGTGACAGATTTTCTGTAAGACCCCGATTCATGCTCGTATGTTATTTAGTTGCATTTTAGAATAATTGAAAAAATTTGGGGAAAAATTGGGTAAATTTAAATTTCAATTAAAAGTTTAGGTGTCCAATTGGAAATTTTCAATTAAACATTTAATTTAAAATTGTTGTAATAGATTTTCAAATAAAACGTTTGGGGGAGAAATTATAATTTTTGAAAAGTTTGGAAAATTTTAGAAGATAATTTGGGCTAAAATAAGAATTCATATGAATAGGAGGGGAAGAAAGAGAAATTTATCTATATATATACACATATTGGCATGTGTGTGTGCGCTACTGTGATCCGACGGAAGGTGCGAGAGAAAGGGGAGACGTGGTATGGTTGAACTCCACAAATTCATATATATATAGCCATGTCTGTTGATTGGGATTCCCAAAGGTTTTAGAGAAAAACCGAAAGAGAGATAGAGAAACAAAAAACGGAGGAGGAAAAGTTGGTGATCGCCGGTGAAGGTTTTTCAGCGTGAAAGGGTTGCTTGACATCTTGTTGGGTAAAATAGGCAAGTATGTCGTCCATTTGGTTCATTTGAAAGCTTGGGAGTATGTATGTGGTGGTCTGTGATCTGTTTTGCTGTTTTGGGTTGCAACCGGTGTGTGTGGGGTGTTGTTTGGTGTGTGTTTTGGTTGGATTGAAGGGGTGAGGTTGGTAGTTTGAGTAGTTGTGTTGGTGGAGTCGATTGTTGGAGTTGGGTGGTGAGATTGGTAGTTGGAGCTAGTGATGCAAAGAAGAGAAATGAAGGGTTGTTCTGTTATGGGAGAAGAAGGTCAAGGACGAAGGGCATTTCGCCTAGGTGGTGGAAGTTCGCTTAGGCGGTAAAAGATCAATGAGCAGGAAAATCGTGTGTTCGCCTAGGCGGTAGGGTTCTCGCTTAGGTGGTGAACTGTCAGTGAGTTATACTGAGAAGGGAAGAAGCTAGTTCGCCGAGGCGGTGAAGTTTGCGCCGAGGCAGTGGAGAAACAGACACTCGTTCACCTAGGCGATGGGTCGTCGCTTAGGCGGTGGGAAGCAGAATAAAAAATACATAAAATTTTTAAGGAAATCTACGATCGGTTTGGAACGGGTAACCTTTCTAATTTATTTTATGAATTCTAAATTTAGTTTTCTAACCTTAAAATATCAAAATGAAGATAATAAATGATGAGATCGTTTATATGAATTAGGTTTAAATCATAAATTTTAACGACGCTAAATTAGTCGAATAGCATCTCCATATATCAAAACGTGGGGAAAGGGAAACTAATAAACATAGAGCTGGCATTCCACGATTAGGTTATTTTGTCTATAATATTAATTTAGACATTGTCACGAATAGGTTCACAAACTCCGGAAGAGTGGTTGCGGAGAATCGATAAAGCTTTTGAGAACGGATTTTCAGGTGAGTGTATTGTCTTCTTGCTAAACTAATTTTATATATATAAATGTGTGTGTAAAATGATTTTGCGTGGATTGTATGATTTTATAAATGATATAGATCAAACAGGTTTTTGGGTGAGTTGAGGAAATGGATTTTCGTTAAATTATGGTGATTTTAAAAGAGAGTGGAAAAATGGTTTTGTTGAAATTAGACGGTTTTTAAACGAAAGCGAAAAATATGACTTTTGGATTAAATGTCAGTTTTAGAGAAAAAAAGAGGTGGATGTTAGGGATTTTTATGATATTGATGAGACGAGTTTATTGATGTTGTTGATTGGATGATGTTGTTATCGATTTGAAGATATTGTTGATTTTATCTGCTTTGGCAAAGCGTTGATTATTTATTGAGTTGTAGTTGGTGATGATATTGTTAATTTGATGATGTTATTGATGTTATGTCTTGTTGATTGGCGGTTCGACAAACGATTATTGATATTATATCCTGCCGATGGGTGGTCCGGCAGTTGATTATTGATATTATATCCTGCTGATGGGTGGTCCGGCATGTGGATATTGATATTATGACTTGTCCAATGGGTGGTTCGGGCATATGGTCATTTGTTTCGCTAGGAAGGTATATTTTACGGATGGTACGGTACCGTTGCAACTCCCGATCGTGAGGTTAAAACGATCACTATGGCTAGCCAGTGTGTGTTGTATTTGAGATGTGGTGTTTTACTTATATCGGGTGATTTATTATTTATTATGGTGATTGGTATGATTTTAGACTAGATGGATTTGAATGGAACTTATTTATATCGTTTTATTTTCACTACTTATATATGTACTGGAGATTTTACGAGCTATGTGGTGTTTATATACTTACGTTTGATCCATTTAGATATTGTAGAATGTATTATTATTTTAAAAATATTTTTACTAAGAAGGTAGTACACTCGCAGGTGAAGCGAATAGGAGTCGGTCGGTCCCCTACTGGCGCTAGATAGAGTTATGCGGGTCATGTGTTGAAGTCATATCAGTGTCTTTTGAGATGAGCTGTCAGATATGAACCTATGGGAGGTTCATGAGTTTTATTTTGTTGTTCTTATAATTTGGGATAGGGGTATCCCTATAGTATGAAATTATATATATGTTGTATTAATGAAAGTTTGTACATTGTCGTGTAGTTGGTTGGTTAATCGGTCAAGTGATATCATGTCAACGTCACGTCGGCCCCATGGTGACCGGTGTCCGTGGTGGGGTGTGACAATTTTGGTATCAGAGTCTAGGTTATAGGTTCTGTAGACTTGTCAGTGGTCTTGTCAGTAGAAGACCATAAGATAGGAGGGCGTGCCAGTCGTCTAGTCCGTAGGGGACATAAGATAGGGTATCAATAAGTTAGCTTAGTACGTGAGTGTTAGTTCTTTCATTTCATTAGTTAGTGCATTAGCATGGTACTTGGATGATTGTCTTGTTAGCAAGTAGTGATAGTGATAGTGATATTGTAAGTTGGCGGATTTGAGAGGTGTTGTGTTGTTGGTGGTGTAAATGGGTACATCACGATGGTGGGAGTACTAACAGTTGGAAATGTGAGATTCTAATTAAGAAACAACTATATGCATATTAGGTGGTGATGAGATAACTACCGGTAGCACCTAATAAGTCGTTATTAAAATCGTAGATAGTATAGCAGAACATATTTAAATTGGAATACGAAATGACATTCAAATAAGTATAATATCGCCTTCCAGGCAATATGAAAGGCATCTTATAATGACATTAAAAAAAAAAAAAAAAAAGAGTTATATTAGTTGGAAACTAAATATGTAAGAAAAACTGTGACGGGAAGGTAGAGCAAAAGGTTTTTATGGAACTTGTAGATATAGCAAATATAATAGAAAATGATATATAGGAAGTAATTGAGAATTGTGAGTCTGGAATGAAAATAAGTGCGCATATAAATAGAGTCCGTTTGTATAAGGTAAAGTTAAATCTTAAAAGAATCAAAGGGTGTATTATCGGGAAGGTGTAATTAGTACCCCAATTAGTTTGATAGTGGGTCTAGGAGGTTAGAAAAGTGTTAAAGAAAGGATATAAAAAAAAAAATCAGTACGTGGGTGCAGGGCACCAGACAAAACAAGTTCAGGCGGTAGATAATATAAGTAGCTAGAGATTTTCCCTAAGTAGTTCCGAGAAATGTCGAGATGCTGGTAAGTGTGATTAATAATTGTGGTTGTCGTAAAATAAGTTTCATAATATTAAGAAGTGTACGTTCGACTCATTAAGTTGGCTAAATATAATTGTGTTGATAAAATGTGAAAAATTGGGATTTGGCATTATAACTTTGGGAACTTTAAAGGTGGTCGTCGTGGTGTTAGTAATAAAAAATTTGCCGAATAGTGGAAATGTGAGTAAATTAGTTTTTGGTTTAGGCAGTCTCTATAGGAGAAGCCTTGTGACGGCCCTGGGAAACCGGGTCGTTACAATAAATTAGACCATTAACTCATAATTAACGTGGACCTGGTGTTTTATCCAGGAAGATCCAATGTTAGTACTCATTGGTTAGAATGGATGGTTTATTAAATCGACTTGCAATAGATCAGGATGTTAGTTTGAGGGTATTATTAGTTGAAGGTTAGAGACTATGACGTGGTGAAAAAAAAAACGATGACTCGGTCGAGAATAGAAAAGAGCCTGTAGAACATTTATAGAGTGTGTTGCTAATGTTGGAAGAAAAGCAATTGATGCTAAATGCAATAAATATGAGTATTGGTTTGATCGAATGGTAAATTTGGAGTTTGTGATTTTGGGAAATAATATTCACTTGAATCCACTAGAAATCGCAACTGTGGTGTATTGGGAAGGCCAAAGGTGTAACTGGAACTCGAAAACTGTTGGAGTTGGTAGTGATTAAAATTGTTTTGATGTTTAGCGACATTTCCTATATGACGGGATTTGTGCTTTGCGTCGGAAATCGGGAAAACGTGGTTGCGCATATTTGGGTTACTCATACTAATGTATGTGTCAAGTTGAGATCCTTGTAAGTTTAGTGGGCGGTTTGTCAGATGGCGACACTGTTTGAAATTTTGATTTTGGCATTGATTGACCGTATTGTAGAAATGCTGAAGTCGAATGTCCAGCTAAGAAGGCTTAGTGATGTAGTGGAAATAGACTGTAGAGTTAACTAGCGTGTCAGATTGATGATGAAGTTTTGAGGATTGAAAATAAAGTGTGTAGTTTTAAAATTGCTAATTAACGGAATAATGCAAATTAACGAAAAGAACCTTAAAAGAGGTGCATAGAACAATATATGCAATGCCCAAGTAATACTAAACTATTGAGATTGCATGAGTAGTAGTAGTAGATTAGAATGGAAATGGGAAAGCACAGTATTTGTTCTTAGGTGATTTGTTTGGTAGTAAAGTTGAGGTTGAGTAGTAATATCCAGGTAGGTTATTGTAGCTTTAACCTATTCTAGATGGAAAAAGGGGAGAGTAGTTCGAGGAATGTTTTGCTTGATACGCTTGCCAAGTAGATATATATAGTGACAGGATTGTTTGGTCGCATGAGGCACCAGTTCAATGCGAATGTCGAATAAAGTTGGGTTATAATAACTATTTTAAATTAAAATTGAAAATTTGGATGTTGAATTATATGATTGATAAGGAGTAGTGGCTCCTGGATTAAACATTTTAGCATATGTTGATAAATTGACTTAATTGCATGCAAAATGCTAATGGATTTTTTTTATTTATAAATATTAAACTCGATTGATCGGTTATTCGAAATTTTGAATTTGGAATTCTGAAATCATTAATGTTGTTGCTGTATTGTGAATTGGATGATAATTGTTATCAAAGCAAAGTAAGTCGCCATTATATGAACAGTCCGCGGAGGAACTCGAAATTGTAGTATTGAACGGTGATAACTTAAATCGGCACGTTGTAAGTATGGGAAATTAGGAAGTATTTTCAGATAATAATCCTCAAGTGGAGAAACTATATAGGAAAAACTGTAGTACCTGAATTTGATAATTATTTTGACTTTTATTTGAGTTTCTATACTGCTTTGGGTATCTAGTTGAGAGTTTGTAACTCTCTTTATTTATAGATTAACAGTCAATCTAGAGGTATGATTCAGATATTGGAGAATATATTGAGGAGTTGCGTTTGAGAATTTTTGGTAGCAAGGAGGATTACGTGGCGTTAATGGAATTTGTTTAAACTAATAAATGCCTTTTCGGTGATCAAGGTGGTACCATATAAAGCGTTGTATGAGAAGAATATATGACTTTAGTCAAATAGACTGAATTGAGTTAGGAAAACGAAAAATTATTAAGAATTGGAGACAACCCGGTGTGATTATAGAAAATGAAGTAGAAAAAAAAAAAAAAAAAAAACTCAATCAAATGTATTGATCTACTATTTATTAGGCGAAGTCGGCCTGTAGGGTCACTGAGATCTCATAAGGAATGGATAATTTGAATTATTTCGAATGACTTTTGTGATGTATTGAAATTTTGTAGTTGGAACGTAGTTCAATCCATATTTATATGTGTTTGAAGCATGAGTAGGTAGACTGAGAACATAATTGAAGCGTGTGACCTTGTCAAGGACTTGATTAAATGTGGAGGCATGAAATGAATTTTTATAGATGACCCTTTGGATGTATTTTGTTACGTATCTACGTGGTTTGGACAGTGGTAATACTTCTAGAACATTTATAAGAGTATTGAAGATCTAATGTAGATGTTGAGGTTAATGATTTTTTTTTGGGCTATCTGAGCTTATGAGATTGGTGGCGAGTATTGTTGATTTAAATGTTGAATGAAAATATTGTTGCGAATTGGTTGACTAGAAAATGCCGGATGAAATGGATAAGTGTGGTTATGGAAAAATTATTGTCGAAATGAGATAAACCCAACCTACTGAAACTACCGTGATATTTTAAGCTTATAGTGTTGTTGTTGATTTTGATTTTATCGAAGTAGCGCAGCGGAAGCGTTAGAAACATGAGACAGTTGGTTGTTGGGCATCATGTTGTTTACTGCAAATGAAAATTTTGCGATATTGAAACGGGAATTGTCGATTATGAATTATAGGTGACTCTTGATTATAGGACATTGTGTCGAATGTGACCATGCGGTGCAACATGGAATACTATCGTTTTGACATTGCTTGCACGAAAATTTTGGGATGAAATTTCTTTTAGGAGGGAAGAGTTGTAAGACCCCGATTCATGCTCGTACGTCATTTAGTTGCATTTTATAGAATAATTGAGAAAATTTGGGGAAAAATTGGGTAACTTTAAATTTCAATTAAAAGTTTAGGGGTCCAATTGAAAATTTCCAATTAAACATTTAATTTAAAATTGTTGTAATAGATTTTCAAATAAAACGTTTGGGGGAGAAATTATAATTTTTGAAAAGTTTGAAAAATTTTAGAAAATAATTTGGGCTAAAATAAGAATTCATATGAATAGGAGGGGAGGAAAGAGAAATTTATCTAAAGATATATATATATATATATACACACACATACATATTGGCATGTGTGTGTGCGCTACTGTGATCCGACGGAAGGTGCGAGAGAAATGGGAGACGTAGTATGGTTGAGCTCCACAAATTCATATATATATATATATATAGGCATGTCTGTTGATCGGGATTCCCAAAGGTTTTAGAGTAAAATCGAAAGAGAAAGAGAGAGATAGAGAAAGAAGAAATGGAGGAAGAGAAGTTGGTGATCGCTGGTGAAGGTTTTTCAGCGTGAAGGGGTTGCTTGACATCTTGTTGGGTGAAATAGGTAAGTATGTCATCTATTTGGTTCGTTTGAAAGCTTGGGAGTATGTATGTGGTGGTCTGTGCTCTGTTTTGCTGTTTTGGGTTGCAACCGGTGTGGGGGGGGGGGTGTTGTTTGGTGTGTGTTTTGGTTGGATTGAAGGGGTGAGGTTGGTAGTTTGAGTGGTTGTGTTGGAGGAGTTGATTGTTGGAGTTGGGTGGTGAGATTGGTGGTTGGAGCTGGTGACGCAAAGAAGAGAAAGGAAAGGTTGTTCTGTCATGGAAGAAGAAGGTCAGGAACGAAGAGTGTTTCGCCTAGGCGGTGGAAGTTGGCTTAGGCAGTGGGGTTCTCGCCTAGGCGGTGAATTGTCAGTGTGTTATACTGAAAAGGGAAGAAGCTAGTTCGCCGAGATGGTGGAGAAGCAGACACTTGTTCGCCTAGGCGATGGGAAGCAGAATAAAAAATACATAAAATTTTAAGAGAAATCTACGATCAGTTTGGAACGGGTAACCTTTTTAATTTATTTTATGAATTCTAAATTTAGTTTTCTAACCTTAAAATATCAAAATGAACATAATAAATGATGAGATCGTTTA
The DNA here is from genome assembly GCA_016647705.1 of Eucommia ulmoides. NCBI lineage: Eukaryota > Viridiplantae > Streptophyta > Magnoliopsida > Garryales > Eucommiaceae > Eucommia > Eucommia ulmoides. The sequence goes on along the minus strand of JAENRU010000270.1, from coordinate 422,903 downwards.
TATGAATTAGGTTTAAATCATAAATTTTAATGACGCTAAACTAGTCGAATAACATCTTTATATATCAAAACGTGGGGAAAAGGAAACTAATAAACGTAGGGCTTGCATTGCACGATTAGGTTATTTTCTCTATAATATTAATTTAGGCATTGTCACGAATAGGTTCACAAATTCCAGAAGAGCGGTTGCGGAGAATCGGTAAAGCTTTTGAGAACAGATTTTCAGGTGAGTGTACTGTTTTCTTGCCACACTAATTTTATATATATAAATATGTGTGTAAAATGGTTTTATGTGGACTGTATAATTTTATAAATGATATGGATCAAACAGGTTTTTGGGTGAGTTGAGGAAATAGATTTTCGTTAAATTATGGTAGTTTTAAAAGAGAATAGAAAAATGGTTTTGTTGAAATTAGACGATTTTTAAACGAAAGCGAAAAATATGATTTTTGGATTAAAAGTCGATTTTGGGGAAAAAAAGAGGTGGATGTTAGGGATTTTGACGATATTGATGAAACGAGTTTATTGATGTTGTTGATTGGATGATGTTGTTATCGATTTGACGATATTGTTGATTTTATCTGCTTTGGCACAGCGTTGATTTTTATTGAGTTGTAGTTGGTGATGATGTTATTGATTTTATGTCCTGCCGATGGGCGGTCCGGCAAGCGGTTGTTGATGTTATGTCTTGCCGATGGGCGGTGCGGCAGACAATTATTGATATTATATCTTACCGATGTGTGGTGCTGTAGATGATTATTGATATTATATCCAGCCGATGGGTGGTCCGGCATGTGGATATTGATATTATGACTTGTCCGATGGGTGGTCCGGGCATATGGTCATTTGTTCCGCTAGGAAAGTATATCCTACGGATGGTACGGTACCGTTGCAACTCCCTATCGTGAGGTTAAAACAATCACTATGGCTAGCCAGTGTGTGTTGTGTTTGAGATGTGGTGTTTTACTTATATTGGGTGATTTATTATTTATTATGGTGATTGGTATGATTTTATACTAGATAAATTTGAATGGAACTTATTTATATCGTTTTATTTTCACTACTTATATATATACTGGAGATTCTACGAGCTATATGGTGTTTATATACTTACGCTTGATCCATTTAGATATTGTAGAATGTATTATTATTTTAAAAATATTTTTACTAAGAAGGTAGTACACTCGCAGGTGAAGCGAATAGGAGTCGGTCAGTCCCCTACTAGCGCTAGATAGAGTTATGCGGGTCATGCGTTGAAGTCATATGAGTGTCTTTTGAGATGAGCTGTTAGAGGTGAACCTAAGGGAAGTTCATGAGTTTTATTTTGTTGTTCTTATAATTTGGGACAGGGGTATCCCTATAGTATGAAATTACGTATATGCTGTATTGATGAAAGTTTGTACATTGTCGTGTAGTTGGTTGGTTAGTCGGTCAAGTGATGTCATGTCGACGTCACGTCGGCCCATGGTGATTGGTATCCGGGGTGGGGTGTGATATTTTCCCCCAAGAAAGGCCTTCGCCAAAGGGACCTCCTGTCCCCGTACCTGTTTGTTTTGTGCATGGAGAGGCTTTCTTGTTTGATCAACGAGGAAGTCTCCCAAAAGAGGTGGAAGGGCTTAAAGGTGGCCAAGAATGGGCCGACCCTTTCTTACCTCTTCTTTACGGATGATATCCTCCTCTTTGCTAAGGCTGATAAAGGAAGCTGTGAGTCTATTGTTCGTACTCTGCCTGATTTTTCTTCTGCCTCGGATCTTGTTATCGATTTTAATAAATGTAGAATTTATGTTGCGCCCAAGGTATGTGTCCACACAACCAGAGAGATTAGTAGCAGCATGGGCATCTTTCTTTGCAAGGATCTGGGGACTTATCTTGGTACCCCGCTCTTCCATGAAAAATTCAGTGGGAGACATTTTAATTTTATCCTGGAGAAAATGCAAAAAAGACTCTCCAACTGGAAAGCCACTAATCTCTCTATTATGGACAAGGCTACTTTGATCAAATCGGTTCTAACTTCGATTCTTCTATACTCTATGCAGACTAACCCCCTTCTCCTTAAATTTTGTGATAAAATTGATAAAATGGTCAGAAATTTTCTTTGGGGAGATTCGGATGAGATAAGTAAATTTCATCTTGTCAATTGGGATAAGGGTTTCTCGCCTACTGGTATAGGAGGTCTAAACCTCAGGAAGGCTAGACTTTCTAACTCTGCTTTTATGTCTAAACTTGTTTGGAAAATTGTTTCTAATGATAAAACTTGCCTTTGGGTGGGTGTTTTTGTAAATAAATACAATATTGATAGAAACACCAATTTTTTAAAGAAACGTCAAGGGGGTTCCCACATTTGAAGGGATATTTTTAAATCTAGCACCATCATTTCTAAAGGTTTAAAATGGAAAATAGGAAATAGAGATAATGTTAACCTCTTGACGGATTGGTGGTGTAGGGATGGGCCCTTGGGCAGTGATGAGCTTCAGCAAAACTTTGATCTGAAGGTTGCAGATATTCTAAATGATTCCGGTAGTTGGTTTCTTCTGTCAATCATCCACATTATCTTTGACAGCCAAGTCAATGACATTCTCAACTTTGAGCCCTCTAATCTTTTGAATGATGGTGTTACCATATGGTTTCCGAAAAATTTAGGTAAATTTTTCGTGAAATCAGCTTACTCTTTGATTACGGATTTTAATGCTTCCAACCCCATTCCTAATTGGGAGTGGATTTGGAAGCTTAAAATACCGCAATCGATCAAATTATTTTTCTAATTTTTTTTTCATAAAAGACTAATGACTAACTCGTTGTAGGCGAAGTGGTCAAATGATGTCTCGGCTATATGTATGCGTTGCAATAGTATTAATGAGTCCATTGATCATGTGTTGAGATCTTGCCCAAATGCTTGGACCGTTTAGAACATGTTTTTAGACAGGGACAATTTGAGGTGGGATCATGGCATGAACATTTAGGACTGAATCACTAAGCATATAAAAGGGACATCCATCAAACCCCCATTTCTCTATTTCTTTGTGGTCATTATTTGGAAGATTTGAAATGATAGGAATAAGGAAATTATTGAAGAACCACCCAAGATTGTTCCTTAATTGTGTCCATAATCCATCGCTTCACAAGGGAGATGTTGGAAGCATTATATCCCATTCAAACCCGTAACGGCATTTTTATTTTCCATGGACCTAATTGGATCTCTCCCCCTACAGGTGTTTTTAAATTGAACACAAACGGTAGCATATTGAGCAACCCAAGGAAACGAGGCATTGGCGGCCTTATCAGATTGATGGATGGATCTTGGAAGATTGGTTTTTTGGTCATCTTGAGTCCTATACTAGCTTGGAAGCAGAGATCAGAGGTGTCCATGTCGGATTGTGCCTGACGATAATCAGGGGTTTTACGAGAGTGGTTGTGAAATTTGATTCTTTGAAAGCAGTCAACCTTATTAAAGGCTACTGCCCGGACACCTACCTGCTGAGGGGTTGGGTGATGGAATGCAAGCATATCATCGAGAATCATGATTTCAAGATTCAAGCCACTAGGAGAGCCAATAATTATTATGCGGACTTCCTTACCTAGATGGAGACGAACAGTAGATCTGAGATACACCATCTAGAGGAACCTCCTAAAGGGCTTGAGAGACTCCTGATAGCGACATGCACATTGAGGGTCCCTCTCGTAGTTCTTAGTTTTGGTTATTGTCTTTCTTTAGCAAAAAAAAGAAAAAAAAAATATTGACAAAGCTTCCGCCGCATCGCATAGGGATGAATTGATACTCACGTTGGGATAGCTAGGGTTTAGGTCACAAGTGATAAAACAATGTCGCTTTATCATTTTTATTTCGGGCGGTTACGGATTGCCCCAGCATATTAATCGGGTTTTTGCAAATACAATTGACATCCCTAATGTTTTTTAAAGTTTCACTAACATCTTTTTTTATATAAAAATTTCCACAGGAATCCCTTACCGAATAAATAGGTACAAAATGACTATTATACCCTTATTTTAGGTGAATTAAAAAAGAAAAATGACAAATTAAAACTGTTATTTTTATACCCATTTATGTCTATCTTTCATAGTTTTGGCGGGTAAAGTGTAATTTAATTTCTTTTCCTGTTTTACATAATTTTTTCCTTTTTTTATTTTTTAATGTCCTTCCTCGTGAATTCCCTCCGTCCATTCAATATCAAACTGTAAATCCAAGAATTGAACTCTTGGATTCAAGCAAATAAAAAACAATGGGAAAGATTAACAAAAGGCAAAGGAGTAAAATAATTTAAACAAAATAACTCTCAGGTTCATGTGAAAAAAATGAACAGATTCCACAAAAAAAAAAAAAAAAAATGTAAAATGGCCGAACAAGACTAGCGGAGAAGAGGATGATCAGTCACCAAACAAAAATTAGCGAATAAATTGACAATAATAGCTACTGACCGGTCCTTTCCTCTTTCGATTAATCCGGTCTTGTTGTCTATGGTGACTGTTAATCTCAAGATTTTGATGGATAATTAAGGGTTGATGTTTTTTGTAGAACCAATGTGTTTATTGAGTGTTTCAGTATAAGAGTTTCAAATCATGAAGAAATTATCAAGAATGCGAAGATGAATGTTGAAGAAATTAAAAGTGTTGAAGATTTCGAAGAAATTAGGTGAAAACAACTCAAACACTCTTATACTCTTAATATATTTCGAATTAGGATCACACACGACAAAAAATGATTAATTATATTCTTGTGTGTTTAATTTGATAAAGTTTAGGATCCTAATTAGTAATCAAATATTTGCTCCAATGTGAAATTAAAAAATAAAAATTAACCTAAGTAAGATTAGTATTTTTGTAAGACCTAAATCGTAGAACGTACGTCATAAATAGTTGCATTTTAGAGTATTGAGAAATTTCAAGGTAAAAATTTTATTGATTAAAACTCAAATCAAAAAGTTGGGGGTCAAAATGCAAATTTAAAAACATTACTCTCAACTTGGGATGCGAATTGCCAATTAAAAATCTAAAATTGAAAATGTTAGGGATCAAATTACAATTTTAAAAACTCATAAATGTTGAATTGAACTCAAAAAGAAGACTTTAAGAAATTAGAGGGGGAAAAAAGTAATTTAACAAAAGTTTTTTAAACACACACACACACACACATATATATACATGCATACGCTCATACGTGTGAGACCGCCAGAAGGGAAAAAACGGGAGAGGCAACGTGGCAAGCTAGAACCGATTTCTACCACTTATTTCATGCAATATATACTCACTCGTGCATGTGTATTGATCAAAAAACCTCCATCAAATATGAAATTTGATAAATTCTAGAGAGAGAGAGGACCGGAGCAAGGAAGGGGTTATCGAACTTCCTTGAATCGGCATTCCTCCGGCAGGGTGGTCGTGGCTGTTACTCGTATGCGTGATCGTGTGGGTATCTTCGTCAGTTTTAGGGGAGAACGAAGGTGGTTCGGGCGGTGGGGTGGTTCGTCGACGGCGTGACGGGTGCGTTCTTAGCATCGCCGGTGAGCGGACGTTGGGTTCGGTTGTTCAGTTTGTTGACGATCTTCGATCTGGTGAGTATTTATGCGTATTTATTTGATCATTCTAGTGAGTGTGTGCATGCATGTCTAAGTGATCGACGGTAGGATCACCGATGGGTTCCGATTTCGTCCGACGATGGTGTTTCGACGGAGTGTATGTGTTTCTGATTCTTGTTTTGTGCAGCGTGTGTATGTGTGTGTTGCTTCGACTGCATGCGTGTGTGATCGTCGCCACGGTGCGGCCGACAGTGTGTGTCACCGCTACGGCAATGCATGCGTGTGTGCGTCCTCTGTTTCGGTTCAATACTGTAGAATGTGGGTATGTGGGAATGTTGTTCGGATCGTCGTCCGTTGACCCTCGGTGATCGTGTGTGTGGGCGTTCTGATTCGGTGTTGTGCATGTGTGTGTGTTTTGCTCTGTTCGGTCGGCGACCGTGCGAGTGGGTGGGTGTGCTTAGCGTCGTCAGCGTGTGTGTGTGTTTCGATCTGTGAGTATGATCAAGTATAGGGTATTCGACGATGAGTGAGAAGTAGTAAGAGAGAGAGTTTCCGATGGTGTGGGTGTGGTGAACGGCCGGCGTTGAGGTTGAGCGTGGGGGGTATTGTGTCGGCGGGAACTTCAAACCATCAAACCAGAAAAAAAAAAAAAAAAAAAAAAAAAAAAAAGAGGAAAATTTGCACAAACAACCCCGATAAAAACCAAAAATCCATCTCGCGGCCCGTGAACGATTCAGAATGAGTAACGTTTTTTGTTAAGTTTATTTTAGTTTATTAAATTAAATTCTAGCATCAAAATTTTGGAACCAGAATAATAAATTTGGGACCGTTCGTATTACTAAATTTTATGCAATAATTTTTAATGAAATAAAAATTAACCGTGATATAGGTAAATCTGGTAAGGGACATCACGGGATCAAAGGTTCACCCAATTATAGAAAAACGGCTGGAACGAGGGCTAAAAAACCCCTTAGTACCGAGCTGAGGTGTCCCCCAGCCGAACTGAGGGTCGTCGCAGTGAAGAGATCAGGACCGACGAGCTGAGGTCCGACCTCCCAAACTGACAATCTGTGGCACCCTTTGCTTGCCACCATAGCACTCGGGAGTTCGTCAGGCCGGTGTGAGGCCATGGCCCATGGGCCTCCAGTTATGGGCTCAAAAGCCAGCCCAGAGGATTAAAAGGTTGACATGTCTGCTCATTGGTTGTCCAGCAAATTAGGCTAATTAACCTGAGCTCCTCCCCCCTAAATTCGCGTCACTAATCAAGTGCTGGCGCCTATAAATACACTGGGGCATCCACTGCCCAACGGTACGTGACCACTACTGAATTCAATCTATATTTTCAGCCCTCCACTTCAGAATACTTATCCTCACGCCGGAGGGACTTACTGGGAACCACCCTAGTGGGTCTTTGTGCAGGTACTGTGTGCAGAAGATTGGAGCCCTGCTCGGAGCCCGTCACCACCCCCGAACTCAGCTTGCTATTGCCTTACTGGTCGCCCTCCGCCTCAGGTATTCTTCCCTGACCATACTGTTGGCCAGCACCACTTTTTGGCATCAACAGTTTGGCGTCGTCTGTGGGAACGCACTAAAAGCTTCCCTTGGTCGTCAGCTCCCCACGAGGTTAAGATTTGATGATCACAAGGTCTGGGAAAGAGATCCGCCAGGCTGATCAAGCGCCCACTACCAGTGGCAATCCGCCTCCCATGTCCGTGCAGGATATGTCTAGAGCTCCCAGGTCAGATCCTCCGGCACCTCTTGCTGAGGGGATCCGCCTGTCCGCCATCCCGCCTTCAAGGCTGGAAGGTCTGACTGCTCGGCAAGCCACCCAAGGGGGGCTCACCTCCCCCGGGCAGCGTGTTGGGCAGCCCTCGGGGGCACCTGACGCAGCCCGCGTCGATCTTTTGGAGCGTCAGCTCGGTGAATTCCAAACCTTCTTCCAGATCGTCTTGGCCCGCTTGCCACCGGTCCCCCCAATGGATCTTCCTACAGTCCAAGTTGCGAGCAGGGAAGGTCGGGCGTCTGTGGGAAAAGAGAATATCATCCACACCGACGGGCGCGACCCACCGCCTCGGGCCCGCAACATTTATCAGAGGGTAGTGGAGGTGGCACCCCACGAGATCTCGGGATCTCCGTCTCCACCTCCACCACGCCGAAAGAGAGGCGACCGAGCCGACTCACCTCTCGCCCATAACACTACCGTGTGGTCCAATCACCACCCCTGCCGCTATCGGGAGGTCGATTCACATTCCCCACCACGACGGCTCCCGCCTCGGGCTACTCTCAGTTAAGCCCGGGCCCAGCCTGGAGCTGAGGTGGTGGTGGAAAGGCGTTTAGCCGACATGGAGGCGGCCCTACAACAGATCCGGGGAGCCAGGGGCCCACCTGGACTTCCCTCGGAAGTGAGATCTCCTTTCATCAATGAAATCCTGGATGAGCCCTTGCCCGCGCGGTACACCCATCCTCAAATGGTCCTCTACGACGGTGTCACTGATCCAGCGGATCACCTATCCATCTTCAGGTCGTATATGGATCTACACACCACCTCAATAGCCATGAGATGTAAGACATTCCCCCTCACCCTCACGGGGGCCGCCGGGGCTTGGTTCCGAACGTTGGCACCAGCTTCCATCTCCAATTTTCATAAGCTGGAATTACTCTTCTTGTCACGATTCGGGCGGTCGCGACGTAGGCCGAAAACCATGGCTCACATCCTTGCACTCCAACAGTTGGCCGATGAGTCATTAGGGGATTATGTGGAGAGGTTTTATAAAGAGATCATCGGGTGTGATGAACTCAGTGACGTGGTCGCAATGAGCGCATTCATCGACGGCCTAAAACATCGATGCCTCATGTATGACCTCTGTTCTAACTCGGCCCCTACCTTGGATGCTGCCCTGGAAAGAGGCACAAGGTTCCACAACGCGGATGAGCGGGAAGCAGCGAGGAAGGACCAAGGGGGCGGTCACAAGAAGAAAGGAAAGGCAGAAGAAGGGCCAAGCAAACACCATGGGTCCAAAAGGTTGCAGGCGGAAGGGAGGCTGGGGCCGTTGCCCGGAGATCGGAGACCGTTTCCATCTCAGGGGAATCGCCAGCAGAACTACACGCCTCTCACGGTCTCAGCTGAAAATTAACGTCATCCACGGGGGACTAGGCCTTGGGGGAGAGACTCTCTCCTCCAAGAAGAGGTACGAGCACAAAGCCAAAAGGAAGGCGAGCAAAGACGTCTTCATGGTCAGCGCAGTGGATGCAGAGGAACACAACGTTATTTCATTTAGTGAGGCAGACCTTCGGGACATACACGTACCCCACGATGACGCCCTTGTCATCGTGGCGATCATCCATCACTACAGGATGGGACGAATCCTGGTCGACGGTGGCAGTTCCGCTGATATTATCTTCAAATGGGCGTTTGAGAAGATGAGCGTGGATTCCAGCATGATAAAACCATCGACAGCCCCCCTAATCGGTTTCGGAGGGGACGTTGTGAACGCCGCCGGGTGGGTCTCACTTCCCGTGACAGTCGGGGCCCATCCACGGACCTCCACCGTCTGGACCAGATTTCTGATCGTGGACAGGCAATCGCCCTATAACGCAATCATGGGCCGACCTACAGTGGCTGCCCTTAAAGCTGTTTGTTCCCCATACCACCAAGCGATGAAGTTCCCCACTGAGGGAGGTGTGGGGGTTGTGAGGGGTGACCAGGAATCTTTCCGGTCTTGTGCGCGGAGGGCGTTGGAAAGGAAGAAATAGCAATCACAGGTGGAGCCAGAGCTCAGAGATTCCGAACTCATGGCTCTGGGTCGAGGGCTGGAGCCTGTACCCATCGATGATCCTAGAGAGGAGGAGGCTGGCCCCCGACCTCATGAGGAACTGGAAGAGGTTTCCATACACCCAACCATCGGAGAGCGAACTGTTAGGATCGATTCTCGTCTCCTGTCCGAACAGAGGGACGAACTCATCCAATTGCTCCGACGCAATTACGACATCTTCGCCTGGTCCCATGACGAGCTGCCAGGTGTTGATCCAAACGTGGCGATGCACCGCCTCCATGTTGATCCACACCATCCTCCCGTACGGCAAAAGCGACGGAAATTTCATCCGGAACGCCAGAAATTAATTGAAGCTGAGATGGATAAGTTGATCAGTTCTGGTGTTGTTGAAGAGGTAAAATTCCCGGACTGGTTGGAAAATGTGGTCTTGGCCCCCAAGGCTGGCAACAAGTGGCGCCTTTGTGTTGATTTCAAAGATCTGAATAAAGCTTGCCCAAAGGACTTCTTCCATCTGCCCAGGATTGACATCGTCATCGATGCCACTGCGAGATATGAGCGCCTAAGTTTCCTTGATGCTTATACTGGTTACAATCAAATTCCACTGTTCCCCCCCGATAAGAGCAAAATGTCGTTCATCACTGATAGGGGTACATACTGCTACAAAGTAATGCCATTCGGCTTGCGCAACGCCGGAGCCACTTATCAACGGCTGGTGAACAAAATGTTCAAGGAGGAAATTGGACGGACTATGGAGGTTTACATTGATGACATGTTGGTCAAAAGCGCAAAAGCCCTTGATCACACACAACATCTCCACGACTGCTTCGAGAAACTCCAAGTCCACCGCATGAAGCTCAACCCAAACAAATGTATTTTTGGAGTTTCTGCAGGGAAGTTCCTAGGGTACATGGTCTCCCAGCGCGGCATCGATGCCAACCCCGATCAAATACATACAATCCTTGGAATGGCCTCCCCTAGGAACAAGAAGGAGGTACAGATGCTGACGGGGAGACTCGCCGCACTCAACCGCTTTATATCCCGAGCATCGGAAAAGTGTTTACCGTTCTTCAAAGTGCTAAGGGGCAGCGGCAGTTTTGGGTGGACGAATGAGTGCGAGTCAGCTTTCCAAGCACTCAGGAACTATTTGTCCTCTGCTCCCCTACTCAGCACACCCAAGGAGGGGGAGACCCTTTACCTGTATATCGCCGCGTCTGCGACAGCGGTGAGTGCCGCTCTTGTGAAGGATGACACCGGGGTCCAGCATCCGGTCTTTTACTCTAGCAGGGTCCTCTCGGATACCGAAACAAGGTACACTAGGTTCGAGAAACTGGCGTACGCTCTACTAGTGGCTTCTCGAAAATTGAAACAATATTTCCAAGCACACCAGATCGTCGTCCTCACGGATCAGCCAATAAGGCAAATATTACATTGGCCAAACATCTCGGGGCGGTTGATGAAGTATAGCCTCGAGCTTGGTTAGTTTCATATTGAGTACCGCCCTAGGACGGCCATTAAGGGTCAAGTCCTAGTAGATTTCATCGCTGAGCTCACATTTCCCGAAGATCCCGAGATGCCCACCGCTCAACCAGAAGCAAGAGGGGCAGGAGAAGGGGAGCTGCAGAGTAAATCTGGCCTGGATAACGGTCTGATGACATGGAAGCTGTTCACCGATGGATCGTCCAACACCAGCGGTTGTGGAGCAGGAATGGTGCTCGTCGCCCCAAGCAACGAAGAAGTTGAATACGCCCTGAGACTGGGATTTAGAGCCACTAATAACGAGGCCGAGTACGAGGCTCTGCTTGCTGGGCTTCGTATGGCTAGGGAATTTAATGTGACGACGCTGTCCGTCTTTTGTGACTCGTAACTGGTCGTCAGCCAGGTCAATGGGGAGTACTTGACAAAAGACACTAGTATGACTGCGTATCTTGAGAGAGTCAAAACACTGATGAAGGAGTTCGAAGAAGTCAATGTATCCAAAATACCGCGCGAGGAGAACCGGCATGCCGATGCCTTGGCAAATCTTGTTTCGGCAGTAGCGTCAACCTTGAAGCGAAGTGTGCCAGTTGAATATCTCGATATTCCGAGCACAACAACGTCTGATCATATAGCTCCGATCTGTAAGCTCAATAACCGTCCACTTGGATGGACCCCATCCGTAAGTATCTGGAAGACGGAACGCTCCCCGACGAACGCAACGAAGCAAGAATGATGCGATATAGATCAGCCAGATATTGCATTCTGGACGGAGTCCTGTATCGGCGCTCCTTCTCTGGGCCATACTCACGGTGCCTGCGGCCGGAAGAGGCCGACTATGTAATGAGAGAGACCCATGAGGGAATCTGTGGCAACCACTTGGGGGGCAGAGCCTTGGCGGGCAAACTCCTCTGCCAAGGGTATTTCTGGCCCAAAATGTTAGAAGATGCGAGTGAGTTCGTTAAAAAATGCGATAAGTGCCAACGCTTCGGTCCCCACCCTCATCTGCCGCCAACGGCCATGGTGCCCATGGCGAGTCCGTGGCCCTTTGCCCAGTGGGGAATCGATTTGTTAGGCCCTTTTCTGCAGGCCACTGGTCAAAGAAAGTTCCTCGTGGTCGCCATCGACTACTTCACCAAGTCGGTGGAAGCCTAACCACTGGCCCGCATTACCAAGGAAAGAATCAGGAACTTTGTCTAGAAATCCATGGTGTGCCGATTTGGGATCCCGAGGGTGATCGTGTCCGACAACGGCACTCAATTCGACAACGACTTGTTTACGTCTTTCTGCTCCGGCTTGGGAATCCGAACGCACTTTGCATCTCCTGGCCATCCACAAGCTAATGGACAGGTAGAAGTCACGAATCGGACGGTTCTACATGATTTAAAGACCAGGCTCGACAAAGCCAAAGGGAGGTGGGTGGAGGAACTTTACCCTGTCATTTGGGCATACCACACCACCTCCCAGACCCCGACTGGTGAGACACCGTTCGCAATGACTTTCGGATCCGAATCCGTAATTCCTACGGAAATTGGGTTACCAACCTTCCGAACATCATCTAGTAGGCAGGACCAGCAGACGAACGACGCAATGCTGGCCCTTAACCTGGATCTTTTAGAAGAACGGCGGGAGAACGCTCGGGTACGCCAGGCGGCATACCAGCAACGGGCCGCCCGATACTATGACAGAAGGGTACGACCACGGCATTTTGATGTTAGAGACTTAGTCCTCAGAAAGGTGACCCTCGCGACGAAGGAGCCAAACGCAGGAAAGTTGGCCCCCAGCTGGGAGGGACCTTATCGCGTGATAAGAATTGCAAGGCCGGGTACGTATGAACTCGAGATCGAGGAAGGCGTTCCGCTGCGACACCCGTGGAACGCTGACCATCTCAAACAATACTACTGTCGGACGGGGGTCATATTGTAATCTATCATCTATATACCACTAAGTATCAAATATTTTGTTGTTACTATGACGACTTTGTTACTTAAACGGACCCTCTAGCACACTAGGGTGCTCCTATTGCAGGCTGGGGGAGGCAGGGTGGTTATAACCCCAACAAGTAATCACTCATGAGGTGCCATAACATCCTTAAAGTTAGAGGAGTTGAGAATTAAGGTCCGTTAGAACTTGACACGCGTGCAGAAAGGAGGGGGTTATATTCCATTTCTCAAAAAATCAGTTGTGTTGTATTCCATTTCATCAAAAAATCAGCAAGGGCTTTACATTGGTGGGGTTCTAGCCCATAATTCAAAAACCACACAAAAACAAAAAAAACAAAAAATTTCTCTAAGTCTTCAAAACAAAATAAGGCCGAGGTGAAGATCTATTCTTCCCCAGAAGCACCGTCAATGCCCACGACGTCTACATTGGTGTCTTCCTCGGCCTCAGCCTCAGGCTCCTCATTGCCAGCACCTTCAACACCAGCTTCACGTGCTGGACCCTCAGCCTCTGCTGCAACTGGCTGCTCCACCACCAACTCGCCCTGCTGGGAAAATTCCATCCCAACACCCGAGCTGTCAAACTCCGGGTAGTGGCGCTGGAGGTAGCGAATCGTGGCCTTGTGCCCGTCATCCATGAATTCGGCAGCCAGCTCATACTTCAGATTTTCAAATTCCTCGCTGGCTTTATAGCCCTCAACAGCTTTCTGCTCCGCCCGACGGATGGCTTTTCCCCTCTGCTGCTCTTCCCTCTTCAACCTCTTCTCCAGCTCCTCCACCCTCTTCTCCAGTTGTACCTTCTGCCTCTCGGAGTCGTCCCGTTCTTTTGTTACGAGGACGTGCCTAGCTTGTAGGCCCTGATGGGCCTGCGCGGCAAGCTGAAGGTCATCCATCAGGCGGTTCACCTTGGCTTCAGCAGCGTTCTTCTCCGACCTCAGCATGGCCTCCTCCATGGCACTCTCCGAGATCTGGTAAAAAACCACGGACATTCGAAGCATACCCTGTGAAAGAAAGAAAATGTTACCATACTTAGAAAACTTTAGCCACGCAGTGCAAAGCACAAAAGCATAAGTGTGCACAGGTATTACCGCGAGTTGGTCACAGATGGCCTGGCGCATCAAGTTGCCAGTGCTCTCCCCCTCCATCAACTCTTTGTCATTGGGAGACGTCATATGGCAGAGGTAGCCCGACATCACCTCTAGGATCTTCAACAACGCACGGTCGGCCGGTAGCCCGGTGTTCGCCACCCCGAAGAAGGATCCATCCACCGTCAGCTCGGATGACGCCCCGGGCACAAACTTCGCCCTCTTCGAGGACTTGTGCTTCTTGTGCTTCCCCTCGTGGGCCTTCCTCTTCCCCTTGTCGGAACGGAGGGGAGAAGAGTCACCGCTCAGGTTGTGCACGGAGTGCCGAGATCCCGATTTGGACTGGGGCGTATCCCGGATAACCACGCCCGGCAGAGCAGGTGAGTGACTACGGGCTGGCGTCCCGAGATTCTGAGCTGGATCCTTGTCGATTTTCTCCGCCCCGGCCGCTTCCTTTGCCTTCTTCTCCAGCAGCACACGAACTGCCATTGCCTTATCCATAGCTACAATATTTAATAAGATTTTTAGAAATTCTTCCGTCCAGGCCGGCAGCATCCAGTTCTATATAAGGATATTTGCGTGAATCAAGCGTAGCACACGTAAAAAATTACCAAGCCTGAGCAATTGACATAGCAGGAAAGTCCTTACCGTTGTCTGAGTCGAGTAAGAAATCTGGTGAGGTTGAGACGTCCGGTGGAGAAAACCAGAAAGCTGAGAATAGCTGAGACGCGATCAAGGTGTTTACGTCCTTGAAGGCAGTCCTCAAGACCTTGTCTCTCTGCTCGCAAATCAATTGGCCCGGCTCTGGTCTTTTCTTCTTGGGCGTCTCCTTAGCTGCAGAAAGTCACGGAAACAAATGTATCAGTGCATAGACCATACTGAAAACACCAAACCGAACCCTCCCCTTACGGGGTCCCAGCCTTACCAACTCTTTCCCATTCCATCTGGAGGGGGTACCTTCCTTCTTCTTCCAGGCCGGCCTGCCAACCGCTCCCTCCGATATAGAAGAACTGGGGCTTCCATCGATGAATGGAAGAGTCCAGGTCCTTCAGGAAAGTCGACCTGGACGAAATGTAACACCACCCAGCGCCCCGCGAGAGTGGCTTAAGGAAGAACAGAGCCCTGAAAAGATCAATGCTCGGCTCGAGTCCCTCGGCCTGGAAGATGATGTACGAAGCCACCAGGGCTCTAATACCGTTCGGAGCAATTTGTGACGGACACAAATGGTACTCCTCACAGACGGCCCTGACCCACCAGTGGAGGGGAAATCGAAGACCAGCCTCCAGATGTTTCCTATATACTGTCATAAACCTAGCTGGTGGCATGCAAGCCCGATCGTCGGGCCCAGGAACAAGTGTCGTGACCTCCTCCGGAATGAAGAACTCACTCCGATAGGAGAGCACGGCTTCCTCGTTCATGGTTGTTTTAATTTTCCAAACCGGACTCGAGGGCGGGACCTTTACAAACAACTTCTCTGGCCCGGTATTGTGCACCTCGTTTTCACGAAGAAACTAGGGAATGGAGACGCCGGTGTGGATCTCCACCACAGTGACGGGTTCGGGAGGGACCCCGACCCCAGCGTCAAGTGATGTGGAAGCCCCACCACTCTCGTCGGCACGACTCACCACGAAGGCACGGTCTTCCAGGTATGACTGGATAGCACCGCTCGTTTCGTGGATCCTAGCCATAGCACTCGAGGAGGCGTCCCCCGGAGCGGGGTGCCTCTCCACCCTAAATTGAGGGGAGCTAGCAGACGACCGGTCCGAGGAGCCGGACTCCGATCCGTCGGAAGAACCAGAAGACGAAAAAGAAGAGTAAGAAGGGGTTCCCGACATTCTATTCGGACACAAGGAAGCCAAGAAAACCAAAACAGAATACCAGTACCGGGGAGGAAGACGGGGCTCTGGACTTTTCGCAAATATCATATGAATGGTAGGGGCCACCATTTATAAAAGGCAAATGTGCCCAGACGAAAGGTCGCAAAGGCCAACGGCTGGGGACTCTTTGGTTTGCACGCCAGTGCCATGTGGCACCCATCCAACGATGGTGGAGTGACCTATCACACTACTCAAAAGATGGGGCACATGTGCCGCGTTCTGTCACGTGGGAAGGGGGAAGGCTCTCAAACTTCCCACCTGACAATTTTCTAAGGAATTGACATGGCCGAGCTCACGACCCTACGGGTTCTCAGCTCGGACAAATTCAAAAGGGGGAAGGCTCCCAAACTTCCCACCCTGAAACTTTTCTAAGGCATGGAAATGGCCGAGCTCACGACCCTACGGGCTCTCAGCTTGGACAAAATCCAAAGGGAGAAGGCTCTCAAGCTTCCCACTCTCAAAATTTTCTAAGGCATGGAAATGGCCGAGCTCACGACCCTACGGGCTCTCAACTCGGACAAAATCCAAAGGGGGAAGGCTCTCAAACTTCCCACCCTGAAACTTTTCTAAGGCATGGAAATGGCCGAGCTCACGACCCTACGGGCTCTCAGCTCGGACAAAGTCAAAAGGGGAAAGGCTCCCAAACTTCCCACCTTGAAAATTTTCTAAGGACTTGACATGGCCGAGCCCACGACCCTACGGGCTCTCAGCTCGGACAAAATCCAAAGGGGAAAGGCTCTCAAACTTCTCACTCTCAAAATTTTCTAAGGCATAGAAATGGCCGAGCTCACGACCCTACGGGCTCTCAGCTCGGACAAAATCCAAAGGGGGAAGGCTCTCAAACTTCCCACCCTGAAACTTTTCTAAGGCATGGAAATGGCCGAGCTCACGACCCTACGGGCTCTCAGCTCGGACAAAGTCAAAAGGGGGAAGGCTCCCAAACTTCCCACCCTGAAAATTTTCTAAGGACTTGACATGGCCGAGCTCACGACCCTACGGGCTCTCAGCTTGGACAAAATCAAAAGGGGAAAGGCTCCCAAACTTCCCACCCTGCAAATTTTCTAAGGCATGAAAATGGCCGAGCTCACGACCCTACGGGCTCTCAGCTCGGACAAAATCCAAAGGGGGAAGGCTCTCAAACTTCCCACCCTCAAAATTTTCGAAGGCATGGAAATGGCCGAGCTCACGACCCTACGGGCTCTCAGCTCGGACAAAATCCAAAGGGGGAAGGCTCTCAAACTTCCCACCCTGAAACTTTTCTAAGGCATGGAAATGGTCGAGCTCACGACCCTACGGGCTCTCAGCTCGGACAAAATCAAAAGGGAGAAGGCTCCCAAACTTTCCACCCTGAAAATTTTCTAAGGACTTGACATGGCCGAGCTCACGACCCTACGGGCTCTCAGCTCGGACAAATTCAAAAGGGGGAAGGATCCCAAACTTCCCACCCTGAAACTTTTCTAAGGCATGGAAATGGCCGAGATCACGACCCTACGGGCTCTCAGCTCGGACAAAATCCAAAGGGGGGAAGGCTCTCAAACTTTTCACTCTCACAATTTTCTAAGGCATGGAAATGACCGAGCTCACGACCCTACGGGCTCTCAGCTCGGACAAAATCCAAAGGGAGAAGGCTCTCAAACTTCCCACCCTGAAACTTTTCTAAGGCATGGAAATGGCCGAGCTCACGACCCTACGGGCTCTCAGCTCGGACAAAGTCAAAAGGGGGAAGGCTCCCAAACTTCCCACCCTGAAAATTTTCTAAGGACTTGACATGGCCGAGCTCACGACCCTACGGGCTCTCAGCTCGGACAAAATCAAAAGGGGGAAGGCTCCCAAACTTCCCACCCTGCAAATTTTCTAAGGCATGAAAATGGCCGAGCTCACGACCCTACGGGCTCTCAGCTCGGACAAAATCCAAAGGGGGAAGGCTCTCAAACTTCCCACCCTCAAAATTTTCTAATTCATGGAAATGGCCGAGCTCACGACCCTACGGGCTCTCAGTTCGGACAAACTCCAAAGGGGGAAGGCTCCCAAACTTCCCACCCTGCATATTTTCTAAGGAATTGACATGGCCGAGCTCACGACCCTACGGGCTCTCAGCTCGGACAAATTCAAAGGGGGGAAGGCTCCCAAACTTCCCACCCTGAAACTTTTCTAAGACATTGAAGTGGCCGAGCTCACGACCCTACGGGCTCTCAGCTTGGACAACATCACAAGAGAGAAGCCTCTCAACCTTCCCACACTCAAACAGCTTAGAGGCAGTGACCCTGGCCGACCTCCCGACCTGCCGGACTCTCAGCTCGGCCAAATTCCCTAAAAAAAAAAAAAAAAAAAAAAGATGATGATGCATTGCCCAACTCCAGACTCTACGGGCTCTCAGCTCGGCCACTTTTAGCACTGACAACGTTCCCCAGCCTCTACTCTTTCCCTTTCGTTTTCCAGTCGATTCTCCCCTCAGGGATCTGTGGAATGTCAGTATTGCATTTTGACCCCGATGTCCTCACCTCCTGATACTTACTTCCTCCTGATACTTACTTCCTCCTTCAAAATCCCGAGGCCGTCACGTTTCACTCCTGCCCTTGGGACTTGGGGGACAACTGATATAGGTAAATCTGGTAAGGGACATCACGGGGTCAAAGGTTCACCCAATTATAGAAAAACGGCCGGAACGAGGGCTAAAAAACCCCTCAGTACCGAGCTGAGGTGTCCCCCAGCCGAACTGAGGGTCGTCGCAATGAAGAGATCAGGACCGACGAGCTGAGGTCCGACCTCCCGAACTGACAATCTGTGGCACCCTTTGCTCGCCACCATAGCACTCGGGAGTTCGCCAGGCCGGTGTGAGGCCATGGCCCATGGGCCTCCAGTTATGGGCTCAAAAGCCAGCCGAGAGGATTAAAAGGTTGACCTGTCTGCTCATTGGTTGTCCAGCAGATTAAGCTAATTAACCTGAGCTCCTTCCCCCTAAATTCGCGGCACTAATCAAGTGCTGGCACCTATAAATACACTGGGGCATCCACTGCCCAACGGTACGTGACTACTACTGAATTCAATCTATATTTTCAGCCCTCTACTTCAGAATACTTGTCCTCACGCCGGAGGGACTTACTGGGAACCACCCCAGTGGGTCTTTGTGCAGGTACTGTGTGCAGAAGATTGGAGCCCTGCTCGGAGCCCGTCACCACCCCCGAACTCAGCTTTCTATTACCTTACTGGTCGCCCTCCGCCTCAGGTATTCTTCCCGGACCATACTGTTGGCCAGCACCACTTTTTGGCATCAACAAACCGAAATAATAATTTTCATAAGTAAAATGTGGGAAATGGAAAATTTTGAAACTTAGGGTCTGCATTGCACGATTTAATTATTTTGTATAAAATATTAATTTAGGCCCTATCATTATTAAGTTCGCAAATGCCAACACCCCGGTAGGCTTTAGACGGTGCTGTTTTTGTAGCACAAGAAATGAGGTGAGTGTATTGTCTTCTTGCCAAACTATTTTCTATATATATATATGATGACATATGTGTTTACTTACACTGTACGATTTCATAAATGATATGGATCAAGTTGGTTTTTGAGATGAGTTGGTAAAATGAATTTCTGGGGAATTGTGTTGGTTTCTAAAAAGAAGGATTAAAAAATAATTTCCATTGGATATGGGTGGTTTATATTTCTCTCCAAAAGGGGTGTGGATTATATTTCTCTCCGTAAGGGGTGTGGATTATATTTCTCCCCGAAAAAAATAAGGATATTTCGTAGGAAGGCATTTCTACGGATGTTACGGTACCGTTGCAACTCTTGATCATGAGGTTAAAACGATCACCATAGCTAGCCAGTGTGTGTTGTGGTAGAGTGGTGGTTTGAGATGTGTGTTTGAGAGGTGGTGTTTTACTTATATTGGGTAATTTATTATTTATTATGGTGATTGGTATGATATTTATACTGGATGGTTTTGAAATAGAACGTATATTATGAAGATTTTTACAAGTTATGTAATGTCTATATACTTATGCTTGATCTATATTTAAATGTTGTATTATTTAAAATGTATTATTATGTAAAAATATTTTTATTAAGAAAGCAGTATACTCGCAGGTGAAATAGCTAGGAGTCGGTCCCCTACTGGTACTGGGTAGAGTCCGGCGATGGTATAGCGATGGAGTATTTTGGAAGGTGCTGCCTGAAGCGAACCTAGGAGAGATTCATTGTTGTTTTATCTTTTGTTGTTATTATAATTCAGAGACGGGTGTGTCCCTAGTTAGAGAAGATGTTTATGGCCTGATTTTGTGGTTGTATAATTATGAATGCATATTGTCGCTTTCTAGTTTGGTTTGTCGCTCAGGTGATGTTGTGTCGATGTCACGTCGGCCCCATAGTGACGGGTGTCCGGGGTGGGGTGTGACAATTTAAAATTGAATATTGGGGTCAATTGTATTAATCGAGAAAAACAATCAGCTAACGGGATTAAACAATGAAGTTTGGAGTTGAAACAAGTTGAGAAAAAGAGTATCCAATATCATTTGGTCAACCGACCAGCAGGGATTCAGTCAACCGATTGGCTATAGGCTGGGAAGTGAAACTCTCTGAATTGATCGGTTAACAGACCAGCTGTAACGAACCGGTTTCTCAGGGCCGCCACGTGATTTTTCCCCTTGAGGAATTAAAACTAAAATCGAATACCCAATATTTCATTGAGTTTTTACAATGCGACGGTAACAATTATAATTAGTCGATTTATCGAATCAATTTTTCAATAGTGAGTATAGGTACTTTTTTTTTTTTTTTTTTTTAATTCAAAATATGAATGTATTTGAATTTATAGTGGTAAATTCAATTATAATTTTACTAAACGATTTCCAATATAATTAAATGAACATTAAATTCCATGCAATATAATTATACAGGAGCAGTGCAATTCAAAATGTCAATTCCGTGACTCCAATTCCTCATTTCATTTCATAGATTCCAAAATTTATCATATATTTGTATATTATATAATTCTAATTCTTACAAATTAAATAGAAATTCAACTAAAATTTCTGGCGCCATCTCGTTCTCACCGACTCTGTAGTCAACACTGTGGGGTTATGAGTCATCGCTCAGTAGAATTCCAATCTCTCTAATACGTGCATTTAATCAACCCCAAAATAAACACATGATAATTAAATCCCAGATAAATATATAAACGTGTATCTCACAAATTTTTTACGTAATCATAATTATTTCATGAAAAATAACTGTTACAACAATACTAACGTGAGCTATACAATATAAGGAGAACCCTTAAATCCTAATCACACCTCCTTTATTTAATAAGTATTAGTATTGTTACTAATATGATCCTCCCTCATTCTCCATTCTTTTCGGCAGGCCCTCCATATGGAACCAATATCATCATGGTTATCTTCTATGACCCCAATTCAAGAATATATTTTCATGGGTTAATAATACATTAATGCCTTCTTAGTTCCACTTATGAATTTAGGAAAAATCCCAGATATTTGCTCAAGATCCATCCACGTGGCCAACCTTTCCCTTATATGTATATACACCTAATATAAATTACTTGGTTGATATCATCATTTAGATGTAAACATCTATGAAAATGCCACCTGTGATAATTTGTGGTCACTAAATTTCTATGGCCATCAAAAGATTACTTGATTGTTAAGAATTTGCAAAAATTATATTTAACACCCCATAATTATAAGATAATTCATATTAATCTCAATAATTACACTTATCTCCCCAAAATTATCAAATATTATTTATAAATTTTCATAATGTACAAAACAACCCAAAAATATTAAAATAATATTTTCAAAAATATAAATTTAACATTTAACTCCAAAAATTATCAAATATATATTTATACCACCAATTCACAAAATCATCCTAAAAAATGTTAAATTTATATAAAATAATATTTTTCAAAAATATAAATTTCCGGGGTATTACACAAGAAGATATCGGTCAACCGATTAGCGAAAGTAAAACTCTTTGAATCGATCGGTCAACCGACCATGGCTCAATTTTGGCTTGAAAAGGATCCTGAATCGTTCAGTCAACTGACCCTGGAGGGTTCGGTCAACCGATTGCCCTTTAAGGGCTGGCCTGTGTTACATGCTGTATTGATTGGCCAACCGATGGGCAAAAGTTCGGTTAACTGACTGTGTGGTGAGATTTTGACGATTTTAAGGATCTAATCAAATACTAGCCATTATTAGCCCTTTTTTGGTAAATCAAAAGGAGATATTTTGGGAATTTGAATATATTAAATATATAACACATCTATTTTAATATCCCTATAGATATGGTACATATAATTGAAGATTTTCTCAATTTGGTTCATTAAATACTTTATATCTATTCGATTAGTAATTGAGAAATACTTTGAGGACTTAATTGAAAGTTTTAAAAGCCATATTGGAGTGAATTATATCAGTATTAAATGGTTATGATATATGGGGTCTATATGTGCACTTTAAAGTCATATCTTAAGAAAATTAGTAGTTGGAAGGCTTGTTTCAAATATGTTTAAATAGACCTACGAATTTGATTTCATGACACACCACATTATCAAGAACTATTAGTTCCTACGCTATTCTAAGAGATATTATTCTGAGATATATTCGAGAGATAAATTGTGAGATTATTTGTGTGAAAAGTTCTTGAGCTAAAGCGCTGTTAAGTTGGCGTCACTGATCTGAGCTACTTTGTGATTCTGTTTCAATCTTTCAATGTTTTCCTGGTGAGATTTTTCCAAGTTTTTTAGTTGAAATTTCATTTCATATTATTTTTTATTACTTGGTTTTAAGATCGTAGAAAAATTGTTTTTAAACTTAGAGCATAAAAAAAAATTAAAACGATTTTGTGAAATTATCTAATTATATGTGTAATTATGTGCTACCCATATTTGTTTTAATAAGATATTGTATTCCTCACTTCAAATTCTATCACGTTATAATTTTTAGGACATTAATTGAGTATAATTGTTTTGAGGTAGTAAAAGCTCCGAATGTGAAGAAACTCAATTTTTTTATTGGTGAGTTTGTGCGGATTAGATACAGTTGAGTCTGTATCTAGTCAGGGTAGCTAGGGTTTCAATCTTTTTCGAGAAAAAAATTGAGGTTTGATCTTTTCCTAAGGTATAAAAAGATTAGGTAATTCTTTTCCCTTAAAAAGAACTAGGTTGTGATTCTTTCTGAATTGAATTGAGTGAATTGTAAAGGTTCAATCCTTAGTTGGAAAAATGATACTTGGAGAGTTGTAAGGTTTGATCTTTAGCCTATAAAAGGATTAAGTTTGATCCCTAGCATGTGAAAGAATTAAGTTAGTCTTGAGCCTGATAAAAAGACAAAATTATTCCTGCGTCTGGGAAAATGATTAGGTGGTGATTCCTCCTGCAATAGAATTAGGTTAGTCTTTAGCCTAGTAAAAAGATAAGGTTCTTCCTTAACCTGAGAAAAGGATCATTTTTTTCCCTTGAAAAGAATTAGGTTATGATTCTTCCTGAATTGTAAAGGTTCAATCCTTACTTGAAAAAATGATACTTGGAGAGTTGTAAGGTTTGATCTTTAACCTGTAAAAGGATTAAGTTTGATCCTTAGCCTGTGAAAGAATTAGGTTAGTCTTGAGTATGATAAAAAGATAAGGTTATTCTTGCGTCTGGGAAAATAATTAGGTGGTGATTCCTTTTGTAATAGAATTAGGTTAGTCTTCAGTCTGGTAAAAAGATAAGGTTCTTTCTTAACCTGAAAAAAAAGATAATTGTAAAAGTTGATTCTGAGCCTAGTAAAAAAGAATCATTATAAGGGTTTGGTTCCTACCTTTAAAAGAATTTGGGTTTTAGTAGGTGAAAATTTTCGTGGAGCTCGGGGGACTGGATTAGGCAAGACTAACTTACTGAACTAGTAAATATCTTGGTGTACCGCAGTATTTACTTTATTTACATTTTGTTTGAGTGTGCACTTAGATTAAATACACTTATTCGTTGCGTAACGAAGATAATAATTAATTTAGGATAAATTAATTATTTGATTAATTATGTGTTGAAAGAATTAAATTTGTTTAAATTTTTATAACTACCAAATTCACCCCCTCTTGGGTAGCTCATTAGGCCAACAATGACCATCGACAGCCTTCGACCACTAGCAGCATTCAATCTCAACCATCAACGACCTATTTTGCTATAAATTTGTTCGAAAATCAAATCTAAAATTCAGAGCTCAAGGTTTAGAGGCCCAAAGAGAAATTGCAATGGCCTCGGTTGTTGTGATACCACGTGGTGATAATCAAGAAAGATGATGACAATTGTCGGGATAGGGGCTTTGAGAACTATTGAGTAGAACTGTTGAGAGAGTATAGAGAGAATTGTTAAGCACAATGACAGTGGTCAGGACGCGGGCTACAACGATGGTTGTATGTTAGGGTTTGGGGTTTGGAAAGGTTAGACTAATTAGGGGTAAAAACGTGAGAGGAGAGGGGGGAAAATGAATGATTTTTTTTTAGAATAACCCCAATTTTTAAAAGAAAATTATAAAAGGCCACATGCCCACTTTCTCTATTATTAAAATGCCATTTATCAGATGTAGACACGGCATTTTAACCGCTTCGCAAAAAAAATATACTTTATTTTATAGTTATTTTTATTTTATTTTTCGATTTATTTTATTTTGATTGTACCTTATTTGTACGGTTTAATACTGCTAAATTAAGTTTTATTAATCTCTTAAGTAAATTAAATATTAGTAATTAATTAATTTATTTTTTTTGATTTTGTAGATTTTTCGAAGTGGAATAAAAACGCGTTAATTCGGAACAAAATGGACAAGAAAATACGAGAACGAAAGAGGCCTAGACCGAACGCGGGGGGAGGGGGACTGCAAAGGGGTCGCCGGTGCGACCAGCTGGCCGCACCGGCGACCAGCCGGCCGCACCGGCGACCAGCCGGCCGCACCGGCGACCAGCCACTGGTCGCTGGTGCGACCAGTGAACTGGCCGCATGTGCGGCCAGCTTTAAAGCTGGCCGCACATGCGGCCAGCAGGGGGGGTGTCCCCCCTGCTTTTGGGTGCACCAAATTCGGTGCACCCAAAAGCTGGTGGGTGCACCGAATTTCGGTGCACCCACCTCTTTTTTTATTATTTTTTTTTACTTTTGTTTGTTGTTTGTCGTAAGTCTTCAGGGATTTCCTTCCTATAAATATAGGAAGGATCACAAGAGGGAAGGGGGGAAAATTTTGAGAGGAAGAAATTTTTGAGAGAAATTTTTGTAAGGGAGAGGAGAAATCTAGAGAAAAATTTTGCAGAAAATAATATTATTTTCATTTTATTGTAATTTTGAAGAAGAAAAATCTCCAAGAAGGTGGTAAATTTTCATCTGTTGTAAATCTTACTCTTATTTTTTTTAAGTTGTTATTATACTAATTTTTTTTTTGTAAATTAGATTTTTTTTTTCTTCTTCCTTTATTATTTATTTATTACTTTTTATTTATTTATTTTTTTTTTTTTTTATTTATTTTTTTTTTTTAAGTAAATAATACGAGGTGGAAAATTCCCAACCTTCAATTTGAATGGCTAAGATTTAGAAGGGAATTACTCTCCTCGACGCGTGTGTACGGGTGTTTTATTTAATTTGTATTAAATATAATGTGCTAACAATACGAGGTGGAAAATTCCCAACCTTCAATTTGAATGGCTAAGATTTAGAAGGGAATTACTCTCCTCGATGCGTGTGTACGGGTGTTTTATTTAATTTGTATTAAATATAATGTGCTAACAATACGAGGTGGAAAATTCCCAACCTTCAATTTGAATGGCTAAGATTTAGAAGGGAATTACTCTCCTCGATGCGTGTGTGCGGGTGTTTTATTTAATTTGTATTAAATATAATGTGCTAACAATACGAGGTGGAAAATTCCCAACCTTCAATTTGAATGGCTAAAATTTAGAAGGGAATTACTCTTCTCGATGCGTGTGTGCGGGTGTTTTATTTAATTTGTATTAAATATAATGTGCTAACAATACGAGGTGGAAAATTCCCAACCTTCAATTTGAATGGCTAAATTTAGAAGGGAATTACTCTCCTCGATGCGTGTGTGCGGGTGTTTTATTTAATTTGTATTAAATATAATGTGCTAACAATACGAGGTGGAAAATTCTCAACCTTCAATTTGAATGGCTAAATTTAGAAGGGAATTACTCTCCTCGATGCGTGTGTGCGGGTGTTTTATTTAATTTGTATTAAATATAATGTACTAACAATATGAGGTGGAAAATTCCCAACCTTCAATTTGAACGGCATAAATTTAGAAGGGAATTACTCTCCTCGATGCGTGTGTGCGGATGTTTTATTTAATTTGTATTAAATATAATGTACTAACAATATGAGGTGGAAAATTCCCAACCTTTAATTTGAACAGCATAAATTTAGAAGGGAATTACTCTCCTTGATGCGTGTGTGCGGGTGTTTTATTTAATTTGTATTAAATATAATATGCTAACAATACGAGGTGGAAAATTCCCAACCTTCAATCAGAACGGTCTAGGTTTAGAAGGGGGATCATTTTCCTCAAATGTGTGTGTATGTGTATATAAGGAGGATTTAAAAATAAAATAAAAACATTCGGATTTAAATTCTAATTGGACTTAATCGGATAAGGTACCGTCTTTGGACGGGCGTCTTGGGGTGCTTGACACCTTCCCCGAGCGTAACTGACCCCCGAACTCTTTAAACGAATCTCTGGTTAGACCACATTATTTTTGGAGTCAAATTTTACTTAAGCCATTTTTAAATTATTTTCAAAAAAGAAAAATATGGTGACCTAGCACATCATTTAAACCCAATGCTAGGTGGCGACTCTTTTTTCTAAAACAGGCTTAAGTACATTTTAATGAGAAAATCGACGTTTTTAAAAACCCTTTTCGTTTTACCAGCGCCAAGCATACACAAACATATATCTATATATATATTTGTTTTTCGTTTTCTCTGGAAAATTGGGGCGCGTTCAGCTGGCGACTCCACTGGGGACGGCTGAGGGTTGAGCCCAATATGTCTGAATAAGTCCAATTAATCTAAAGTCTGAATGTTAAATTTTATTTTATTTTTTCCCTCAATTCAGTAAATAAGTTGTGATTTTTTTATTTTTTTATTTTTTATTTTTTTTTATATATCATTTATTTTATTTTATATATATATATATATATATATATATATATATATATATATATATATATATTTATTTTTTTCCCTCTCAGGCCCTTATATCGTTGTAAATCCTCTGATAAAAACAAAACTGTCTTGTATCCATATTATCCCCTCAGGATTCTATGATACAAGACGAGAAATGATTTTTTGTACTTGATGGATTTATGACGTCTGGGGAAGTCCTAAAAAAAAAAAAAAAAAAAAAAAAAAAAAAAAATTCAAAGTTTTCAATATCGGTAGGGAACGAAAAAAAAATATATATATATATATATAAAAAAAAAAAATAAAAAAAAATAATAATAATTTTTTTTTATTATTAGTCGTTACCGAAATTGAAATCTTCGAATTAGAAAGGGTTTTAAGGCCACCTAAGACCCACGTGAACTAAAAAAATAATTTTTTTGTAGGTGAAAAAGAAAAGGACAAGACAAAGAAAATTGGTCCCCGAAAAGCAAATCCAGTTCCCCCTTTTCGAAGTCCGATCTTTACCCGCAGTCGAGCACAGACTCATTCCAGGATGACATCAGAAAGCAATCCCGAATCTCCCCGAACGACCCAGATAGCTCAGATGCAGGAAACTATTGATAGGTTGATGGAAAGGATCAATGAACTTAGCCGACCTCAGGAGGTGCCTATTCCTCCGTCCAACGGGACTCCTGTGACTGAATCCCCAAATGGAAACCCTGCAAGTGTTGGGATGGAGAACTCAGGGCCGAATCCGAACCACGTCGGCCCGAACTTTGCAGTACCGGTCTACTATGGACCTCAGATGGGCCCTCATCTTTTCGCCTATGGAGCTCCGACATATCCCATCCAGGGGCATGTCTATCAGGCCTTGCCAGAGGGCTCGGCCCCCGCCGCCCCGCAGATCCTCATTCACCCGGAGAGGGTCGTTGCTCCACCAAACAATTCAAATGATAGCCAACCGGCCCCAGCCATTGGAACTGAAAACAAAGAAGAGAATGGCCCTCCACCGGCTTGGCTTCTGAAAATGGAAAAATTAGAAAAAACTATGGAAGAATGGCAAAAAGAGAAGCCGTCCAGGAAAGCGACGTACAAGGAGTTGTCAGCACCACCCGGGATTGTGTACCCGGAAAATTTCGTGGTTCTAGAATTCACAAAATATGATGGCACTGGTCCTCCAGAATGGCATGTTAGCATTTACAAAGAGGAGTTAGGAATTCATGCTCGGAACGAAGACCTTTGCCTAAAGATGTTTCGGAGATCGTTGAAAGGGTCGGCTCTCAACTGGTACATGACCCTGGAGCTATCACAGATTAAAACATTTGAAGATCTGGTAGAGGCCTTCTGTGAGCAATATGTGTACAATAGGGATGCCGCGCCAGACCGCAATACCCTCTACCAGATACTGAAAAATAAAGACGAAAGTTTCCGGAGGTATACTGCTCGTTGGAGGGAAGAGGCTGCCAAAGTTGTCCCTAAGTTGAGCGAGGAGGCTCAGTTAGAGATATTCAAGTCAATTCAGTCACCGCCGTTCTATCGAGATCTCTCGAGCATAGCAGTGGTTTCTTTCGGCGATGCGATCAAACAGGCCGAGGTGACGGAAGAAGGAATAAGGAGCGGAAAAATTGAAGGGGCCCAATCCAATCTGACGAAAAGGTCAGCCCCGCCAAAGATGAAAGAAAATGAAGTAGCTGTTGTCGTTTCCCCTCGACAAACCCATTACCAAAACTACCCCCAAACTTCTTGTCCCCAGAACTACCCGAACCAGAACAACCAATATCACAACTACCCTCCTCAAAATCGCCAAAACCAAAACTATCCTCAAAACCAACCCTATTCCCAAAGCCGCCCCCGCTATTACCAAAATGTACCTCCCCTTTATCAAAACCACATTCCCCAATATTACCCTCAAGCCTACCCAACACCCTCTTACCATACCTATCAACCACGCCCGAACACCCCACCTCAAATTCCTAACCGCACTCCAAGGTCAGGAACCCAATACCACCAAGACCTTCTACCTCATGCTACTGGGGGAAATTTCCAAAACGACAACAGAGAGCTACAAGACCTTCCG
The DNA here is from genome assembly GCA_016647705.1 of Eucommia ulmoides. NCBI lineage: Eukaryota > Viridiplantae > Streptophyta > Magnoliopsida > Garryales > Eucommiaceae > Eucommia > Eucommia ulmoides. Next base: position 393,983 of record JAENRU010000270.1, on the reverse strand, counting down.
GTTTCGATCACCGAGTTGTACCGGAATTGTTTGAAGCAGGGGATGCTGACGCCCCTTCCATTCTACGAAGTTAAACCTGGGAGTAAAGCAGCTTCTTCAAATGCTTTCTGTGAATACCACTCGGGAACCAAAGGACATGCGACTGAGCAATGCTTTCAGCTAAAAGACAAAATCCGGGAGTTTATACGGACCGGAGCCATCACATTTCCTAAAAAACCTGAGGCCGGTATGCCAAATTGTCAGCAAAATCCGTTGCCTGAACACGCCTCCTCAGGAAGTGGCGTCAATCTAATTTTCACAGAGGAGGTCGAAGAAGAAGTTGATGTGATCGATATCGGTGGTGTTTATTTACACCCGGAGGTTCTCTACGGAGGGTTCGAATTACATCTAGAAAGGGTAGCCCAAAAATTGGAGAAATCTCTAGTTTTGTCTTTCCCAATCCAAAAGATGGTGGAAAATCTCAATAAGGTTCCGTGGAATTATGAGATCGTCGCTAAAACAGGAGAAGGAGAAGAATTGCCAATCTCCGTAGGAGAAACCGGTGGAATCACTCGGTCTAGAAGGGTGTATACGCCACAGGATTTGATCAGGATTCCTGTGAGAGAACCAAGAGGGGCCCTGAAAAAGCCAGTGTCAGAACCGGAGGCTCACGACTTTCTAAAGGCAATGAAGAATTCAGAATACAAGATAGTAGAGCAACTCAGCAAAGCACCGGCGCAAATCTCGATGCTCTCACTACTTCTATCCTCAGAAGTACATAGACAGGCACTGCTGAAAGTCCTAAATGAAGCCCACTTGCCTAGCACGATCTCTCCGGAGAAGTTTGTCACTCTGGTCGAGCAGGTCCTAGGATCTAACACCATCACTTTCACAGATGACGAGATGGACAATGATGGAACAGGTCACAACAAGCCTTTGAATATCACGGTCGAAAGCCATGGAATGTTCATAGCTCGGGTGCTGAATGACAATGGATCGGCACTAAATATCTGTCCTTTGTCGACCCTGGAAGAAATGGGGATAGATCTATCACAGGTTCGATCGTCTAAGACGGTTATCCGAGCATTCGATGGGGCTAAGAGAGATAGTGTTGGAGAGATTGACCTGCCAATTGAAATTGGTCCAATACAGTTCAATGCGAAGTTCCAAGTGCTCGACATACCTGCTTCGTACAACCTGTTGTTGGGGAGGCCATGGATCCATAACGCTGGGGCAGTGCCTTCATCTCTACATCAGAAGATCAAGTTTATCATTAATGACACACTATACGTGATCAGGGCTGATTCAGATATCATACCTTTCCATCAAGCGATAAGTCGGCATGTCCCGTTAACAGATGACGGAAAGGAGAAGGAGAAGATTGAAGCCTCCTATCACGTGTTCGACGTTGCGAATGCTACCTTTGTGAAGGAAGGAGGACACGAGATGACACCATCACTGTCTAACACTGTGGCCTTCTTTGCTAAAGAAATGAAGTCTCGGGGTTGTATTCCCGGGAAAGGTTTGGGCAAGAATCTAGATGGAATTACAGAACCGATAGAAGTCAAGGAGAAGAAGGGGAGATTCGGATTGGGATACGAGCCGACAAAAGCAGACAGAGCGAAGTTCTTCCGGAAGAAGAGGGATGGATCCCCAGACAACCAGCCAATGAAAATTCCGCATATCCGGGTCACTTTCCCCTATCCAGCAGAAACCCTCAACAAAGGGAAGGAGACCGCAGGATTCAAGTTGCACCCTGAGAGAATAATGATCAAGGAAGCTGTGAATGTAATCATGAGAGACGAGGCAGGGCCAAGTCATGGGTCTGGTATTCGAACTAAGGGAAAAGAAAAGCTGCAGAATTGGGATTCTTGTTCTCTCCCAATTCGCCAGGCGTTTCGGTAAACTTAGGGAGATTTTCTGTTGGTCATCCCTCCATCCACCTTGCCTTCTAGATGGAAAGGGATTTTGCTTTGTAATGGGTTTTTATATTTAATGAATGCAATTCTGTTTTATCCGACATATGGTTTAAATGTTTAAATTTTATGCTTTCAGGATGTCTAAAACACCAGTGTATGATGCATGCGATATAACTGAGCCAGAGTGCGATAAGTATGATTTCAATGCAGAACCAGACCATAACCCGATGGGAGTAGAAGCAGAAGATGACTCTTGCCAGCCAGACGATGGTGAGATCCGAAAAGCTTTCACGGAGTTCGAGAACAAGCCGATTCCCAGTAACGATGAGACCGAGTTGATAAACTTGGGGACCTCGGAAGAGTTGAAGGAAGTAAAGATTGGATCAGCTCTCATGACTCTGGAAAAGAAAGAGTTGACAACGCTCTTAATTTCCTACCAAGATATCTTTGCCTTGTCCTACGATGACATGGTAGGACTGGACAAGAGTATCGTGGCCCATAAGCTGCCGCTAAAGCCGGGGAGTGTACCAGTCAAACAAAAGTTGAGGAAACTAAGGCCCGCTGTCAGTCTCGAGGTCAAGGAGGAGATCGTGAAGCAATTCAATGCCCGAATTATTGAAGTCTGTAACTACAGTGAATGGCTCTCAAATGTCGTTCCCGTGCCAAAGTCCTCAGGAAAAATCAGAGTCTGCGTGGACTATCGTGATCTCAACCGGGCGAGTCCAAAAGATGACTTTCCACTGCCAAACATTCACATCATCATCGACAATACTGCGGGGCGAAAGCTCTATTCTTTCGCCGATGGGTTCTCTGGCTATAATCAGATTCTGATGGATGAGAAAGATCGAGAAAAGACAGCCTTCACTACCCCATGGGGAGTCTTTTGCTATAGGGCGATGCCTTTCGGTCTCAAAAACGCCGGGGCAACATACCAAAGAGCAATGACGACCCTATTTCATGATATGATGCACAAGGAGATGGAGGTATATGTTGATGACATGATCGTTAAATCACAGGAGAACGAGGATCATCTCTGCCATTTGAAAAAGGTGTTCGACAGACTTCGAAAGTACCAGCTCAAGCTCAATCCAGCAAAATGCGCGTTTGGGGTAGCTTCCGGAAAACTTCTTGGTTTCATGGTAAATCGCCATGGAATCGAGATTGATCCTGCAAAGACGAAGGCCATTCGTGAGATGCCGCCGCCGAGAAATGAGAAAGAAATCCGAGGTTTTCTGGGGCGATTAAATTTCATAGCCCGATTCATCTTCCAACTCACTGCCACTTGTGAGCCAATCTTCAAGCTACTTCGAAAAGAAAGTGACGGGCGATGGAATGCAGATTGCCAAAATGCCTTGGAGAAAATTAAAGTCTATCTAACGAACCCTCCCGTTTTAGTGCCGCCTCGGGAGAAGGTTCCGTTATTACTATATTTGTCAGTTTTCGACTCCTCCATGGGAGCTATTCTTGGGCAACTCGATAAATCTGGAAAGAAGGAGCAAGCCATCTACTACCTCAGCAAGCGCTTCACAAAGTATGAGGAAAATTATACCTTGCTGGAGAGAACCTGTTGTGCATTGGCTTGGTCCGCTCAAAGACTGCGCCATTATATGCTCCCACTGACTACCTACTTGATAGCCAGGATGGATCCCTTAAAATACATCTTCGAGAAGCCGATTCTGTCAGGAAAAGTTGCAAAATGGCAGATGCTGCTGACGGAGTTCGATATCATCTACAAGACCCAAAAGTCAGTAAAGGGTCAAGCGATAGCAGATCAGTTGGCTAGTTGTCCAGCTCAAACGGATAACCAGCCTCTTGAGACGCTATTCCCTGACGAGTCGATTCATGCGGTGGATGAAGAAAATGAGGAAACAGTCTGGAAAATGTATTTTGATGGAGCAGTGAACTCTTGAGGGGCTGGAATCGGAGCCGTTCTGGTTTCTCCGGGCAAACAGCATTATCCAGTGGCTTCCAAGTTGAAGTTCCAGAGCACAAATAATCGAGCTGAGTACGAAGCCTGTATTCTGGGACTCCAGCTGGCTGTCGATATGAAAATCAAAGAATTGCTAGTGTTCGGAGATTCTGAGCTGATAATCAATCAGGTGACGGATAAATATGCCACAAGAGATCCGACCTTGATAGCCTATAACAATCACCTCCTGGAGTTGTGCGAGCAATTTACAATAATAGAATTTGAAAGCATACCGAGGCTAAAAAATGACTTCGCCGATGCCTTAGCTACCTTGGCATCTATGATATCTATCACTCAAGAGGATGATGATATCATTCCAGTGGTGATCCGAGTTCAACGCCGACCGACCCACTGCTGCCAGCTTGAATCTGAGCCAGCCAAAGACCCGTGGTACCATGACATAAAGAACTTTCTGAAAAATCAGGAGTATCCGGAAGGGGCATCAAGTGTTGATCGGAAAACTCTCCGGAGATTAGCAGGCCAATTCTTCCTAAGCGGGGAGACACTGTACAAACGCTCCCCTGACATGGGCCTGTTGAGATGTGTTGGAGTCGAAGAGGCCATCCAGTTGATGAAAGAGGTCCATGGTGGCATATGTGGACCTCACATGAGCGGCTTCATGCTTGCCAAGAAGATCCTGAGGACCGGTCATTTTTGGCTAACGATGGAAAGCGACTGCGTGCAGTTTGTTCGAAGATGCCATAAGTGTCAGATTCATGGTGATCAAATCCATGTCCCACCTTCGCACCTTCATTGCTTGGCGGCCCCATGGCCCTTCTCAATGTGGGGTATGGACGTTATTGGGGAAGTTACCCCTAAGGCGCCGAGTGGTCATCGCTTTATCCTGGTGGCAATTGATTATTTTTCAAAGTGGGTAGAAGCCGTTTCCTTAACCCGAGTGACTCAAAAGATAGTAGCTCGATTCATCAAAGAAAATATTGTGTCAAGATACGGTTTGCCGCAAACATTGATAACCGACAATGCTAAAAACCTGAAGGGTTCAGAAATACAGAAAATATGTCAGCAGTTCAAGATCGAGCACAAAAACTCAGCGCCTTACCGTCCAAAAATGAATGGAGCAGTGGAAGCCGCCAACAAAAATATAAAGAAAATTCTCCGGAAGATGATTGACAATTATAAAGAGTGGGATGATATGCTGCCATATGCTTTGATGGCTTACCGAACCTCGGTTCGGACCTCGACAGGGGCAACCCCCTATTCTCTGGTTTATGGCACAGAAGCGGTGATACCAGCCGAGGTGGAAATTCCATCTCTACGAGTACTCATAGAGGCTGAGCTTGATGAAACTGAATGGGTACAACAACGGTTGGACCAACTTTGTTTAATCGATGAAAAGCGGCTGACAGCGATATGCCACGGACAGTGTTACAGACAGAGGATTACTAGAGCTTATGATAAACGGGTATACCCTAGAGTCTTCAAGGTCGGTGAGTTAGTTTTGAAGAAAATCTTTCCTTTCCAAGATGAAGCTAAGGGTAAGTTCGCGCCAAATTGGGAAGGTCCTTTTGTTGTTCATAAGGCTTTGAGCGGTGGAGCACTGATTCTCCAGGAAATGGATGGTGATGTATTTCCCGAGCCCCTAAACTCGGATTCTGTAAAGAAATACTTTGCCTAATGAATGTCCTTATTTTCTAAGTAAGTTTAATTAATTTGTGATTATCTGTTGCTTAAAAAAAAAAAAAAAAAAAAAAAAAAAAACAAAAACAAAAACGGCTCGAACATGGTGAAAACTCGAAAGGGCGCTATGAGAAAAATGTAGAGACCGTGTCGCAAAAAAAAAAAAAAAAAACAGTTAGATCACTCATAGGGGCATTTTTGGAATTTCCACTACGGTTGACTTCCATTGACCGTAAGACTTTTCTGTGTTCGGAACTTGATGGATTTGAGCAAGAGTTGGAATCTGTGAAAAGGAACATCGAATATGGCTCAAATTTGCATTGAAATCATACTTGTCAGACAATCCGGCTTGAAATCTCGCAGTCAACATATCTGGTGATAAAGATACCTGTTTGGGGTAAGGTTTTATACGTTTTCCCATATTTGGTTAAATCAGTTTTGCAGGATTTGAAAAATACAAAGCAAGCAGGAGTATGTGATTCTCCTAAGCACTGAGGATGCCTAGTAGAAAAGAGAAAGTGAGAATCGGCGGGTGCAGAGAAATAAAGGCTGATAGGGATGTTGTCCAAAAAAAAAAAAAAAAAAAAAAAAAAAAAAAAAAAAAAAAACCCAGACCCTGCCAACAACCCGAAGAAAACCTCCAGAAAGTACATCTCTAAGATTGACGGAAGGACGAGACGGAAAAATCTCCCGATACTGTCCCGTGACCCGAGAAAGTCAAGCGCCATCAAATGGGGGATTGCGATGGAAAAGGGGGGGACGGAATTGCTAGTCGTCAAGAGTGACAAGTTTTTCAAACTAAATTTTCGTGTTGCATGTGTTTTTTGTCCAATTACAGGGTTTTCAAAGGACAGGGAAGCATGGATTTCTCTCTCACAAAGACTTCTTACCTTCCGGTTCAAATTAGAAACTTTTATTACTAAAAGTTCCAAAGCTCTAAATGAGCTTCCAGGTATGCGTTTTGTCCTGAAAAGGGGCGAAAAGTGAACTACGCCAAACTTAATCCTCGGCATAATACTAAGGTACGCAGGCAATCTATAAATGTTCGGTCATCTGAGAGTTCGGCTGGGGCACATTTATATCTTTGTTCTCTCATTCTGACTCAGTCACAAGTGGAGGCATATTTTATACTCTTGAACTTTCTTTAAGCCCTTGGCCAAGAGGGCTGGGGCATGAATAATTTTTATTACTCTAAACGATCCTCTAAACAGACACTTGTTCGTCATGAGTATCGTCATGAGTCATCATTTTATTACTCTAAACGATCCTCTAAACAGACACTTGTTCGTCATGAGTATCGTCATGAGTCTCTTTTTTATCACTCTAAACAATCCTCTAAACAGACACTTGTTCGTCATGAGTATCGTCATGAGTCATCATTTTATTACTCTAAACGATCCTCTAAACAGACACTTGTTCGTCATGAGTATCGTCATGAGTCATCATTTTATTACTCTAAACGATCCTCTAAACAGACACTTGTTCGTCATGAACATCGTCATGAGTATTCTTTTATTACTCTAAACGTACACGTATTCGTCATGAATCATTTTATTTTATTTATTCTATTATTGGAAAATACACTAAAAATAAAAATAAATAAATAAATAAAGATAAAATGGGACGATCAAAATGACGTGGTCTTTTATCTTTGTCAAGCAAGTGGGACTTGCATGACAAAGAGGGGCAGCTGTAGACACGGCATTTTGACCGCTTCGCAAAAAAAATATACTTTATTTTATAGTTATTTTTATTTTATTATTCTATTTATTTTATTTTGATTGTACCTTATTTGTACGGTTTAATACTGCTAAATTAAGTTTTATTAATCTCTTAAGTAAATTAAATATTAGTAATTAATTAATTAATTAATTTTTTTTTATTTTGTAGATTTTTCGAAGTGGAATAAAAACGCGTTAATTCGGAACAAAATGGACAAGAAAAGACGAGAACGAGAGAGGCCTGGACCGAACGCGGGGGGGGGACTGCAAAGGGGTCGCCGGTGCGACCAGCTGGCCGCACCGGCGACCAGCTGGCCGCACCGGCGACCAGTGAACTGGCCGCATGTGCGGCCAGCTTTAAAGCTGGCCGCACATGCGGCCAGTTCACTCCCCCCTGCTTTTGGGTGCACCAAATTCGGTGCACCCAAAAGCTGGTGAGTGCACCGAATTTCGGTGCACCCACCTCTTTTTTTATTATTTTTTTTTACTTTTGTTTGTTGTTTGTCGTAAGTCTTCAGGGATTTCCTTCCTATAAATATAGGAAGGATCACAAGAGGGAAGGGGGGAAAATTTTGAGAGGAAGAAATTTTTGAGAGAAATTTTTGTAAGGGAGAGGAGAAATCTAGAGAAAAATTTTGCAGAAAATAATATTATTTTCATTTTATTGTAATTTTGAAGAAGAAAAATCTCCAAGAAGGTGGTAAATTTTCATCTGTTGTAAATCTTACTCTTATTTTTTTTAAGTTGTTATTATACTAATTTTTTTTTTGTAAATTAGATTTTTTTTTCTTCTTCCTTTATTATTTATTTATTACTTTTTTTTTATTTATTTATTTTTATTTTTTTTTTATTTTTTATTTTTTATTTTTTTTTTAAGTAAATAATACGAGGTGGAAAATTCCCAACCTTCAATTTGAATGGCTAAGATTTAGAAGGGAATTACTCTCCTCGACGCGTGTGTACGGGTGTTTTATTTAATTTGTATTAAATATAATGTGCTAACAATACGAGGTGGAAAATTCCCAACCTTCAATTTGAATGGCTAAGATTTAGAAGGGAATTACTCTCCTCGATGCGTGTGTACGGGTGTTTTATTTAATTTGTATTAAATATAATGTGCTAACAATACGAGGTGGAAAATTCCCAACCTTTAATTTGAATGGCTAAGATTTAGAAGGGAATTACTCTCCTCGATGCGTGTGTGCGGGTGTTTTATTTAATTTGTATTAAATATAATGTGCTAACAATACGAGGTGGAAAATTCCCAACCTTCAATTTGAATGGCTAAAATTTAGAAGGGAATTACTCTTCTCGATGCGTGTGTGCGGGTGTTTTATTTAATTTGTATTAAATATAATGTGCTAACAATACGAGGTGGAAAATTCCCAACCTTCAATTTGAATGGCTAAATTTAGAAGGGAATTACTCTCCTCGATGCGTGTGTGCGGGTGTTTTATTTAATTTGTATTAAATATAATGTGCTAACAATACGAGGTGGAAAATTCTCAACCTTCAATTTGAATGGCTAAATTTAGAAGGGAATTACTCTCCTCGATGCGTGTGTGCGGGTGTTTTATTTAATTTGTATTAAATATAATGTACTAACAATATGAGGTGGAAAATTCCCAACCTTCAATTTGAACGGCATAAATTTAGAAGGGAATTACTCTCCTCGATGCGTGTGTGCGGATGTTTTATTTAATTTGTATTAAATATAATGTACTAACAATATGAGGTGGAAAATTCCCAACCTTTAATTTGAACAGCATAAATTTAGAAGGGAATTACTCTCCTTGATGCGTGTGTGCGGGTGTTTTATTTAATTTGTATTAAATATAATATGCTAACAATACGAGGTGGAAAATTCCCAACCTTTAATCAGAACGGTCTAGGTTTAGAAGGGGGATCACTTCCCTCAAATGTGTGTGTATGTGTATATAAGGAGGATTTAAAAATAAAATAAAAATATTCGGATTTAAATTCTAATTGGACTTAATCGGATAAGGTACCGTCTTTGGACGGGCGTCTTGGGGTGCTTGACACATTCCCTGAGCGTAACTGACCCCCGAACTCTTTAAACGAATCTCTGGTTAGACCACATTATTTTTGGAGTCAAATTTTACTTAAGCCATTTTTAAATTATTTTTAAAAAAGAAAAATATGGTGACCTAGCACATCATTTAAACCCAATGCTAGGTGGCGACTCTTTTTTCTAAAACAGGCTTAAGTACATTTTAATGAGAAAATCAACGTTTTTAAAAACCCTTTTCGTTTTACCAGCGCCAAGCATACACAAACATATATCTATATATATATTTGTTTTTGGTTTTCTCTGGAAAATTGGGGCGCGTTCATCAGAAATAAAAAATAAAAAAATTCTAATTATTAAAATTTAAATGTCAAATCTACCTACTTAAAAATCCCAGTATCTTCCACATCTTTTTGCTTCGAAGAATAGCAACCTACATCTACAATTGTCAAGGTTCCAAGAACAGATATCCAACCTATGTAATTCATTTTCCTCCATCTTTGAAAAGCTTTGATGGTGGTGATTGGAATCAACGAAGAAGCACAATGTTCTTGCTGGCTTGGTTCACTCCTAAGCCTCTCTCTCTCTTTCTTTTGCTTTCTCATTTCCTCTCTCTTTCTTTGTCTGTGTTCATAGTTCGGCCAGGTGGTTGTCGGACCAATGTGGTCATATCTGGCCAAATCTGGTCCAATTACCACTGGACTTGGCCAGATCTGATAAAATAAGAGAGAAAATAAAAAGAAAAAACACAAAAATTGTAGAAAAGCCTCCCCCTAGTCCCACAAAACCAATTGTCAGCAAATATCTTCACCAGCTCCCTCGTCATCGCTATTGTCTTCCTTGTATCATTTCCTTCTCCCATTGCTAGAAACACATTCTCCACCTAAAGCACCACCATAGTCACCGTCTCCAAGTTGTTATGCTAATTTCAAATAATTTTGAATCTAGGGTTTTCTTTATTTTCTATTTTCATCTCTCTATTTTTTCCATCTCCTGCCGCCCGTCGCTGCAATAGATCTAGTCGTATTCCATCACTAATAGCTTCTCTCTCTCTCTCTGTTTTGGTTCGTCCACCACCAAATTATCGGTGGCGGAGGTGCCGGACTGATCTGGCTAAATCTGATTAGAGACCATCAACGACCAGATTATCAGTGGTGGTGGTGGTGATTATTGTTTGTTATTTAAAAATAATAATTTAAGGGTATTTTTGGTATATAAATATTTTTTGGGGGGATTGCGTAAAAAAAAAAAACACAACGGATGGGGATAAATTTAATAAGAATTGGGCTTTTGAGGCCCAAAAAAATTCACCCAAAAAGGAAAAACATGGAAGAATTAGGAAAAAAAAAAGTAAAAAATATAAAAGTAAAAAGGAAAGAAAAATAAACTATTTTGTTTTTATTAGTACCTAAAGTTTTTATTAAAAGGCATTTTTGTCTCTCTATTTTTAGAAAGAAGGCTAAATTTAGAAAACAAATTTGAAAATTGACTTTCAAAAGTAAAATCACCAATATAGTTTTTATTTTTGACTAAGGGAGTGTTAATGTCCTCTAATGTAATATTATAAGGGGTCTGAGAATAAGGATGGCGGATGCCCCAATCCAAGATATGGAGATGGGGTAGTCATTGGCTCAAGAAGTTCTACCCATGCATACTCAAATCAGATCCTTTAGAGAGATCGTGAATAGAAAGAGCGATCAACCCAAAAAAATTCTCCAAGATGTCTATTTCGATGCCGAAGATGAAGAAATGGCTAAAGAGGCAAACCCTAATCAAGGATCTGCAGAGGATAAGTGTCACACCCCACCCCGGACACCCGTCACTGTGGGGCCGGCATGACGTTGACATGATATTACCTAACTGACTAGACAATTACAAATTACGATAATATACAAAATCTAAATCTATACAACATACACATAATTCCATCGGATAGGGATACACCGTCCCAAATATAAGTACAACAAAACGAATCCCATGAACCTCACTTAGATTCATCTCTAACACCTCGCCTCAAAATTCCTCTCAAATGACTCCATCGCATGACCCGCATAACTATATCTAGCGTCAGTAGGGGACCGACCAACTCCTAACTATTTCACCTGCGAGTGTACTGCCTTCTTAGTAAAAATATTTTATAATAATAATAATAATTCATTCTACAATATCTAAATGGATCAAGCGTAAGTATATAAACACCACATAGCTCGTAGAATCTCCAGTATATATATAAGCAGTGAAAATAAAATGATATAGATAAGTTCCATTCAAATCCATCTAGTATAAAATCATACCAATCACCATAATAAATAATAAATCACCCAATATAAGTAAAACATTACATCTCAAACACACATCTCAAACACAACACACACTGGCTAGCCATAGTGATCGTTTTAACCTTACGATCGGGAGTTGCAACGGTATCGTACCATCCGTAGGATATGTCTTCTTAGCGAAACAAATGACCATATGCCCGGACCACCCATTGGACAGGTCATAATATCAATATCCACATGCCGGACCACCTATCGCCTAGATATAATATCAATAATCATTTGCCGCACCACCCATCGGTAGGATATAATATCAATAATCGTCTGTCGGACCGCCCATCGGTAAGACATAACATCAACAACCGCCTGTCGGACCACCCATTGGTAGGACATAAAATCAATAACATCATCACCAACTACAACTCAATAAAAATCAACGCTCTGCCGAAGCAGATAAAATCAACAATATCGTCAAATCGATAACAACATCATCAAATCAACAATATCAATAACCTCGTCTCATCAATATCGTCAAAATCCCCAACATCCACCTCTTTTTCTCCAAATCCGACTTTTAATCCAAAAATCATATTTTTCGCTTTCGTTTGAAAACCGTCTAATTTCAACAAAACCATTTTTTCACTTCTTTTTAAAACCACCATAATTTAACGAAAATCCATTTCCTCAACTCATCCAAAAACCTGCTTGATCCATATCATTTATAAAATCATACAGTTCACGTAAAACCATTTTACTCACACACACACACACACACACACACACACACACACATATATAAAATTAGTTTGGCAAGAAGACAGTACACTCACCTCATATTCCGCTCTCAAAAGCTCCACCGACTATCCGCTACTGAACTTCCGATAATTGTGAACCTATTTGTGACAGAACCTAAATTAATACTATAGAGATAAATAACCTAATTATGTAATACGAACCCTACGTTTATTAATTTTTCCATTCCCCACGTTTCGTTATGTAAAAATATATTTCGACAAGTTTTAGCACCGTTAAGGTTTAAGATTTAAACTTAATCCACATAAGCGATCTCATTTGTTATATTCTTCATTTTGATATTTTAAGGTGAGAAACCCAATTTAGAAATCATAAAAGTAAATTAGAAATGTTACCCGTTTTGAACCGATTGTCGATCTCCTAAAATTTTTATTTATTTTTGGTCTCAGCTTCCACCGCCTCGGTGCAAAGCCCACCACCACGGCGAACCAGCTCTTCCTTTTCTCAGTTAACACATTAACGGGTCACTACCCCCAAACTCAAAATTTGGCTAGTCCTCGAGTCAAACACACACACTAAAATGAAAAATAAACAAACAGAAATAAATAACAAACAACCTAAAAACAATCTAAACATAACAATATGCGAGTTTTAAATTCTTCTAACGGCCAAGTTATTGTTCCCTCAACAACCGCCAACTATATCGAGTTCAGGCGGTAACACATAGCATGTAATGTTCTAGATTTTCAACATGCAATAATGGTGAATGCTATTCTAGATCCTTTAAACGTGTTAGTGCGAGACTCAATAATATAACTATACAACGATCGGATTGGATCATCCACCAACGAAATTCATGAGTTAAGGATTACCATAAGCTAGATTGGGGTCCACTCTCCACTAATGTAGGTTTAGTAGTTCATGAAGATCATTAGGGCTTGGTTCGATTAAGGTTAATTTGGCCAAGGGTAATTTGGAATAGAAAACGGGTTAACGTTGTTAACTTAACGTTACCCAAGGCTCAACGCTTGGCACATTCACTCTCGAATCCCCATAGAAAGATTGGAAACAATCCCGAACATGCACTTAAGACCGACGTACTCACTTATCAAAAGAAACGGAAATAAAAACCGTATTTATATTTGATTCTTTTTTTTTTTTTTCTATTTTTTTTTTCTTTTCTTTTTAACGAACACACCCCCAAACTTATTTGATTGTTACAATTGAAGGGGTGTGTAAAATACAAATGAAAAATGACAAGTGAGTACTCAAATATCGAACCAATTTGAAGTTCACCCTAATCCCAACCGGTCACATCAAGAAGCCTTTGCAACGGCTAACTTGATTCACTCAAATGTGCCTTTGGTTTAGCGATAAAGGACTGGAAGGAATTCAATTGGCCGTGGTATTGGTTTATGTGTTCAGAATTGAATATGCATTTAGGCTTCGACAGGGTAACGAGGGATAAACATATATCAAGGTAGGTTTAAAAAGGCTCAAGCGACAAAACGACTGCCTAAATCACGTCTCCTGAACTACCTTGCCTAGGATTTCGCCTCAAGCTTCCCCTCAATCAAGTTCTAGAACCCTTAATGTGTCATGAATTTGGTTAATCGATAATCATCCTCAAATCAATTGAATAGAAATATATTAAGTCTATGTGCTCGTGCAAATTAGGATCTACAATAATTTTGACCAAAAAACATATTTAAGCACACAGAATCACACATGCATGGGTATTACCCTTGACTTCGAAAACAACCAGGGGTAGTTTTTATCATCGGGTGACGGCCCTGATGAACGCAAAACTTAACATATAACAACAACATAAAAACATAAACACATTTTAACCTAAGCACACATGCAATACGGAAAACGATAACACATAAACTAACATATTACTAAATACAACACATCACCGCCAAACTCAAAGTGGACAGTGTCCTCAGCGAACCCAATCATCAATCTCAACATATGGAATTAAAGCATGCTAACGAAGGGTGTTGAGAACACTTACCTGGGGGCGAGAGGATCTCGCCTCTGATTCAAGTCGGATGGGATGGAACAAAAAGAATTGCTTGGGTTGCCTCCCAAGTAGCGCGTGGTTTAATGTCCTTGGCCCGACATTCAGAATGCCCTCAAGATTGGCGAGGTTTTGCTTTGGATAGCTCAATCTCTCAACGAAACACCTCACCGGCTTATGTGCTTAGCCAAGCACAATAAACAACTTGGAATCTCATCGAAATGGATGCATCAATACTCGTCGATCTAACATCGCCAAGTACCCTACATTGGAAATAAAAAAACAAAACTATAAACAAAAATTATATACAAAGAAATGCCTAAAGTAAAATTAGGTCATTTAAACACAATATCGATAATGAACAACATCGCCAATCTTGGCAATACGAAACACTTGCTTCTCCTATCTAAAACATAAGTCCTGAGCCGTTACCGCGTCTTTCCAACAATAACATCAAAATAATCCCCGGCAACGGCGCCAAAAACTTGGTAGCGCAGAAAATACACGCCGTTACTTACACTCGCAAGTATACGAGGTATAAGTTTTAGTATAGTGTGATCGTTAAGATCGGGTTATCGTATCCACAGGGATTGTTGTTGTTAATATCGAATACTGCGTTTGTCGTAACCTAATTTTATCTAGACGAAAAGCAAATGTAATTAATTAATTAAACTAGTACTAATATATCCTAAATTAACTACACTATTATGTTAATATGTTTTAGGGTGAATAATTGTATAGGGATTAACGTGTTTACAAATACGTGTTCGATTTCGATTTACTCGCGTTTATGTTATTCGACCTATTTGACAATCTCGGTACGTAAACTCTACGGCCACCTCTTCCAAGTGTAAAACGGGAGAATACATGACTTCGAGTCAATGGAGAAGTCCCCCTCAACGTCTTAACGACCCTAGATCACGTGAGTCTCGCCCAGCGTCATTGATTGCACACAATCCAACTCCCTCCCGGGTTATTGGATCGCTGTGTTGTATTTACCCTATCGACAATCTCTGTTCTAAAACTCCCTCGCCACCTCTTCTGAGTATAAGACAAAGAATATAACGCAACTTCGAGCCAACGAAGAGGTCCCCCTCAACGTTTTTACGACCCTAGGTAGCGTGTGTCTTGCCCAACGTCATCGATTGTCCAAGATTCAAACCCCGACCGGGTTATAGAATCGTGGCGTTTGTTTACCCTAATCCAAATCCAGGGTTTTGTCAAAACCCCGTATTCTCCATTTATCAATCCAAGCATAATAAACAAACAATATGATAAATACAATCAAACTACGAAGAACAATCACAAACAAAACACCAAAATCACCCAAACGACGTATTTATAAATATAGTGTTAATCCCTACTACAATCCATATTTAACTCGAGGCCATAGTCGCATATACAATGAAATAATGAGCTAAATATGCTCACATGCTCCTAAGATAAAGAAATAAGGAAAAACGATCGAAGAACTTAGCCTCGTCCGAAGATAAACCGCTAAGAATGCTCAATGATCAATTCGCCGTCTTCTCCACTTCGGGATGCGAGCTCCACCACTAAAATTCCTAACCCTTAGCTTAACTATAGCCTAAGGGCTAAAAAATGCAAGAGAGAGGAGAGATATCCAGCCAAAGGGGGAGAAGAGGGGATATTTATAGCAAAAATATCCTAAAAATATCTAAAGGCTGTGCAGGGCAAATCCACCTAGGCGGAGTTAGGTCAGTTAAGTCTGATCGCCTGGCTGGTGAAGTAGGCGGTGGACTGGAGAACATTCTGTTGGATTTTCGCCTAGGCAGTAGAATTTCCGCCTAGGCGAGCGACTGTCAGTAGCCCTTCTTCGTCCTCTGTTGGATTTCCGCCTAAGCGGTAGAATTTTCGCTCCGGTGGTCATCCATCAGTAACATTTTGCTCTTCTTTGCATCTTCACCGCTTAAGCAGTGGTCTGGACGCTTAAGCGGTGGGCCTGTTTCATCTTTTAGCCTCCGAGCTTGTTTATCCACCGTAACTTCGAACCGCTTTGGTTCGATCTCATCATTTTAGCTCCAGTTTTCTATTTTTTTTACCCACACACCTGAGTTATACAAAAAGTATAAATACTAATTAAAACATAATAAAAATAACTATAAACATATTCGAAAACTAACCAATTCGGATTAGAAATAGATAGATTTTTCATACCTATCAGTCACCGCCTAGGCGAACGCTCAACAGCTTAAATTCCAGATTTACTATCTTCTCACAGCTGCGACGACGGATCTTACCGCTGCGGTGATCGTTCTGCCTCCTTTCTTCTTTGCGCACTGATCTTCCACTGCTGCGGCAGACGCTTTTCCACCGCGGTGAACATACGACAAAACCAAATCTTTCTTCACTAAAATTCTCACCGTTGTGGCGGTGATTGTCTTCCTCCTCCTGCTCTATTTTTTATGCTCAGCTATCTTTCTCTCTCTCACTCCGGCCACTACGACCCACGAACACCATGCACACACACAACCCACACACGCACACACGCTCAGACCTCTCAATTATCACCACTCTTACCAATAAACTGCAACACACATACACACAGTTCATACACACACACATATACGTGACAGCCCATGCCGACGACACCCCACAACCATCCACCGTTGAACCACTCTACTACCACCCAAAACCAACGACCCACACATACTAATCATAACTCCGAACCACAATAGATAATAGAGGGCACACCTTTACCGGCGATGGAGCACACGCCAGACTTCAGTTTCTCTCTTAGTTATAGTCGCCGGTGATCAAAACCCACACAAACAGATCGAACGGCCACCAATGGCATAACTAGAAAACACACACACATATATCATCACACACAAACCCACATGATTTTTGACTACCAATCACTTACCGGCGAATCCCACCGCCGACTCTCTCTCTTTCTCGTTGTTTTTCTGTTTCAGTTCCCTGATAGCCGACCCACGACAACTCTTAAACCACCGCTGGCGAACCCCATATGATTGACGGCAAAGTCCCACCGGCGGTCCTCCCTCTCTTTCTTCTTTCTCTTCTTGTCTTTTTCCCGTTCTTCATCTTTCTCTCTTCGGCTCTGGATTGTTCTTCGTCCTCTCCCGATTCTCTCTCTCTCTCTATATATATATATATATATTGTTGTATATATATATATATATGTGTGTGTGTGTGTGTGTGTGTGTATGTGTGTGTGTGTGTGATGATTCTAGAAACCGGCCATGTGGCCATCTCCTTCGCCACTCGTTCCTCTCTTTTATCTATCTATCTATCTATCTATCTATATATATATATATATATATATATATATAGAATTTACACAAACCTCCTCTTCTTTTTTAGTTAAGATATTAATTTGACCCCTTCTTATTTTAATGTTTTGAAACCTTACAATTTGATCCCCAAAATTTTTAATTTACCTAAGTAATTTACACCATTCACCCCAAATAGTTTCGAAACATTTTTTTAAAATGCGATTTAGATTATATGCATAACAAAGATCGGGGTTTTACAATAAGTATGGCAATGGTGTCCCTAAGGTCATCGTCTCTGATGCTATCATTTTCCAAATCAGATATAGATGGAAGTACACGCTTATTATCAAATTTCTTGAGAGACCGATTAGGTACAAGGTGCTATGTGACAGAGCCAAAATGATATGGAAGTTGGAAGGTGATTTTGAGCTAATTGATTTGAACTATGTATTTTATCTAGATAAATTTGATTGTATTTTTTACGCTCACAAATTTCTGACAGAGGGACCATGGGTTATTCTCGATCACTATCTTATACGGTAAGAAAATGGGAGGCGGACTAAGGCCGGAATATGTTGTTAAATCCCAAATGGTGGTGTGGGTCAGGCTTCCGAACATACCCTTTGAATACCATAAGTCGCCGGTGCTATATAACATTGGGAAAAAGTTAGGGTGTCCTATCATAATTGACGGTAATACAATGCGTCATATAAAGGTAAGTTTTCTAGACTGTGCATGGAAATTGATCTAAATAAACCTTTGCTTTCTCATTTCCGTATGAGGGAGATGGTTTTTAAGGTGGAATATGAAAGTTTGCATGGTCTCTGCTACTCTTGTGGACGAGTTAATCATCGAACGGATAAGTACCCGTACATGAAGAATCAAGCAGGAGACGGCAGGGCTTTGCCAAAAAATAAGATAAAAAAAGAGGCATGCATCCCAACGGTCGATGGTACTGCTAACTAGAAAATGGACTGTCCGGAAGTCAATATCAGGTCAATTGAAATAGTGATAAGGGAGAATGACGTCGTTGAGCTGGATGAAGGGGATGATGGGTTCAGACCTTAGTTGTTGGTCAAGAAGTAACGAAAATTTGGGCTTAATAAACTCATAAGTGCTCAACAATGGAACACTAAGGGCCCTAATGCAGGAGTCGAAACAAAATACAATGGGGCTAACGGGCTGAGTGGGAAAAAGACCTAGAGGGGAGACCCAGATAGGGTAGTTCAAAGAAAGGAGAATAAAGAGACTAGGTCTGGAAAGGCCCATCAGAACAAAACTGGGAAAAACTTGTAAGCCCCTTTCAACCATAGGAAATCAGAGATGAAGGGTCAAGATAACCCTAGGGTTAATTCAACAACAGACAGTAGTCACATTGGAAATTAGATAGTCTTAGGGGTTCAGGGCTCGAAGAGCTCTGAGGGTGCTCAGGCGATTAATAAGGCCAAGAGTATGCCTGGTCCTTTGATGGGAAATGGCTTGCAGAAGGTGGCAATGGAAGTGACGTTTGTCTCGGAAAATCACCAGTCTTAATTCGTTTAACATTGCTTTCACCTCCCCCTTCAAGTAGAGCTTCGCCGTCCTTATCATCTAGTACCACCTCTCTTCAATCTTCAAAATATTTTCCTCCCAAAAACCTACTTTCTCTCCTTAAACCTTCAGATGATAACATAAGTCTCAAGCCTTTCTATGGAAGGCCTTTCAATGTTCCTGGAACAAACGGATGGGGTAATTTAATGTGTAGAAGTATTTTGGTTAGTGGATGCAGTAAGGATAACGGTGAGAACCTTGGATCAAAGAGCACCAAAGCCTCAATTCATAGAAATCTTTATCGAGATAGTGAAAGCCTGAGACAATTTAGTAAAGAGGTGCAAAACACTCTTGAGCCTCAATAAGTCTGATTATATTCCAAGCTTTTTGTCTAAAATCTCAATGAGGATCCTTACTTGGAACTGTCGTGGCATTGGAAATGGCCATTTCCAGAATGCCTTTCAGGATATCTTTAAATGCTAAAAGGCCCGAGGTTGTTGTTCTCTTGGAAACTAAGGTGGAAATAGGGTCTATGGGAATTTTTTTTTCTCTCTTTTGGGCTCACGGGTTCTACCCATATAGACCCTGTTGGGCGTGCAGGGGCCATCTGGGTCCTCTGGTGTCATGAAAAGATCACCGTCAGCTAGATTCATGTTACTAATCAAGTTATTCATGCAAAAATATCAATGGTGGGTTATGAGGAGTAGATCATTTTAGCTATTTATGGTAACCCGAACCCTAATAGGAGAAGAGAGCTTTTAGGATGAGATGAAAAGTTTCTCCCATCGTAATGCGTAAGACCCAATTTTATATGTGCATATTTTTTGTTACATTTCGTAACATTTAGGAAGTATTTGGGTTTAGTATATTATTTTAAAATTTCACGTTAAAAATTTTAGGGGTCATTTTAGTATTTAAAAATTTGGTTTTCAAAATTTTAGGGATTAATTTGTTAATTTTAATTTGACTTTTCAAAAAGTTTTGGGAGTTAGTAAGTTATTTAAAATATAATATTTAACAATTTTTGGGATAATTTATATATTTAGATTTTGAAAGGGGGTTTTATGTAAATAATTAAAATTGTTGGTGTCCCAAACTGGTCAACACCTTGAGTATGGTTCGGTAAGGTGACAGATGTTTTTTTGTTGATGTGGAGTCATTGGCTAGAAATTCTTCATGTGAGCTGTACTGGATCTTGGGAGGACTGACATGCTCTATCCAAAGTCTTGCTCCTCAGCGAGTGATGCCTAAAGAAATGAATTAAGTAACCAAATGAACTCAAAGCATGCGTGTAATAAAGCGTATATCGGGCTTGCATAGCCCTTGGTATATATAGGCGTTGAAGATGATTAGTCGGCCCTAAATACTGTTAATTAGGTGAAATCATGTGTTTAGCCGATAATCCAGGGCGTTTAGGAGATAATCATTGAGCTTGGGCTTTTGGGCCCATTTGGCGAAGCCCGTGGGCCTCTGTTAGGCTTGGGATAGTGAGCTGGTGGAGGAGAGTAGAGATCCGTGGAGTCCTAGAAGAGACATGAGCTGGAATGGGGAGCCGATCGAGGTTAACGGCTAAGTCCCTGAAGTTGGCTATCTAAGGCACGACGCAAGACTCAGGGCAACACGTCCTTGAGGAACACTTTGTTCCTTCCTAGGTGCAAAGGAGATTCTAGGGAGGAGCCGTGGTCGGCATATGTTCCAGCATGGCACTGTGAATTTCGGAATGCATTCATGTCACTACGAGGATAGACACGTGGCTGAGTCTCAGGTGCTGACTTAGTGGTGCCTGAAAATACCCTCATCAATATATATATATATATATATATAGTTAAGTGTGTTGTCTTCTTATAATGAAGAAAACACATCCATTTGTTGTGTTGTCTTACACAAGTAAAAAGAAAAAAAGGGAAGAGAATAAGGGAAAGTCCCATGCGGTGGAAAGTAGTTGGAAAAATAGAATAATAAGTTCTCAATCCATATAATTTCTTTCTTTTTCATGAATTCCTCATTTTTCCTCTTGTCTCTCTTTCACCCATCCTTATTAGTACATTTCTCTCTCTCACTTTCCTTATGCATGCTCCATATATATGTGTGTTAAATAGATGGGTTTGGGATATATGGTGTATATATATGAATATATATACATATATTTTTAATATTTTATTGATTAATGAATTTTAATAATAGTTAGTTAATATTTTTATGTAAATTAAATTATTAATTGATAAATTTTGTAAATGTAACTATAATATTTTAGTTGTAAAATTAATATTGAATTGAGAAAATAGAACGTTTAATTTTAATAAATTTGATATAATTAGAAAAATTTGGAAATGAGAAAAATTGCATTTTAGTATTACGCATTACATTGCATATTAGATTTTTTTTTAGATAAATTCTTAGTTTAGCCTTTGTCATTGTTAGGTTCACAAGCGACGCCGACTACGACAATATTTTGACTATATTTTATTAGCAGTGCAATTTTTTAGGTGAGTGTATTGTCTTTTATGTAAATTGCCAAATTATATTTTCGTACTAAAATATGAAAAGAAAAGGTTTATTAAGAACTAATTATTTTATAACGTTGAATGGATCAAGTAAATAGTTAAATATGAAAAATGATTTTTATTATTATACTACTATGTCATAGTGTGGTCTCGACAGGAGGGAAGGTCTTGCAGGATGTTGTTGTTCCTAACATAAGGGTATATCTTGTAGAAGGTTATGTTGTGATCTGACAGGAGGACAAGTCCAACAGGCGGTGGTGGTTGTTATTGTTGTTGTTGTTGACAATGATGATTATCATCATGATATGGTGGTTTATACCACGTGTTAACTCCTACCATTAGAGATATTGAATGACCCTAATACTAATGGCAACCTTAGATTGCACAGTTGTATAGGTTATGGTACCGTTATAACTCCTGATCAAGAGGTAAACCATCCTATAGTTAGTAGAGAAATATATTTTCTGGTATTTTATTATGTAAAAATGACTTGATTAGTTGATTTATATTTAGTTGTTATATTTTAACGATATATGTGGATTTGATACCACTTGGTGTGTGGTTTATATTCTGTTTTGAAAAGTGTATTTTGATAAATATACTTGATTCATAAATTATTTTAGGAAAAAAAAATACCAAATAGTCTAGATAATAGACTAAATCTAAGAGATGGCCCCACAGATCTCCGATGAATTTCCTCTCGCAGATCTATTTAGGAACCGTTGGGTGCTTCTCAAAATTCGAATCTCCACCCAATTTCTCATTGTCAGACGATGCCTCTCTGGCTGGTAAGCCGCGTCGAGAACCAGGTGTTGTTGTGGGCTTGCAGTGAAAAATGATTTTGATTTATACTTCAAGAGCTGATTTCGGTTTTTCTTCCATGGCTAACGACATTTATGGCATAACTTATGTCATCCGAATGTTCTTAGATTTTTAACTACAAATGTTCTTGGATTTGTTGTAACTGCAAATGCTATTTGATTTTTAATTGAAACTACTCTTATTGAAATTTATGTAATTGAAACCTTTTTTTTTTTTACCCAAAGTTGTGGTTTCTTTTCACTTGTTTCTTAGTTTTGATTTTATTTCAATGATTTTTTTAGAATGTACACCACCTGTTTGATAATATTTTCCTGTAGTGATTTCAGCTTGGATTATCACCATGGGTTTATCCAATATTGATGTGGTTATATTGTATGATTTAAGGATTAGAAGAAATTGAATTGAAGAAAGCCAAGCATATGAATGTAGAGAAAGAATTATCAATTTGAATGAAAAAATTAGAATATAACACGATGGCCAACGGCTCCGAACTCGTTGCTCTAAACAAATGTGTGTGTGTGTGTATGAGAGAGAGAGAGAATGAACTTGGTTTATACCCCTGATGGGGTGGAGCTTATGTTGGGTATATTGTATGGTTGTTTTGGTGAGATAAAATGGGGATGATGACTTGATAAAATTTGAACGGTAGTGAAAGTGGAATATAACACAATCTCGTGTTGAATATAACATAAGATCGTGTTATATTCCAATGTGCGGAGGGGTAGAATCGTCACAAAAGAACAAAAGAACTATTTTGTAACACGTGTTTAAAAAGATGTATTTGGTAGTTTTGTCTTCTTATTAAGACTGTTTGGTAACTGACTCTTGTTTTTATATAATGAAGACAATACACCGATAAAATATTTTATTTTAAGTACCTCAGTTAGAGACAGGTCCACTACTAATGTTAGGTAGAGTTAGAAGATGGGGTCGTTTTATTTTTTTGGGTTATCAGGACAGGTGTTGATCCGAAATGGTGAATATAGTTTTGATATAAAATATTTTGGGATATGTGAAATCTTGAAATTTTAAATTTATAATATTAAAATTACTAAGTCGAGGTTACGTCTATTTTTATTTTTATCATAGTGGCGTAGCGAAAGCGTGGTGGTGGAGTGGTTTGTCTTTTACTTCTACTTCTCCATAAAAAAAATAGAGAAACTAAGTGGTGGCCCTAGGAGACCGGATCGTTACACAATGACTCTCCCTAGTTGGCTGCGGGGGACTTCAACGATATCAGTGCTCAGGCTAAAAAAATGGGATATGCTAATGCATCTTATATCCGGCAGATTAATTCCTTCAATTCTAATATTGTTGCTTGTGGGCTGAACGACCTTGGAGTGAGTGGCTCATCCATGACTTGGTTTGGGACCAATGTCCATGGCCAAAGAGTCAACAAAAGGTTGGATAGGGCTTTGGCCAATTAGGCATGGTGCTCTACTTACACTGAGGCTAGGGTTAAAAACCTTCCGCCTACGTACTCTGACCACTCTCCTATTTTAATTCATGTTTTAGGAGTTAATATCATTCTCATCCGTTTAGGTTTTAAGCCATGAGGCTAGACCACCCTGACTTCAAAACTCTGATTGATAATAACTGGAATAGTGTTGAGTCTGATCTTGATAGTAATCTAGATAAGTTCACTAGGAAGGTTAAAACATGGAACAAGGAAGTTTTTGGAAACATTTTTAAGGGAAAAAAACACATCTTTTCCAGACTTAAAAGGGATTCAAAAGTACCAAGAAACAAACTTTTCCAATAGGCTTGTCTTTCTTGAAAAAGAGCTGAAAAAAGAGTATTCTAATATTCTTAAGAAGGATGAGATTTTCTGGTATAAAAAATCTAGAGTTCAGGCTGTCTTTTGGGGATAAAAACATTGGGTTCTTCTATGTTGCTACTACTCAGAGAAGAAGGAAGAGCAAAGTGTCAATGATTAAAGATTTTAATGGCATAGGGCTGAATAATCAAGAGGATATTAAAAATCATGTTAGAAATTAGGAAAAAGTACATTTTAAATCCTCTAACTATTGACACGTTTCTATGTAGTCCAATAAGTTTTTTCATTTTAGTTTAAATCCTCTAAGTATGCATTCAGTTTTAAATGGTTCATGTGTTATATTTTTCATCAAATCTAACAGAAATAAGGAATAAACGGTTTTTTCTTATTTTCTTTCCTTTCCTTTTCTTTTTTCTTTTTCCTTCTTCGTCTCTCTGTCTCTCTTTCTCTACTATTCAACCCTCTTTCTCTATCCTTCTCCCCTCCCTCCTCGCCAATTCACCCCCTGTTATAGGGGTGAACCACTTCTGTAACAGGGGGTGAACCGGCAGGCAGGGAGGGAGGGGGAGAGAGAGAGTTGGGTAGTAGAGAAAGAGATAGAGGTGAATAAGAAGAAAAAGAAAAAAGAAAAGAAAAATAAAATAAAAGAAGAATATATATATATATATATATATATATATATATATAGAGAGAGAGAGAGAGAGAGAGAGAGAGAGAAGACCATTTACCCATTTTTTTATTAGATTTGATGGAAAATACAGCACAATTACCATTTAAAATTGAGTGCATACTTAGAGGTTTAAACTAAAACGAAAAAAACTTATTAGATTATATAGAAATGTGTTAATAGTTAGAGAATTTAAAACATATTTTGCCCTAGAAATTAATTCCGTGAGCTGTTTTACGAAAATATTTCTAACCTGATTAATTCAGATCTTACCAAGATTGATTGTGATCATCTTATTGATCCTGGAGAACATCAATCTCTAATTATGATTCCAGATAATGAGAAAATTAAAATAAAACTCGAAAATATGAAGGACCTTATGGCCTCAGGCCCTGATGGCTATCAGGCTGTGTTCTATAAGAAAAAATGGGATAAAGTAGGGGGAAAAACTTGTGTGATTTTGTTAAAAAGTGTTTTGAAGATAAAGATATGTCTTCTAAAATGAATGAGACACTTATTATTTTGATCCCCAAAGTGGAAATACCAGAAAAAGTTAACCAATTTCGTCTGATTAGTCTGTATAATATTCCTTATAAATTGGTTACTAAGATTCTGGTGGCCAGGCTATGTCCTCTTCTGTCTTCCATCATTGGACATTTCCAAAGTAGTTTTATACCAGAAAAACAAACGACTAATAATATAATTATCACTCAGTAAATATTGCATAAACTTAAAAAGTCTAAGGACAAGAGGGAGGGATGATTATTAAAATTGATCTTGAAAAAACTTATGATAAACTCAGTTGAAATTTTCTTGAAAAAACTCCTAAATTTTTTAATTTCCCTGGAGGTTGGATTGAGCGTGTTATGAATTGCGTTAGGAAGGCTTCAGCGAGAGTTCTCTAGAATGGGGAACCCCTAGAAGGATTCTTTCCACAGCCTCTGGGCTTGTTGTTAACCTTAATGAGTTTAGAGTTTTTGTCACTCCCAAGGTTAATTCCCTTGTTGCCAAAGAGAATAGTAATAATTTAGGGGTTTTTCTCTACAAAGACTTGGGGGGACCTATTTGAGAATCCCGTTGATTCATGAGAGGTTATAGTGGCAAATATTTTAACTTTATCCCTAAAAAAATGCTAAAAAGGCTTTCCAACAAGAGGGTGTCTAACTTGTCCATTGCAGGAAGGGTTGCGTTGATAAAATCTCATTTTATTACGATCTCCCTGTATTCGATGTAAACCAATCCCCTCCCCCTTAAATTTTGTGATAAAATAGATAAAATCATTAAAAACTTTCTTTGGAGGGATACAAAGGGTAAAAGGAAATTTCATCTTATAAACTGGGATAGGGTTTGTTCGCCTCTTGACTTGGAGGGCTTGAATATCAAAAAAGCTAGTCTTAATAATAATACTTTCATGTCCAAACTAACCTGGAGGATTGTTTCTAATGATGATAGCTTATGGGTTTCTATTATTTCTAATAAATATAATTTGGAGCGAAACCCCGCTTCTAGGGTTAAGAGATAGGGTGGATCTCATATTTGGAGATGTATTTTTAAATCTTGGGATTACATTTCTAAGGGTTTAAATGGAGAGTCGGTAATGGGGTTAATATCAACCTATAAACTGACAGGTGGTGTGAGGATGGGCCTTTAGGCAATGAGGAATTACAAAAGAATTATGACCTTACGGTTTTGGATATATTGAATGATTTTGGTAGTTGGTGTTTTCTGCCAATAAATCATCTTATCTCGGATAACCAAGTCAATGATATCATAAATTCTGAGCCTCCGGATATGCTTAGGGAAGATATGGCCATTTGTTTTTCGGAAAATTCTGGAAAATTCTCTATGAAATCGGACTACTCTATCATTTCGGATTTTGAAATTCCTAGATCTATTTTCAAATGGGAGTGAGTTTGGAAGCTTAAAATCACTCAATCTCAAAAGTTTTTTCTATGGAAATTTTTTCATAAAAGACTTATGACCAATTTGCTTAGAGCTAGATGGTCAAATGATGTATCGACTTTATGCGAGCGTTGTAGTAATGCTATTGAGTCCTTGGACTATGTGCTGAGATCTTGCCCAAAGGCTTGGACTATTTGGAATATTTTTTTAAACAATGACTCTTTGAGGGGGGATCATGGTATGGAAATTCAGGACTGAATTGCTAAGTTCGCTAAAGGGAGATCTGTTATACCTTTTTCTCTTTATTTTTCATTGCTTTTGTGAGAGATTTGGAAAGATAGAAATAAGGAAGTGATCGAGAGAGTTGTCAAAGATCCTTCTTTTGTAGCTTCCAAAATTTCTCGTTTTGTAGGACATATGATGGAAGCATTCTATCTTAACCAAATCTGTAATGGCCTTTTGATTAATCCCTCTCCTAATTGGCTTGCTCCCTCTGTAAGTTTTTTCACACTTAATACATATGGAAGTTCTCTTGGGAACTGGGTGGAATGTGGCATTGGAGGGCTTATCAGACATGTGGGTGGTTCGTGGAAGATAGGTTTCTTCGGTCATCTCAAGTTTTGTACCTGCCTAGAGGCGGAGATCAGAAGCATTTATGCGGGGATGTGTCTAGCGATTGCCAGAGGGTTCCCCAGAATCATGGTGGAATCGAATTCGGAGGAAGCTGTGAACCTCATCAAAAGGGAGTGTCCTAAAAGCCACATTTTTAGATGATGGATTGTGGAGTGGAAGTATATTATTGAAACCCATAACTTTGTGATCCAAGTGACTAGAAGAGCCAATAATAGATGCACTAATTACATGGCTTGGATGAGAACAAACAGTGGATCAGAGATGCACCACATGGAAGAATCCCCGAAGAGATTGAAAATGCTTCTTATAGCCAAGATGAAGAACGAGACTCGCTCCCGCAGTCCTTAGTTTTGGTGTTTACTTTTCTTTACCAAATAAAAATAAAATTAAGGGGTCTGGTAAGACTTTTTAATAGTACATGGGATCACCGTGATTTCATTGATAATGACGAGGGGGTGTTTGTGGTATTAAACCTCTATATTATTGTATTTATAATTATGGTCTAATTATTTTGTAAATATCGAAGAAACCTGAATGCCTATTGCACCCATTTTTCTGGATCACAAGAAAGCCCCTTTATCAGCGGAATTTGACAAGTAAAATGGGCCGACGGATGGGCTTGGGAATTTCCAATCTCCTCGTCTCTCTCTCTCTCTCTTGAAATTAGCGGTGGCTCCGATACCGGCCGGGAAGCAAAATAAGGTAATTTCTTTACGAACAAATTTTGCTTTTAATTTACTTAATTAATTTTACGATCTCTCACTCTCCGCTTTGCTTCTCTTCTCCTTATTAGTTGATCCGCCGGTTATGAAGATTCAGTGTTTGCATTTCAAAGATTGTTTACACATTGCCTTCAAGTCTAACGATGAAAATTCCATTTCGTTCGACTTAACTGGAAACATGATTCAGCACAAAGGTCGTCAACTCTACAGTCTTTTTCTGTTTCCTTCGGAATATCCAAATATCCTATATATATGATACAACAATGCATTAATGGTGGACAGTGCGCTATTCTTATATCTGTACTAGCTTATTATAAAGAATGATTTGGAATAATGAAGCTAAAACTAGAATTGAATTTAATAATCAATTCTATTTTTTTGGTGTTAATAGAATTAAATTCTTCACCAAATCAGGCTAGATGAGTTGTCTTTTGAATTTAATAATCAATTCTATTTTTTCCGTAGGTTCTATTTGTTGCTGATTGTAAATTTTCCTGCTGTGTTTATTGTTTATTCAATCCAGTCGAGGTACTATTGTGTTGTATGTATTGTAGTGTATTTAATGTGAATGTTTTTACTCATTTTAAAGTAATATGTAATTTTAAGTGCATATATAGTTACAAAATCTCGTAATCATGGTCCATACTCCTTTTTCTACGGGTAGTTTATGATCTCAACATGTCCATATGACAGACTTCAAGTATCATAAGAAAAAACACTTCATCTCCCCACCTGCTTCTCACCTTTTTGCAAGTTATTTTATGTACATTTTGACAAGTTATAGTGGGTATATAGACAAGTTATAGCATTTTAATGTTTGTTTTATTGAATAATAAGGCTAAAATCTTGAAGTGGATATCATAAACGTAAATAATGTAGTATATCTATGTGAGTGTTTTCCTCTGTATTGGTTGTTTTTACTGGTGTTATCTTTTTTGTACCAATAGGGGTAATATATATCATATTCAGTTTATTTTCTGGTACATTTCAACCATAAAAGTGATCTTAATAGAAACCCATTTTTGTTCCTATCAAATGAATATGATTATGAGTGAATTCCATAAAATTTGAATTAATTTATGATATTTAGTATAGATTTGAAATTGGGAACAACATCTTTGTATGCTAGGCCTTATAGATTTGAAATTGGGAACAACATCTCTGTATGCAGGGATAAAGTTGAGTACATCTTACTCTCCGCATGCCCTGCAATGGCGGGAGCCTTCATGCATTGAGCTGCTCTTTTTTATTTAGTGTAGCTTTGAAAGGATGTTGATCTTTCCTTTTCTGTGTTAACCTTCGTAGATTACTTTTTACTTGATTATAATTTGTAATTACACTTGCTTATTTATGGGCTACTAGTAAGAAGCTATTGTTTTTTTGTTTCTTTGCTTTTGTTTTTGCTGCGTGCACATGTTTCCAGGAAGCCTTTAAGAAAACTGTTCAACAGTCAAGATTTAACTAAAACAAGTTTGTTTCACAATCGATAAATGAGTTAAGGGAAATTTGGAAGCTTCAATTGTGCGAAGCAATTCAAGTTTCATTTCATTTGATTTTTTTTTCTTTTGTTGTTGTAAATTTGTTTTAATTGTTGTAGGTGTTTAGCTTTGGTTCCGCTCTACTATCAAGGACCAACCCATGGTATTGTTGTTAAAATTTCCATGTCTGCGCATATCACAACAATCCCTCCACTCAAACTATCTTCCTGTACAACTAGCATCTGAGAACCGTTGAATTTACATGATGCAAAGTTGAGGTAGAAGACCCGTGGTTTTGCTTTCTGCTTATGGCGAGGCAGTTGGCTTACGGGTGTTTGTACTTTCGGACTTGCACACAGACTACCCTGGGAACATGACATGGGTGAAGCAACTATCGCCCATGAGCTACAAAAAAGATGTACTTCTCATTGCTGGTGACGTAGCTGAAACATACAATAACTTTGTTCTGACCATGTCCCTTTTGAAAGACAGATTTGAGCATGTCTTCTATGTGCCCAGAAATCATGATCTTTGGTGCCGCGGGGAAAAAGACGATCATGTATGATAAAAATGTTGTTTGATTAAGGTTTTCATTATCACGCCATGGATTTATGAGCATTTAACTTTTAATTACATATGAAGAAGCATGAATCGTTGAACTGACCATACCAAAAATGACTGCTTCTCTAAGTTGATTCAGTTCTGAACCATTTTGTGGCCTTTGCTCACTTAGCTTTTAAATATTTAGTGTTGAGTAAGTCCTGTGCATCCGAAGGATCCCTAACAACTGTAACATTATTATACTACTCTTGGCTGGTAAGGAAGCTGAGTTTCGTGTCCATTTCGAGTAGTCTGCAAATGACAAATAGCTTATTTCCTTTAATTGCATATTTTCTTCAACATTTTAGATAATTAATATGCTTCTTGTCACAGGGTCAAAATTTTCAGCACCAATTTCAACCGAGTGATGGCCTGATCGTTGCCACAATCAGTCAGCCACGGTGAATGCACTGCCTCGCAACAGAATTACACCGACAGAATTGTAAACACACACGTTCCTGTAACGAAATACAACCGGAATGCACCGAAATACTACCGAAACGCACCCACGCAACAGTACACACACGTATTACGGGAAAATCCAACCTTGTATTAATAAACTCTGGTTACAAGGAACCAAATACAACTCTTTGTCTGTAAAATCCGCAAGCAAGCATTCTAACCTCTAAAAACAGACCATACGTTACAATTTATAGGCAAAAACGGCAGTTGACAGCCCTAACTGCATAGGTAGAAAGATGACACCTGTCCGACACATGTCAGCACCACAGGAGTTGGTTTTCCTGTCTGAAAACCAACCAAAACCGCCCAAGAACTGCCCAGAACTGCTCACACATGCACTGCACATGTCTGGAAACCACCAGTCCATCAGCTCACCAGGTAGCATTCTTCCAGCGTTTTTGCACCGTCCCAACGTCTGCCCGTTGCCGTCTTGTCCCAACGTTCGCCAACGTTTTGTCACACCGCCTGCATGGCCGGAACGTGTCGTTGCGCCCAACGACTGCCAACGTTCCGTGTGCTATTTCCGCACCAGAATGCACCGTCGCCCAACGGTGCGTCATGCCGCTACATGATTCAGCCCAAAACGTAGCGTTGCGCCTACGTTCTGTTTTGATGCATCGTTCTGCCCAACGACGTCCCAACGCCGTATGCATTTTTCGCACCAAAATGCACCGTCGTTCCCAACAGTCTGTCACACCGCACATATGACACTGTTTACTACGTATCGTTGTGCCTCCGTTGCACCATTTTGCCTCGGTACCGCACCAAGATCTTCCTTTGGTCCCGTCAATCCCCAACGAGAACCCCATTATCAGCAACCTTTGTTAACGCCGCCAACGTGCGTCCACGTTGCCCAACAGCACACCGTTTTGCCAACACCTGCCCAACAGCTTGGTCCAGCGCCGCCTCGCTCCTCCAACGCATGTTGCCACGTCCAAGGCACCATTTACAACTTAGCGTTGCACCTACATTGCACCATTTTGCCTCGGTCCCGCACCAAGGTCTTCCGCACTGCCCAACACCCGCCGGTGTTGTGCAACAACGTTGCTGCCCAACGGTAGGCACCAAGTTGGTGCCCTTTCTGCCAACGAACCCATCCATGCCGCATGCACCATGTCCGGTAGCAAATCGCACCAAGTCGGGGCTGTTTGGTCCTCCAGCATTGTTAGGGTCTAACACTTCTTCACTAGCCCAAATGTGCCAAAAATTAACCGACTAGCGAATTAAGGTTAAATGTTAACCTGGTTCACTTCTTCATCTAGTGAACCTTCAACATACTCTTAGTGTGCTAGAGTTATGTTTATCTCAAAAGCATGAACTAATTACTTGCATAAAATAAAAGACTAAATTCTGCAGCCTCAGTATGCTATACTTGATTTCTCTGTCTTTTTTTCTTTTTTCTTTTTTTTGTCTTTGTGTGATGTTGCTTCAATTATTGTTTGCCATCCAACCTTAATACTGTATTGATCGATACGGCCATCCAAAGCATGTTTCTAAAGCAGTGTCGTAATGCTTATATTTTCAGCTTGATTCTCTTGGAAAGCTAAATAAATTGCTTGATGCGTGTAGAGGACTTGGGGTGGAGACTAAACCAATGGTTATTGCTGGTCTAGGAATCATCCCATTGTTTTCTTGGTACCATAAGGTGATAGTTTTATTGAGTTTTAGATGTTTTTTCAAGGGTGCTACTACTTGATCATGAATTATTGACATATGGGCTTGAATCCTTTATATTTCGAGCAATAGATCGTTAAATTCTTGTGTCACTGGATTTCCTTCTTTTCTTCTTCCCAGAGCTTCGATAAAGAAGAGGACATAATGAGCTTTCATATTACGCCTTTGGAGATGGTGGTTCACTTTCTTTTTTCCTCGTAAGGTTTTCAAGATCCTTGATTGATGACATTGTTATGCAAGATGATGCATGATATGAACATCTTCCTTAATCTTGTTCCCCATTCCCTTCTTTTTCAAGGTATGTGTGTGTGCGCGTGTGTTTTTGCTTTCTCCTTCTGACTAACATGCTCAGGGAAATTGAAAATTGGACATTCTCTAGCACTTCATTTTGACATTGGATGTGTTATTGCAACTAAAATTGCTACTCATGAATAGCCAAAAGAAAGGAAAAGAAAAAAAAAAAACTACTGGGTTTCTTTCATCATATCCTTCATTCCCAATCCTCTTGAATAGCATTTGTTGGAGTTGCCCACTCTTGTCGGAGTATGTGTTCATTCACTTGATTGAGTATGGGGTTTGCCAATTCTTTATGCAGGCGTGCAAGGACTTCCATGTATGCAAATGGCCCAGAGAAATTTCAAATGTCGACACTTCCCTTGCTTTGTACTTTGATGCATTGAATGACAATAATCAGGAGAATATCAGTGAAATCCAGAAGACATGCAGCCAAATAATTTTGTTTTCTCACTTTCTACCTAGGTCAGTTGGTGTGGAAGTTCCTATTTCTGCCTGCGGGCTCAGTTATTTAAAATTGATCTTTTTGGGGATGTGTCGTTGACTCGGTTATATATATATGCAATGTAGGTAAGAGTCGTGTCTAGAGAAAATGATGCTTTTCTATCCAAACCTCCCAAAGATTATTGACTCCGACTTTCTTGAGGCTCGAATTAGATCAATACATGGGGTTGACGGATGTGCATCTGCATGTCATGTATTTGGTCATATCTGCTGGGATGCTGTGCTGAATGGTATCAGGTACAAATCCAGTATTCACCTCCTGTTGGAGCGTTGGCATATTGTTTGGCCTTTAGTTAAGCCCATTACTGCATGTCTAAGATATATATGATTTGGTAGGCATGTACAGGCACCTTTGGCTTATCCACGGGAGTGTAGAAGATGAATGAATGGAGGCGAAGATTGGCTGCCTTTCTGCATTTATAGTGCTGGGAAATTAGCAGAGAGGCTCTACCCCTGTTACTGGTCCGATTACTACTCCCACAATCCAAGAACCCCTCATATTACTTCTCTCGCCCCTGGGTTTCCAAATTCTATCGACAGTCAGTGCTGTAGTAGTACATACCACAATCACCATAATTCTTCTGTAATTATGTTTAACCAATGTTTCCTAATGTTGTTGCTATCCATCTCCAAAACATGTTATCTCCCACAAAAATACTATGTATGATGACGAAGACTTGTCATGTTCACACATTTGAGCCAGACATGGACTCATTCCCCCCCCTCCCCTCCCCCTTTTTGTTCTTGAGATATATCGTGGTTCTCATTTACCCCCTTTTTGTTCTTGTGATGTATCATGCTTTTTGTTTGCAATTGGTTGTTGCTAGTGGTGGTGGTAAAGAGAAGAGGAAGAATGAGTATTTGTCTCATTTTTTTCGAAAAATCTGCATAACCCACCAATCGGTAATAATTGATGCTTTATTTTTGAGATATTTTGACGAGTGGAGTCCAAGTTCGCTTAGTTCTCCACAATGCACGAGTTCAAAAAAATAAAAAATAAAATAAATTGACATTGCATAGGACATATTTTGATATCATTTGATTATTTTGGTAAGATTAGTATAGATTTTAAGGTTTGAAATTTGAATTGTAAATGAAAATATATAATTTTTTTCAATTTTTTTATGCATTCGTTTTCAGTTTTTGCTCTCTATTTTGATAGACAAATTTGGGTTCTTAGAAAGGAGAGAGTTTTTAAATAATTTGTATTTTTCATTGAATATATGATATGAATTTGTTAATTCGAAAGATTGTCTTTTTCAAGTGTTTAATTTATATATAGAGTTTAAATTTGAGACACTTTTTTGTCATTTTGACAAATATTATAACAACATTTAAAGTTTTAATAATACTTGAGACATCATTTATTTTTGCAGCCTATTTATTTGAAATATTTTTTTTTTATCATATTTTATTGATAAATATATTTTTTTAGTACGATGAGGAAGTTGAATTTTAGACATTTTACAAAAAAAAATAAGTTAAATATCAATTAGATTGCAAGTTTTGGGATGACATACATATTTTTATAATAGTATATATTTTTATTTCTGAAAATATTATATTTCAAAGCATGTCAAATATTATTAAAATTTTGTTTGGTTATAATTAAATTTTCTAATTAATTAAAGAGGTTGATTGGGGGGTAAAAAGGGCGTTTCGTTGGGGCAAGGAGGTCCATCACAAAAAAGATCTGCCCCTTCAGTTCGATGCAGTTTGAGGAGAGGGTTTCGGAAATTCTGTGAATCTAAGCTGTGTTCTCCGTTCCTCATTTTGGATTGGATTGAAAGAGCGAAACATAGCTTCTTGAAACACATTCAAGACCGGATGATGGATTTGGATCTGTGGATATCGAAGGTTAAAGATGGGCAGCACTTGTCGGAAGACGAACTCCAACTTCTTTGCGAATACGTATGTACTTCTAACCACTATTTTTATCTTGTGCCGCACCAACAGGATCTTAATTTATCTATATGACGTATTGCGTCAGTTGATTGTTTCTCTTGGTTCTTTAAGAAGACGGGCCACGACCAACCCTAAGTTTTATCTTTTTCTTTAGCCGTTCTGCGATGGTTCAAATCTTTTGTTTTGGGTTGAGTATGTTATTTTGTCAAGTAAATTTAATTCTGATTTCTCAGTTTTTTCAAAAGTTTCCGGGATTGGTGGAGTTGATGTTGCAGTTAGTAATTGCAAGTGACGTTTGGGGTGTCTTATATTTGAGTTTGGAGTGTAGACTGTAGAGGGCAAGCGGTTATCTTTCCATTAACAATGAACAGGTCACACATACTATGAAGGGGGACGAACTGTTTTTACAGATTAGATTGTTGAAGAAGGTGAATGGAGTTGATATTTTTCCATTCAATTCGAAAAGGGATCAGAATAGTGTGGAATCGTTTCATCCAATTTTTCCATTTACTTGGCTGAGGCTATTTAGAGTTTCCACTTTCTGACAATTGTCAATATTCACTTTATCCTGTGAGTGACAAAGAAGATGCATGGTTACAGAAACTGAGTTTACAATCATTTTGCAGTTATTGTGCATTACAATGATTATTGTAGCGTTATATAGGGTATTGAAGTTGACCTAGTCCTACTATTATGTCACTGTGAGTTTTGGTGTTATTCACAGGCTGATCCCGGATTCAGTACCTTGTCTGCCGAGGACACTATAGCCTTGATGTGAGAATTTATCACAACTCACATCAGTGGTTCTGGGAGGATGTCAGGGGCTTACATATGGGTTGGCCAGCTTAATGTATAAATTATGTTGGACTAAATTTTCTTTGTATATTCTACCATTTCTCTCTTTGTCCAGTCATTAGATACTGTCATGTCCTTTACCATAAAATTGGATTATTAACAAAATTGGTAATACTAGCCGAAAGAAACCTAGAAAATATAATGACAAGGATTGAAGAGACACACAACTTGATAGGTTTTAAGCTATAACATTATTTTGAGTCTTTGACCTTGTAAAAAGGAAAAAAACACCACCACCATTATGCTTGATAGTGAACTATCGACTATGTGTATGATATCCTCTGCTCTGGATATTAAAATTATGACAACAGGTAAACAACATCACTTTACGCTAAACTCATCTCAATCCTTGGTAAAATTTAAGGAATTATACTTACATTGGTTCGTAATATATTTATTTTTTCATATTCATTTTGGCTTGCATGCTATTTGCATGGTTCAGGATCTTGTCAAAAAAAAATTCTTCTTAATGTTGGCAGCAGAGATTGATAATATAGTTATAGCGAGTTTAATTGCGCAACAAAGTATTTGTATGACTTAAGTGGGGATTGCTAGATGAATCCATTTATGCTAAAGAGCTCATTTTAGGGCAATCTATATTAGAATAGATTCAATTGATTCCTTTATAATTGTCTCTTCTTAGGTTTGCTTTTGTTCACCTCTGCCCTTTGTAATACCTTTCACAAAGAATTGAATCACACTATCTATCCTGTGCGTTGTAACATACTTTTCGAAGTGCAAAGCTCCCAAAATGCCAAAAATCTTCCTTGAGCCTAGGCGCAAATCTAAGCGCTTGCTCGTCATAAGTTGTGTTGCATTTATATAATAAATAGGCTTGGTGTGCTCCCTCTAAAGTATTTTTAAATGAACAGAGTCTTCCTAAACGCAAGCCTAGGGCTGAAAATCATATTGAATAGAGTGGTTGAGATTTAGTGTAAATCTCTCCATAGAGATCCAATTGTTGACTACCCACTAGAGTGTCACATCAAACAGTTGCCCACTGAAAATCGTTACTGACACTAAAAGCAAAAAAAATTAAAAGTTACTAAACCAGTTAGACAAATCTATTAATTTAAACAGTTAATGGCTCATATTTTGCTTGGAACACATAATTGCTAAAATAATTCTGAAGTAGATCGAAAAAGTTATCTTATAGGATTCCATCACCTTTAAATTATTCTTTTATTAAAATGATATGATATTGCTTTTAAGCATGGACACTGATATTTATAACATTAAAGACATTATCAATAAAAAGGTTCCCAATGCTTACTGAAATTACCAGTGGTTGGTTTTGTATATTGAGATCCAATGGAATGACAAAGACCAACGACCGTCTTTCTGGGTTTGCGGTTCTTTTATGATGCTATAGGACCTTTTCTCAAGTGAAATATTTGGATCACCTTGTGCTTGAGTAGTCACAATGAAGTTTGGAGCCACCTAATCTTGAGCGAAGTCCTAACACCTTGCACTTTGTATCACACGTTTTGTCCAATGGAATGACAAAGACCAACGACTGTCTTTCTGGGTTTGCGGTTCTTTTATGATGCTATAAGACCTTTTCTCAAGTGAAATATTTGGATTACCTTGTGCTTGAGTAGTCACAATGAAGTTTGGAGCCACCTAATCTTGAGCGAAGTCCTAACACCTTGCACTTAGTATCACACGTTTCGTCAATGGGTAACTCGTTTCCCATGTTAAGTATTTGTCTCTCAATCATCAACCTTTGCCTATTTTCGCATCAATGTCCTAGTGCGTGCCACATGCACCTAAGACCGGTTAGTACATGGACATTGCATACTGTCTGTGCCATCTTCGATACGAAGCTGATGAGGGGCTGAATGCCTAACCACATGCCATATTATGTTTCGAGAGTTTATTCACCATTAAAATAATATAGGTAAGGACTTAGTGCCAACTGCCAACCTTTTGGAGAACACACACGTTATATCTTATTGTTCGAACAATTTAATCATATTATTATAAAGGTATCTGTTTCTTTTCTACAGCCCACCACATTACTTCTTTGGATATTTGATGGTAAGATTTTTCTAAATTAAAAAACAAACACCTTTGTTCTTGTCTCTATGTTTCTCCTTCATTTGCCTAACCCATTATAAGGTAAATCTATTCTCTTGTATGGTCATCTCATGTCTTATTCTCTATTCTATCATTCTCTTTCAAAATTGAACTCAATTAAAACAATTCTACATTTTTAAATTTGTACGGAAAGTTTTTTTGCAGAACTTTTTTTTCTTGATGTGTTTTTGGTACATTTGGTTTATAAGTTCATCTATCCAGTAGACTGAAGTATTCATGTCAAGATCAGTGCATCACTTGTTGAATTTGATTGACCAATGGGTTGACTAGGAATTGTTGATAAAGGTGCTTAGATTTAGATTTGGAGCTTATTAAATGGGGATTCATAATTTCTGCAGTTCAAGGATATGGGTGCTGTGGAACTCAATTGTATTCATATATAAAATTTTATGCATCTACTTGCAAAAGTTCAATATATATAGAATAGAACCATAATCGTACTTTGGTACATGTTGATTTAGTATTAGTCATGCTGTGTAATCTCTAAGTATGCCCATATTAATTGAAGGCAATGGATTATGTAAAGGGTAATTTTGTATGGACCCCATAAGCCCATTAGTTTACTACACCAACACTATTTGCATTTTTCATTAAGAAAACACCATTAATTTAAAGAGAGTCCATTTGTAACAAATTACCATGTCAATGTTGTAAAAGGTGTGTTCGCAAGGCGGGGCGTTTTAACATGTCCTAGGCGGGCTGCAAACCCTAAGGTGTAGGGCGTAAGCCACATGAAATATGCATTTTTAATATTTTTAAGATATATAAGAATTAGAAAATACCTAAAAATAATTGTAGGAAAAAATAAAAGATGGCAAAAGAAAAATAATGGACATGTATACAAAATTTATGCTAAGTTATTAACAAAGTAAAACAATGAAAACTTCCATAGGATAGTGGACTGGAAATAAGCAAAGATGCAATTTCAATCCTCGCTAGAAATATATATTTAATCGCCTGATCCGATAATAACGGAAGATGAGCATTTTTAACTATATTTAAGGTTATTGTCTAATAATAGCTTAGGTTATGTTCAATACTAGCCATAGTTAAAACCATAAAATAACTTAATTTTAATTAACATTTAATTTATTGAAATAAAAAAAAATGAAAAAACACATTAGGCCTATGCCAAATTTTTATGCCCAGGGCTCTGCTCGAAAGTCTGGGGCATACGGCTAAGAAGCATTTCGCCCCAGCCATAGCCTAGAGGCATTTCTTCTACGCCCCGCCTCTGGGCTCGCCCATGCCTTTTGCAACATTGTACCATGTATTAGTTAAATGATTAGCTCTTCATATCCTTACAAAGAATGGAAAGATAATTTTTAAATCATGCTAAAAATACAAGATAATAAAATTTGAAATTTATTTTATAGAGAAAAAAATAGTCGGGTTTTTATTGAATAGGCTTAGGTTGTGGTGTTTATGTGATATAAACACTTAAAAAGTGGGGTTATTGTGGTATGTTGCTTTGTAAAGCATATTTCTTTTATTTGGACTTGACGGAGAATGCAAGTTCTAGGCGTAGTTTCTCTTTAGGGCCACTTTTCTTGGTGTGTTTCTTCCTTCAATAAAGATAACCATAGATTTAGCATAAGGAGAAGCAAAGCTTATAAAAGCATGGTTATTTTGAAACAGTTAGGCTTGCATTGATTGATGACCTCAACAATGTCTATTTTAGCTTTACTTAATCCTATGAGGCCGAGGCTTGAGTACAATGGTAAGGTTGCTCTATTGTGACTTGTAGGTCCTGGGTTCAAATCTTTGAAACGATCTCTCTTTATGCAGGGGTAAGGGTATGTGCATCTGACCATACCTAGACCTTGCGATGGCGGGAGCCCTCGCGCATTGGGTTGCCCCTTTTCGAAAATCCTATGAAGTTTTGGAGATTGATTTTTTAAATAATATCAAATATATGTTAGAGCCTCCTACCTATATTTGACATTTATTATGAGGGCATTGAGATGTGAATAATCCCAATCAATGACAAGATATTTGGACCTTTAAGTTGTATTATTTATGACTTTATGCGTCTTTTGTCTGTTGTGTTATATTTGTTATCATGTTATATTTATGACCTACAAAAGCTATCTTGAATCATAAGATAAACTTGCAGTTTGTAATTTTCAGTAGTTTTTTTTTTTGCTTTGCTTGGTAGAGATCATTACGTTATTATTTTTCATTATCTTGTAGGTTCCTGCCTAATGTTCTGCGACGAGTTTATCTTTTAATAATATCTCTATAGTCGACTCCAGTAGAAAAATCATTTGATATGATGATGCCAAATTTACCATCCTTGCCAGGTGAAGGAGATCCTGATTGAGGAATCAAATGTACAACCTGTTAATAGTCCTGTTACTGTTTGTGGCGACATCCATGGACAATTTCATGATTTAATGAAACTTTTTCAGACAGGAGGCCATGTACCAGAGACAAATTACATTTTTATGGTAATTATAAGTATCCTTTACTCCTGGGTGTTAGATTAAGCAGACAAGCAATGATATTTAGGTCCTATTTTCAGTGGTTTGATCATCAGATTTTCTATTTCTTGGCAGGGAGATTTTGTTGACCGTGGGTACAATAGTCTGGAAGTTTTCACAATTCTTTTGCTTCTTAAGGCAAGGTGCGTCAGAATTGAAGTCAAAAGGGGTAGTATTTGAGCATGTGAAATAATAATTCACATAGTGTGTAATTACTGTGGTCAGATAAGTTTAACTTACATAGTTACTACCCTGCAAACAGAAAATATTTTAATATCTTTAAGCATGTTGAAGCATGGTTTTTGAATGATTGTTAGCAAAACTCGTTGCCTGGCAGTGTTATTTCACATCATTTGAAAGCTGGCTCAGATTTTTTCGAGAGCTGGAAGCTCTTGCTTGAATGCCATTAAGAAAGTTGGAAGGAGATGATAATGTCAATGTTCATTTGGAACCATCATTATCTAAAGATTTAGTTTGTGTTTACTGAAACGGGCATCATTGCAATTTCCATTTGGAACCATCACTATCTACATTGCCTCATTTTACAAGAAGCTAATATTCCTTTATCTATTTCTATATTCATTTTCCTGGGTTCGGTTGTTCATGCAGATACCCAGCTAATATCACACTTCTACGTGGAAATCATGAGAGCAGACAACTAACACAGGTAATTCAGAGTTCAGCAATTATAGTTTTTTTTTTTGGCTGAGTAGCTATCATAGATTTTTTGTTTGAAGAAATTTTTTTCATGTTGGATGAGTTGCAATTTGAGTAAATCTATTGTTTGTCCATTAGCCTGTGATACATTGAACTGCATCTGAGTTTGTAGTGTTTGTACATGTTTAAATTTAAAACTTGTCAAATTTTTAATCCAAAGACACGGGGACATGGGAAAATTCATGCATATGTTTACACACACTTGCGGCTGTGTTGGTTGGATGCTCTCCCTTTGCAAACCATCAGTTTGTTCAGTGAAAACTAAATATTAGTACATTTGTGTGTGTGTGTGAGAGAGAGAGAGATAGAGAGAGGATTTTTTTGTTATGTCTTTTTAAAATATGCACTCATTATAAAATCTTGGTTAATTTAATGGCCATCGACTCCAAATGCACAAGAAAATGTTTGACAAATTGAAATGTGATCAAGATGGATAGCTACATTCTCATATAAAAGAACATCAAGTACATTTGTCCCCCACTAAGTGAGGGTATGGTAGGGGAGAGATTGAAAACATTCCCAACCATTGGTATTCCTTCACAATGACATTACACATTCCCGTATGCGTAGGCTTTTCGAAATTTCTAAGGTGATATTCAGCAGTATGTAACTAGAGCTTCATCGACTCCAAACACACAAGAAAATGTTTGACAAATAGAAATGTGATCAGGAGGGATAGCTACATTCTTATATAAAAGAACATCAAGTACATTTGTCCCCCACTAAGTGAGGGTATGGTAGGAGAGAGAGTGAAAACTTTCCCAAACATTGGTATTCCTTCACAGTGACATTACACATTCCTGTATGCATGGACTTTTCAAAATTCCTAAGGTGATGTTCAACAGTATGTAACTAGAGCTCCATAGGTCTCCAAATCGCTAAATTTGGACTGGTTTCAACACTATTCACTAGTGAAGCCCCAAATGAAGAGA
This sequence comes from Eucommia ulmoides, assembly GCA_016647705.1. Lineage (NCBI taxonomy): Eukaryota > Viridiplantae > Streptophyta > Magnoliopsida > Garryales > Eucommiaceae > Eucommia > Eucommia ulmoides. The sequence goes on along the minus strand of JAENRU010000270.1, from coordinate 351,855 downwards.
CAATAAACATAGTCGAAAACTTAATGAGAGATCAAACACGTGCACGAGACGCATGATTTATATGATTCACAATATTGTATATTGTATGTTTTCATTTGGAGAACTTTCAACTGGGCGGCGATGGGGCAATGTTTAATTGGGCGTGAAGGGGGAATGCATAGCCGGGCGGGTGCGGGTTTGGGTTTTGTCTTGTTTGACTTTGCCTTGGAAAAATGCTTTGGATGATGGTAGAAGTCTTGTAAGAAAAGTGCTATTTTTTACTGAAAATAGTTATTTAGTCGATAGGAAAGTCCATAAGTAATATTCCTCTCCATTCTTAAAAATCGCGGAGGAATTTCTTTTGATAGTTATTCATTCTCGTCATTTAAAAAAATAAGAACATTCAAATCATCAAAATAAATGTTCATGAGTACATTACTATACTCAACTTTTACTTTTACCTTAAAAGTAGAAACCTAAAAAGGCTAGTCTGTCTCTTAAGGTCTCTAACTCCCAAGTAGAAAGGGGTTGTTAGCCGTGGGCATTAATGCGAAGTTCGCGGAGGACGCATAATAGGCCTTTTTCCGATGTAGATTTTTTTGTCTTTACCTTTTTTGAAACAACCCTTCTTGTATATGCTCGGCTTTTGGTGGAAGGATTGTTTTCTCTCAGGGAGCCATTAGTTTTTTGTTTCTGTAAGAGAGACCAAGGTTTCACTATTATTCAGGTTTGATGCCCGTTGCGTCTTTTTTTATATTATTTCCTTCCTTTCTTGCTTAGCAAAACAAAAACAACTAATAATAACAATACAACCTTAAATAGTTGCGACAATCCTCTTGATTCATTGATTCGCTTTCCTTTTGAGGGGGGACCGTTAAGATAAATATCAATCTTTAATATTTGAAATTGTGTCCAAGACGAAGGACTGTGATAGGTTGATACTATTGTTAGTTGTTGATTAGAGAAGTGGGAGAGAGGAGATATTAGGCCTGTCTGGTCGGAGATGAGGGAAATAGGAAATCTTATGTGTAAGGGGAGAGAGGATATGATCGGTGCATAGACTTGAACTGGGAGGAGAGAGTGAATGCTGAGAGAGCAAAGGATAGGGAAAGCTCAGTAAGTTGAGCATAGGACTGAGGTCTAAACGGAGATAATGAAAGAAATGAGGGCGTGAGATCACGAGGATGAATTTTTTATAAGCCTTGCCTTTGTCTCACATTGCTAAGAAGAGATACAGTAGCCCTGAGAATTCTTATGAAAGAATTGATGTTATAATGCCAATTATGCTGTGAGTCTTGCTTTAAAAACGTTGCATGTCCCTGATGGTTTAACTATCAAAACTTCTGGGCTCTTTTGGTTTGTTTTGTTGCCATGGGCATAGCTTTGAACATAAGTCTGAATATTTCTTAATGATGCTTACTTTAAAAGTATGATACTTTCATATTATCCTTGCATAGACAAACAAAAACATAGATGCATAATTGTATTATTTTCTTAGAGAGATTGTGTATTAACAAGTCCGCTAAGATCTTACTCCCACTTTCTCTGCATAGATGTGCAAAAGCGCATATTTTTTTCCCTCTACTTCTCCGTATTGGAATGACCATTTTTATGAATCATGCTTGCTAGGTATATGGATTCTATGATGAATGTCAAAGAAAGTACGGAAATGCTAATGCTTGGCGGTATTGCACAGATGTTTTTGACTATCTAACGCTTTCGGCGATTATTGATGGAACCGTATGTGCCCCCACTCTCCCTCCTTGCTCTATTTCTCTCATGTGCGCGTGCGTGCATGAATGCAGAATATTCTTTTATTGTTTTTATTATTTATTGGTGCATTACTTTTTTTTTTTTTTTTTTTTAAATCCAGGTGTTATGCGTACATGGTGGCCTTTCTCCTGACATTAGAACTATTGACCAGGTCTGCTATGGTTTGCATCTTATCGTCCAACTCTTCATTTTTTTTTTGAATGGTGCACGTGAAATTTTCATCTCATAATTACAATGCTAGTTTTTTGTATTATGGGGGTGTTGGGGGTGGATCCATTCCATTTATTACCAATGTCATTTGCTCGGCTTCTTTTTTCTCTTTCAATTGGTGAAAGGTTATTGTGATTTGCACATCTTGGTTATGGTATTTTTGTTGCTTCTTGTTGGAACCTTTGGGTTCACTTTCTTACCAATCATCTTTCGGAAGGATTCATGACATGATCTCTACCTTGGAACGCACTTGTTGGGTAGCCAAAATAGAGCATACCTTCCCTCTTTGTGATTCATTTAAGACTTTTGTCCATCATATTATTGAATATATGGTAACCGTCTCGCAGTATTGCTTTTGTTTCTCTTTTGGCAGATCAGGATTGTAGAAAGAAACTGTGAAATTCCCCATGAAGGTCCATTCTGTGACTTAATGTGGAGTGACCCTGAAGATATTGAAACCTGGGCAGTTAGTCCTCGTGGAGCAGGCTGGCTTTTTGGGTCCCGAGTTACTTCTGAGGTCAGTAAAAGCGTTAGTTTTATTTCGGTTGTATGTGTCTGTTAACAAGTTTTTAATCACAATGGGGTTGTGTGTTTATTTTTTTAATTCTTGCAGTTCAATCATATCAACAAACTTGATCTTGTTTGTCGAGCTCACCAACTTGTTCAAGAAGGTTTGAAATACATGTTTCAAGATAAAGGACTTGTTACTGTAAGTTGCATATTCTTTATCCCCTTTTTTGCAGCATCTCAAAAAGTTTATTTTTATGATTAAATAAAAAATAAAAATTTCTTTTTGCTTCTCATCTCTACAGGTGTGGTCAGCACCAAACTATTGTTATCGTTGTGGAAATGTTGCTTCAATATTGAGCTTCAATGAGAATATGGTATTGGTTCTCAATTTTGAGCACGTATAGTTTGTTGCTTTTTGATGAAAATGTTTTCTGCCGCACTAGAAAAACTGTTATTGCCTGCTGCTCATGTGTGCCATAAAGTGTTTTTTTTTTTTTTTTTTAATGGTGGAAACTTCAAATAATTTGCTCCAACTAAAGATATATAAGATTTTTCCCGTTAATTTTCACTCAGGACCTGGAGGAAGAAGTTCTTGATCTTATGGTTAAATACTTCTATGTGAATTATTTGGCAAAACAAATGAAGAACCCGTATAGATGTAATTGTGTGATCTTCTTTCCTTTCTCCTTCATTCTGTGTTTACTACATTTTTACCTGTTCAAGTTTGTATCATTTTGCAAAATTTCCCTAAAACTTTCCTTTTCTAGTTTCCAATATGTTTGCTTCCCAAAATTTTTCTTCATGCTTATTTTCCTAGTTGAAGAGCTGTAATTTTTTTTGAATGCACCGATAGGAGTTTGGTTTAGGGTAGCAGGTGGAATATAAGAAATATTCCACATCTAGGTTTTATGTCTTATCTTTTAAAGGATGATATGAATCTAAGTTCCCATCATCTATTCTATTGCTTAGCCTGGAAAACGTCAATTAGAAGCACAAAATGAGTACTGCCGGGGAGGGTGGTGAGTATAGTCTAAGAAGAAAGAGAGGGAAATTGAAATGAGATGCCAGTTTTTTTTGTTTTTTTTTTTCTTTTATTTGTTGTGGTTGGTTATGGGAGTTTGACACCTTGCATTCATTTTTACCGCTTCTTTATGCGAGTTTTGCTATCTCATCTTTTGGTGACAACTCGTGCTTCTACTGTCTAACCTTGTTAATCTTATTAGGAGAGGGAGGTGAAGTTCTTCACTGAAACTGAGGAAAACAACCAGATGAGGGGACCAAGAACTGGAGTACCTTATTTCTTATGAGTGGATGCTTTCTTCAGTAATGATTATTATTATTTTGGCTCTCAGCAGTTTGGTTCTCCTCCCCACGAGGGAAACATCCCCAGTGAGAAACAGCTCTTTGCCTGGAGGAACTTTACATACATGGATTTTGGATCTACAAGATGGAAATGCAATGACATCCCGAGGATGATCATGCTGCCGCCTTTGAAAACTTCTGTTCTATTCTGTGAAGTGAAAACAATTTTTTTTTTTTCTTCTTTTGTTTTTTTCTCTGCCCCCCAACCCTCTATGTTTGGACATTGCTCCTTGTTTCATCAACATTGTCTGTTTCTTGAGGCTTTTGTTTTATATTAGGTTATAACTCATTAGAACAATTCAGACCGTAGTGAAATGTATTCTTAAGTACTTGTTGCTGTATTCTTTCTGTTGATGTGGCCTTTCTTATGCTTAATCTCTGTCGTCTATGCATGGTTCGAACCTTTTTCGTAAGGTCTTTACTCCATGTTTAGTGCACATTTTGGAGATCCGACATTGCAGTTTGGGGGCCTTTATTGTTTCCAAACAATTGCATTTTTAGAAAGGAATGAGCCATGAACAATATTGTCCATTTTGCTGGTCAGTGAACATTGTTATGTTTGTGACGCATGAGATTTCACATGTATTTTCCTTCTCATTTTGGGGAGGGTACATTTTCTAAATTTATACGATCAGAGGAGTATATATTTTGTCTTGAAAGTGTTGGCGTTTTGGACCCAAAACTCGATATTCTATTTGCTTGTGGGCCCAAAAGAGTGGATTTGTGCAAATAATGAAGAGGCAAAATTGGATTCACAGACACAAGAAGCCCAATGTTCGTGAAAACAGTCCAGGGAGCTTTGTTCTTAGGGGGAGGAGATAGAGTATAGTATAAAACCTTATCTACAAGATATTAGGAACAATAATTCAATAGTTGAAGTATATCAATACACTTAAGATGACACATAGTAAAGTGGGTAAAATTGTTAGGCATTGGTTAGCCGGAAAGTTTGTTGATCAGTTCAGGTAGAGCTGGTTCCAATGGTGGTCCCGCTTAGGTTATAAACCCTTTACTGTTGTAAGAATAGGTGTAGAGAGAGACACTAAATTACGGAAGAATTGTTCTGAAGTATCTTTAGGAAAGTAAAAACTACTATCTCAAACTCAAACCTAGGATCAAGCTCAAAAGGTTCTAATTCAGAAGTAGGATTAGGTTCAAAAGGTAAAGAATTTCATGTTTCCCTAGGCAACATTGAAGAAAGATTAAGAAAATGGAAGGGTAAGAGTATTCTAGATCAAAATGTAAAAGAAATACGGGAGATGTCAAAATTTGATAGAAAAATTATTAAACAATTAGGATCAATAGAAAAATAACAAGAATATGCAATTAAAATGGTTAATAAGTCAACAACCTTGCATTCTGAAAACTCAAGACAAAGATTAAGATTATTAATCAGGGATGATTTGCAAACATTTATTCTAAAATATGAGTACATACAGGATTAATTCAGATAAGAATATTTCCTTTAATAAGAGAAGGTCTAAATAGACCTATATGTATTGACCTTAGATATTCAAGACATTAAGAATTTGATGACTCATTACTAGGTAAGTTAGAAGCTAATATAGCTGAAAAACCAATATATTTTGAATGCTATCCAAATCTTAGGACAATTATTGATGATGAATCATTATATAAAATTTTAACTCTAAATATTAAAACAAAAGGCTATAAGATGTGCAAAAATTCAAAAAACTTGGAAATAGTTTTTAAGGCATATTATAAAGTTACAACATCAATAATATATCCAGACGCAAAAACAGAAAGCCCTAAAAGAATGACAATATTTATTCAAGCTAATGAAAATAGGTTAGTTTTAATTTCTCAGCTAAAAAAACTTCAATGACATGAAATCATAACTAGAGGAGAATGGAGTTTTGAGGAATTAGGTGAAGAAGTCAAAACTATAGGTTTAGGAAAAACTGTAGCAACAAGTTATAGTCAAGATTCAGATGAAAATGTTACTATAAGTTTTCAAACACCCATGGTTAGATCTAGAAGTTTGAAATTCGCCCAAACCTCTGCAAGTCGTCAAGATTTAGGAAGAAAAAGTATTTCTAGTATTTATACAAAACAAAATAAATATTATAAGCTTAGAGGGGTTAATTTTGAAACAGATATATCTCATGGAATTTATAAAGAAGAATCCAATCATTCTTTCTCTCCAACTGCTTCTCAAGTCTTAGACGTTAATCAAAGAAGTAATCAAATTTTAACCATTAATAAAGAATTTGAAATAAATATGTATTATCTAAAAGAAAGAATTTATGCATGAAAATCATTTAAAAAATTGAAACAAGTCTTTTAAAAATCATCTTGAAGAAGAAGGAGAGAAAATTAAAGCAAAATGGATTAAGAAAATCAATACAGAAAAAGAGAGATTCATTTCTTTGATTACTATAAGGAAAAATATGTTCAAACCATTCAAACAAACAAAAGGATGTGGAAAAAAGCTCATAAGAATCGAAATGTTAGTTCAATACATCTACCATTAGACTCAATTGAAATAGAATACAAGAATACTAAAGTATTAGCCCCTCCTTTCAAGAAAGTAGAAGTTACTTCTCAAGATCCTATAGACCATATTATTATTCAAAATAATTATACTAATAAATTATTACATAATACCACTAATTAAATAAATGGAATAGAAAATACTCTAGAAAACTTAGTAGAAGCAAAACCATTCAAAATTGAAACTAATGAAAAATTAAAAAATAAAATACAAAATCCCATCCATAAAACCTTTGAAGTAGAAGAAGATTTTAGGTTTAATCTAGGAATAAAAAATCCAGATGAAACTAATAAGCTTTTAGATACAGTTAATACAAGTCTATTAAAATTAAGTTTAAAAGGTAAAAATGTTAATACTCTATCAAAATTAGAAGAGATAGAAAAACTCAAAAATCAATTTGAAGAAACCAATGATAATGATTTAGAAATTCAAATCCCATTTGGAAACAATATCAAAATTCCTATTACTCCAGACCATCATATCCTGATATGTTAAATAAAGAAAAGGTCAATCCCAAAGCTGCCTATGACGACACCTGTATTTACGAATGGAATATAGCTAGATTCTTAGAATATCAAATATTAGGAATTCTTCATGAAATGGTAATGGCAGTTGTAGTGTAAGACCCAATTTTATCTGTGCATATTTTTAGTTGCATTTAATAACATTTAGGAAGTATTTGGGTTTAGTATGTTATTTTAAAATTTCACTTTAAAAATTTCTAGGGATCATTATGATATTTAAAAATTTAGTTTTAAAAATTTTGGGGGTTAAATGTTAATTTTAATTTTGGCATTTGAAAAATTTAGGCATTATTATGTTATTTGAAATATAATTTTAAGAATTTTTGGATATAATTAATATTTTTTAATTTTAAGATGGATAGTTAGTGTAAATAAACATTTAAAAATAAAAAACAATGATATGGAAATGCTAGGTGTCATTTTGCCATATCAAGTCACTAAGGCTGCGTTTAGATAAGGAATTTGACAAATCCAAAGGATTTGTGAAATGAAGTGATTTTAAAATTCTGGATTTTGAAATCCTTTTATTTCACAAATTCATTGTTTGGATAATTGTTTGGGCTGAAGTATTTGAACGTGTAATTTACAATTCCATTATTTGGATAGGTAAAATATTTGTAAAAAATATTTCTTTTAATCCCAAATTTCAACAATAAATTTATGGGAACAAACAGAATTATTAGAGCAATTTTATTGGAACTAAAACACAAATCACAAACAACACGCAAATGCCATAGTTTTGTTTTTTTCTCCCCACTTCCAGGAAAAAAAAATAAAATAAAAACAAAACAAAACAGACAGAGCTTCAATCGACGACCAAATGGCGACCAAATGAGGACAACGACGAACGACGATCAAATGAAATCGACGACGAAAATCCACAAATTCGAACTGGTAGACGACGAATCGAAGAACCCTAAAGTAAGACGAAGACGAGTGAAGAAGACAGAGAGCCCAAAATTGGACGAAGAACCCTAAAATTCGATCCAAATTCAAGCAATAAAATCGACCGCGACCAAATGAAATCGACGATGGACAACGATGAACAAAGAAGAACCCTAGATGATGAACAATCGATATATCACAATGAACGATCGAAGACGAGGAAGAACAATTGAAGGAGGGCTCGTTGCGAAGCTGCTCATCGTCGTCGGTGGTCGTGAATCAGATGCAGAGCTCGTTGTCGTCGATGGTCGCGAAGGGAAGGAGGTCTCGTCGGTGGTCGCGAAGGGAAGGAGAGCCCACAGTTCAATCGATTACTCTGTGGTTGCGAAAGCAAGGATCGCACATCATTTATGCTCGCGAAGAGAAAAAAGAGATGAACGCTCACAGTTCAATCGAAGAGATTGTGAAATCCTCTCCCAGAATGGAATTAGCACACCCTCCTCAAAAGTATTTGCAAATCCCTTTTTTTACCCTCCAAAAGATTTGACAAATTCTCTTTTGACAAATCCTTCCACTCCCCAAATAAGGAATTTGTCAAAAGAGAATTTACAAATCCTCTACCTAAATAAATCTCTCCTAGAATTCCCTTACCCAAACACAACCTAAGAGTGGCTAGGTGTGTTTGCTATATTAAGTCACCAAAAAGTGGCATGCCATTCATGTAATTTTTTTATTTTTTTTTAAAAAAATGAAAAAAAGAAAGAGAAAAAGTTGTTTTGTTGGCAATTGAGGTTCACCGATTTTCCTCTCTAAATATATAGAAAAAATAAATTCATTTTCTTAATTTCCTTATTCTTTCACATTCTCTCTCTTTTGAATCTCTCTCTCACATATTATTCATTTGGCTTCTTTTGCTCAAGTAAGTTCTTCATGACTTTTTCTTTTTATCAATTTATATATATAGTTGATGTGTGTGTGTGTGTATATATATACTGGATTTATACTTATAAATTAAAGAAAAAAATATTTAAATTGTGAAAAATTAATTTAAAATATAAAATTATAATGTTTTTTTTGTATTACATTACCTAGTAATATTCTTAATAGTTAATTAATATTAATTGATAACTTTATAAGTGTAACTATAATATTTTAGTTGTATAATTAATATTGAGTTGAGAAAATAAAACGTTTAATTTTAATAAATTTCATATAATTAAGAAAATTTGGGAATGAGAAAAGTTGCATTTTAGTATTACGTATTTCACGCATTACATTTCTATTAGATTTATTTAGTTGAATTCTTAATTTAGACTCCGTCGATGTTACGTTCATAGGTGACGCCGACTACGTCAATATAACGACCAAAAGAAAATAGCAGTGAAAATATCGAGGAGAGTGTACTGTCTTCTATATAAATTACCAAATTAAATTTTGATATTAAAGTGTGAAAAAAAATGTTTATTAAAATAGATTATTTTATAATGTTAAATGGATCAAGTAAATAGTTAAATGTAAAAAGTGGTTTTTATTATTATACTACTATGTCATAGTATGGTTCCGACATGAAGACATTTCCTGCGGGATGTTGTTGATCCTAACCGGAGGACATGTGTTGTAGGACGTTGCACTGTGACATGACAGGAGGGCAAGTCCTGTAGGTGGTTGATATATATTGTTGTTGTTGACAATGATGATTATCATTATGATATGGTGGTTTATACCATGTATTAGCTCTTACCATTGGAGATATTGAATAGCTCTGATACTGATGACAACCTTAGATTGCACACTTGCACAGTTACGGTACTGTTATAACTCCCAATCTTGAGGTGAAACAATCCTATGGCTAATAGAAAAATATGTTTGTGGTATTTTATTATGTAAAAGTAACTTGACCGAATGATTTATATTTAGTTGCTCTATTTTGATGATATCTGTGAATTTTGATATTGTTTGGTGTTGTTATATTTTGTTTGGAAAGTATTACTGGATTATATTTTGTTTTTAAAAAAATGGATTTGGCTAAATGTACTTGATTCATAAATTATTTTTATATTATAAAGACAGTACACTGATAAAATATTTTATTTCAGATACCTCAATTAGAGGCGGGTCCACTACTAGTGCTAGATAGAGTTAGAGAGGGATGTCGTTTTTGAGATTGTCAGGACAATTTTGTGTAATAAGTGGTTCAGACTTTTGTGCGTTGTGATGATATAGTGGATATGTGTAATCGATAAATTTTGAGTTATATAAATATTTAAAAATAAAATAAAAAACAAGTTGCATAAAATGATACATATTCGTTTGTTTCTGGTTGTGTAACATCAAGTTGAGGTCACACCTAATCTCGGGCGTGGGGCCGGGCTGGTGTGTGACATGCAACCTACAAATCTAGAAATAGTAATGAAGTCTCAATAGCTCAAATTATAACCCAAAAGTTTACTGGTCAATTGAAAGGTTGGTGAGATAATTATCTCACTGATTTCGAAATAACATAAATTCTTTATGCTACTAAAATTAAAAATGAAGGTACTAGTCAACAACCTACAACAACCTCAAATGCAGTCTCTGCACTGATCCGGGCAATAACAAAATCTTTCATAGGAGAACCAAATGATATGATAAACAAAGATAATGAAATTTTAATCAATCTTAGATGTCTTAAATTACAAGATTTTAAATGGTATAAAGATATGTTTTTATAAAAAATACATCTTAGACCAGATTGTAGAAAAGTCTATTGGAAAGAAAAATTTATTGTTAGATTACCAAAATTATTTGCTCAAAAAAGTCAAGGAAAGAGTTCAAAAAAAATTAGGATATGATTAAAATTATTTAACCTATGGTCAATGAATAACAACAATAAATAAAGGACTAGCACTATGTACAGACCTAAAATTGAAAGCTCAAATGAAAAATGAATTAAGTCAAAGCGAAAAGGAATTAAGAGATTTTTGTAGTCAATATGGTTATAAAAAAATACAAGCACCTTCTACAAAAGGAATAAAACAAAAGAGTAAAATGAAAACTAATAGGAAATATTATTCAAAATTTAAAAACACAAGTGAATGGAGAAAGTAGTACAGGAAAAGAAAGACTACTACTAAAACAAGCCTAAACAAAAGGAAGGTAAAAAAGATATTACATACTATAAATGCGGAAGACCTGGTCATTATAGCAAAAACTACAAAAATGAAAAAAAAAAAAATTCAAGCTTTACATTGTAGTGAAAACCTAAAGAAACAAATGATATCCTTATTCATAAATAGTGAATCAAAAAATTCGTCAAAAGAATCTGAAAGTGAAAAAATTAATGAAATCATAGATACTTCAGGTGAAGAATCTAAAGAAGAATCAATAGAATCATTTAATGAAGATATAGGATTTTGTACTTGTGCACAATGCTCAGGATGAATAAATGTAATTTCAAAAGAAAGTATAATTATCTTAGAGATGCTAGAATATATTCACGATCCTGAAATCAAAAAAGAATATTTACTTAAATTAAAAGAGAAAATAATACAAGATGAACAACCTAAAAGAATAGATGAAGAATATAATGTGAATAACATAATTAAAAGATATAGTAAAACAAAATCTCAACCTACAATACAAGATTTACAACAAAAAATTAATGATATTAAAAAATAAATTAAAGCTCTACAAAAAAGAAGTTAATGATATTAGAAAAGGAAAATTCGAAGAAGATTCAAGTTATGATAAAGGAGTTAGTACTAGTCAAGATGTTAAAGATAACCAAGCCTTTTTAGGTCATATGTCAAGAGTTTATAAATTAGTTATAGATGATAATTTCACACTAGAAACTCAAGCGTTGTTAAATACATGAGCTAATTTAAACTGCGTTGAAGAATGTCATATTCCAACTCAATATTATGAAAAGACTTATGAAAGATTTTATGGTGCAAACAATTCAAAATTAAATATAAGCTATAAAATTTCAATTGTTCATAGTTGTAATGACAAAATTATATGTCTTAGAACTATCTTTATATTAATCAAAGATATGCAATAATTTTAGGAACACCATTTTTTTACTTTACTTTATCATTTTCTAGTCGATAAAGAAGGAATTTACACCAAGATTGTTGAACAAGATATACACTTTTATTTTATAAATAAGATGAAACAAAAGAAAATCAATACACTAAAGGATTTAGCAATAGAAAGTGTTAATCTTATTCAAAATAAAAGAAAACATATAAAATATTTAGGGAAAGAGATTCATTATAAAAAGACTGAAGAACAAGTAAAAACTAAAGAAGTTGAGAAAATAATAAATCAATATAGAGAATTATTAGAAAAAAATGTTTGTTCCATCATTCCAAATGCTTTTTGGTCAAGAAAGAAACATTCCATAATATTACCTTGTATAAAAAAATTATCTACAGATACGATTCCTACAAAAGCAAGATCAATACAAATGAATCAAGAATTAGTTGAATGTTGTAAAAACGAAATTAAAGAACTACTAGATAAAGGATTAATTAGAAAAAATAAATCTCCTTAGAGCTGCTAAGATTTTTATGTTAGAAATCAAGCCGAAATAGAAAGAGGAGCGCCAAGATTAGTTATTAATTATAAACATTTAAACAAAGTTCTTCAATGGATTAGATATCTAATACCTAATAAAAAATATTCGCACCATTTGGGCACTACGAATGGAATGTAATGCCTTTTGGTCTTAAAAATGCTCTATTATAATTTTAAAATATTATGAATGAAAATTTTAACTCATATACAAATTTTACAATAGTATATATTGGATGTTTTTGTATTTTCTGAATCAGTAGAACAACACTTCAAACATTTAAATATTTTTTTTAATATTATTAAAAAGAATGATTTAGTCGTGTCTCACCAAAAATCAAGTTATTCCAAACGAAAATTAGATTTTTATGTCATGATATTTATCAAGGAACTATCACTCCAATTCATAGATCAATAGAATTTGCAGATAAATTCAAAATCAAGGCTAAAAATCAATTACAATTTTTTTTAGGATGTTTAAATTATGTAACAAATTTTATTCCAAACCTTAGAATTACTCAAACTAATGTATAGAAGATTTAAGAAGAATTTGCCCGCTTGATCAGAAGACCATGCAAACGTTGTGAAAAAAGTTAATGCTCATGTCAAAACCTTGACGTGTCTTAGTATCCCTTATCCTCAAGCCTTCATGATTGTTGAAACTAATGCCTCTGATGTAGTATATGGAGAAATCCTTAAGCAAAAACTAGACAATAAGGAGTCCATTGTTTGGTATCATAATGGAATCTGGTCTGGACCCCAAGTCAATTATTCAACCATCAAAAAAGAGATTTTTTCATTTATTTTATGTATTCGGAAATTTCAAGACAATTTATACAACAAAGAGTTGTTGTTCCGAATTGATTGCAAAAGTGTAAAAGAAGTTATAGAAAAAAATGTTAAAAATTTAGTTTCAAAACAAATATTTGCCAGATGGCAAACTATTTTATCAGTATTTGTTTTTCAAATTGAATATATCAAAGGATATTCAAACTCTTTACCAGATTTTTTAACAAGAGATTTTATTCAAGGAAAGAAACATCAAAATGGCTTTAAGAACTAGTAATGCTGCTGACTTCTACTACAATTTTTTAAAGGTTCCAAGTCCTTTACTCAAAGTAGTTTCCAACCACTTGATTATAAGCAAACAATCCAAGGCCCCTCTTCATCAACAAAGGCAGTCACTCAAAACTCTTCAAAAGAAGAGTATGTTTAAAAAAGACTGTCTTTTGAAGACTTCTTCATTATTGAACAAGATTGGAACTCCACAGTCCCATTCGAATGTGTCAAAAAAATATTTCCTCCAAATTGTCATTTTTAACTAGCTACTCTCTAAAAGACACAGATGTTTTATGAGTTAATTTTGGTGGAAACCAATTCTGCCATTATTGCTCATTCTACTAATCCAAAAAAACTCTTCAAAAATCATTTACTCTAAGTTTCGGATTTGTAGGATTTTAACCCCAAGGAACTAGGAAAGAAGTCCTTGTTCACAGAGAAGCTTTAAAGGACATTTTGAACCTCAATATTATGATTATGAAGATTATATTCAAATCTGGTTAAAAGTTTTTTATTTTATTTAAGAAACTATGATCATTCATAGTTTCTATATTTTGAAAAAAAATATTGACAAGGATTTTTTCCTATGGTTTCATTCATGGTTTTTCAAATATGAACTCAATCCAACAATTTTACTAAAACAGATTTCTGATGATTGTCAATTCTTTTAAAAAAAAATTGGACTTTCACAAATGATTCTCAAAATAAGATTTCCAAATTCATGCTTTTTTGCTCAAATTTCTTGATTACTTGGATTTTTTGCTGGGATTACTCAATAGTTGGTTCAAGTTCTTTTGGACCATTCCCAACAGTCAAAAGAATTTTTAAGATCAAATGGTAAAAAATATTTGAACTCTCCAAAGGAAAACTTCTTGCTTGGATGAAGAAAAAATTTCTGGGTCAAAATTCTCTAGAAACTTCAATCTCGTCAAAATCCATAGTCTCTACGAAGTCAAAAGCCAAAGAATAGTTAAAAGAACCCATTTCATCACCATATTCAAAATCCAAAAAGAAGCAAAATCTCCATGCACAATTAAAACAACTTAAAGATCTCATTTCAAACTTAGATTCAAGTCCAAAGAGTGATATAATCTAACCTTTATCATTAGCCTCGTCATCAGAATCAATCACCCTTTCTCCATTTGACAATTGGGCAAATTTTTGTGAAAAAGAAACAGAAAGATCAAGAATCAAGCAAGAGAAACAAATCAAAAAGGAAAAAGCCAAAAAATGAAGAATTATCAAACAGTAAAAGGTGACACCGACACATAACGACAAATAACCATCAAATGAAAAAACATGTGTTCACCTGGCTGATGCCTGAAGGCAAACGTTGATGCATTTTTCAAAAAACAAAAGTATCTTTTTAAAGAATTAATCTTTTTTTTTTCCAAAAGTTGCCATTATGATGTCTTCTGATATCAAAAAAATTCATCAGGCAAGATCTTTTTAAAAAGGAGGTTCCCATTTCCTTGGGAGGCAAAACGAATTTCTATAATACAACAAAGAGAGATATGTTGATTATTTCTCATAATCACAATAAAACGAAATTAAACAATAATTTAAAACATACTTGATTATTATGACACAACAATGAAAAACGGTAATCGAAAATGTACCTGTATCGACCATCGCAGGAGATTGAATCTGTCGCAGCGGATTACTAACTAGGTCTTCCTCTCTATGATTTAGATTTCGTGGTGGCAGCTCTCAATGAAAAGAAACCCCTTAATCTAGATTAGAGAGAGGACCTACTTATATATATTAGGGTTTCTCGGTGGGCCCTCCTGTAACGGGCTTTAACGAAATCCTAAACCTATATTTGTCACTTAACTGGACTTCCACATAAAATACCTCACAATCCAAATCAAAATATGATCATTGATTATTTGGGCTGTTTAAATAATAGACTATTCATTAACTCGTTTTTGTAAAATAATTAATTCAATTAATATTAGCTCATAAAAATATTCCATCATTCTCTCACTTGGGCTACATTAATTGAATAAATTTAATTTTAAAAATAAGACTCTCCGGTTAATAATAAAAAAAAATATTTTTGGTGTGACCACACCTTTTATTTAAAGAAATGATAGTCTATAAGTGACATCCTAATAAACTTATTCGGTCCAACATGATCTTAATATTAGATTATGATAGTCTATATGTTAATCTCAACAAACATTAGACTTTCATACCCACAAATACTTATAATTATATCTAGTAGTGTAGTAAAAAATCAATGCCAACATGTAATCATTATTAATATATATTGTTCTTATTGGTTCTCATTACAATTTCTCAACAATATGAAATTGTAATTACAATTTCTTAACAAAATAAAATTGCTAATTGCAGTTTCTCAACAAAATGAAACTGTTGCAATTTCTCAATAAAATTAAATTAGTAATTGTAGTTTCTCAAAAAAAATGAAACTGCTGTAATTTCTCAATAATATGAAATTGCTTGACTTTAACAAGTCATCTGTCACTAACAATACATCACGAGATATCAAAATAATGATTTGTGACAACCAAAAGTATACAACTGTAATTCTTAAGACACAATATTTTAAGATACCATATTATATAATCAATTCAAATAATATGATATGCAACAATAAAATACGTAATAATGATGATCATCAAATAGATTTCAATTTTGCAAAACGTATAACAATAGTGGTCACAATGTAATCATCGAAATAAAAGAAAATACAAAAGCTCTCACTAAATCAGAGAATCAAAAAACTCAATGATACCCATATTCACAACATATTCCTTGAACTCTATGAGTCTTAAACCTTGATTTAGTAAAATCAATCCAAATAATATAATACGCAACAATACAATATGCAATAATGATGATCATCAAATAGAATTCAAATTTACAAAACGCATAATAATAGTGGTCATAACGTAATCATCGAAATAAAAGGAAATACAAAAACTCTCACTAAACCAGATAATTAAATGACTCAATGACATTCATATTCACAACATGTTCCTTGAATTTTATGGGTCTTAAACGTTGATTTAGTATAATCAATTCAAATAATATACTACGCAACAATACAATGTGCAATAATGATGATCATCAAATAGAATTCAATTTTGCAAAACGCATAATAATAGTGGTCATAACGTATCATAGAATTAAAGAAAAATACAAAAAAATTTCCACTAAATTGAAGAAGCAAAATGCTCAAATAAGTATAAATGACACAATATAAGAATCAATTGCATCATCATAAACTCTTCTTTGCGTAGAATATACAATAAACTACTATTCTTTAAACATAAAGATCAACAAAATAATTTTTTTTATGCAATAGTGATCAATACTTACACGACACAGTCATCGAAATAAAGTAGATTACAGAGATTCTCATTAAATCAAAGAATCAATTTATAATTTCATTGTGGCGTTATTATTGTTCACAACAAAAAAAAAAAATTATTTTCACAAAAAATTGCAACTAAATCAATTATGGACAATGGGCAAAATGCTCAATTAAGTATAGGTAATACAATAGAAGAATCAATTGTGTTATCATAAACACCCATTTGGGCAAAGTTTACAATAAACAATTATTCTTTAATCATGAGGATTAACAAAATAAGAAAAATTTACAAATTTAAAAATTCATCCCCTTTGGATAGATTGACCTTTAAATCCATATATTTCTTTAAAATATAATGAAACAAATAATCTTTCAAAATTCATTCCCTTTGGGTAAACAAATTTATCAAATCATTTATTTCACATAATATCCTCATACAATTAAATTAATTTGCACAATAACCCCCTTTGGGCAGGTGAAAGTACAAATTAATCTAAAATTTTTCTATCAACAAAATAAGAACTCGAAAACTTACAAATTATATTGGTTAAATCACTTTGGTAAAATAACCTCCACAATTCAAAAGCAAACGTTCGAAATTGAAAAAATTAAGTTATATTACCCAACAATTAAATTAATCTGTACAATAACCTCATTTGGGCAGGTGAATGCACAAATTAATCTGAAATTTTTCCATCAACAAAATAGGAACTCGAAAACTTGTAAATTATATTGGTTAAATCACTTTGGTAATTATCCTCAACAATTCACAAGAAACTGTTTCAAAATGGAAAAATTAAACAATACTGCCCAATTACAACAGTGTATATTAGCGGCATATATGCATATAATCAAAACAAGATGAAGTACATTACAAAATGTACTTTCAATGATCAACGATCAATTATAGTTACAAGAATTTGAATAACAATTTTATTGCACTCTGAAACTAATTATTAAATTAGTCTCTATATAGAATTAAAATTAAGGGTTTGAAAATTAAAAAATTATAATTAATCATAATTAATATTTTATGGGCTCCTTAATATGAACCTCAAAGGTCGAAAATTGTAACTAAGAAAGTCCAATTAACTGAGATATTACATAGGCTCAAACCCAAAATCAATATCTACATAATAAGCCCAAACTTGGATCCTTACCAAGATATTATAGTCATGATGATAGTGTTTTCAATTCAAGGTTTTCTCATATATTTATGAATAATTTATCCATATTAGTAATTCCATCAGGCTTGTTAATTAATAAATAAGTAATGGCCCAACAAGTCCATCAGAATATATGTATGGCCTATTAAACATTTTAAGACCCAAACAATACAAAAAGAAACTCATGCGAAATTGTATAAAAACAATTCGGTACTTTTCTTCCGTTCCAAAACGCAAATATATTGCCCCAAATATTACCCAAATTTGGAAAATGAAACATCTAATTTTCGTTGATGGAAGGTATAGTAATAATCAAATTAGTTATTAACATCATACTTAAACCACTAAGAATCCTAAATACATATCATACATATGATTATCTATGATCACTTCTCAATAGTACTCTATTCAATTTAGCTTTCACCATGTTATCAAAATAAAATAAGGATATAATTCTCTCAATTATGTCACTCATCATGTATATATTTCACAAAGACAACAAATAGAAAGATAAGAAGACGATTCACTTTAAGATTCCTAACCATTAATTACATGAATAAAACAATCATATGGACAATAATCAAAACAACCAAATTTATACAACCTCTAAAATTTAGGGGTTAATTGTGTAATTAACTCTTCTTACTAGTTTCAATTCATTACACTTCATAAAAGAACATATAAAGTTAATAAGACATCTTATACGTTTAAATTGAAACTACTTGAAATAAGTGAGATTCTAGTTAAATTTTTGGGGTACTCAGTGTCAAAACCCCTAACCCTAATTTTAATCCCCTCTGCCATACCACCTGAACGTTGTCACCATCTCGTTGTCACCCATCGACTCTATCAACTGAACGTCGACATTTTTATCAGGGGCAATATGGACTTTTGACAAACTACTACAAACGGATATCGAGTGAAAACTCAACATCGATATGGAATTCAACACGCCCAATATCAAACAAGATTCTTAAAGTAGAAAACCCAACGGGTCTAACTCAGTCTCAAAGAAAACCTTAGCTCAGGATTATGTAATACAAATGATGTGGGATTTAAAAAAGAATAATATCCCCAAAATGAAATAAAACTCACCATTTATAGCTCATTTTGTGAGCAATATGCAACTATTCAATCATTTAATCTGAACTAGGGTCACATCTTCATGATTAATTGAAAAGTACTCAGGATGTGAAGAAGACTTTAAAATGCTTTTTTCATTAGTCAAGATAATAAAACTCAAAGCATGAGTTAACTTCTTTGAGCTCTCATATTTGTTCTTTAAAATAACAGAGATAAACCCTCTTTTTACTCGAATAATAACTTATCATAATCTATTAATCATATTACCAATCGAAGAAAAATGATATATGCATTATCCCTATAATACTTTCTTTATCCATGTACAAATTATAAACTTTGAACGATATCGTGAAACCAAATGTAAATGTTAAGGGATGAAAATGTCATTAAACCAAAAAAACCAACAACAACAATAATGTTGATCACATAATAAGCCAATGTTCAGTATTCAATTAATTTGCTCAAAACGATTTTTCACTTGTTATTAGTTTTTAGACTTTTTAGTTGAAATTACTAAGTTTGCGAGTAAAAATAGGATTTTGAATTTATCAACAACTATTCGTTCAGTTAAGGGATGATATCGGCATGACCTCACAATCATCAGCTAAGCGAAAATTAGGCTCAAATACCACCTATATCATCCTATATTCTTACGATTTTGAATGAGTACATCATAATTACTCATGAATAAATATTATCAAAACATTATAAACCAGTTATAAGAAGTCAATATTTTATCTAAATGTGAACAATGAAAATCACATGTTTTAGGATGAATCAATATTTCACTACACAAAAAATATTTCACATAATTAATTCTAAAATATGTATTTTTCTCAAAATACAAAGAACAAATACGATAATGCAATGAAAATTACAAACGCAATTTACAAGGGGAAATCAAGCTTTCCACCTCGCGAATGCAAATCCAGTGAATTTTAAAAACATGATTATGCAACAATTGTTAGCATAACTTATCGTAAAACACGATAATACAGTGATAATTACAAACACAATTTACAGAAAATCAGGATTTCCTCTTCACAAATGCAATCTCCCAGAGACGTAGTAATAACCACTAGCAATTAATAAGAAAATAGGATTTTCACATATTGCCAAGCAAAAGATTATAGAATGGAGATATATATCAATATCCAGGCCTTAATACTAAAGTTGAGTTCTTCTGAAATTTTTGCCAAAGAATTGCTATTGAGCTACTTGGTTAAGGGTCTCAATAAAAATTACCAATTTCTAGTAGATTTTTACATTGATATTGGTGTCAATAAAAGACCATAATGGTCTCATTAAGTGCTTTTGCTTGATTGTTTACCAATTGTTCTGCAAACCTAACTATAGAAAAAAAAAAAAAAAAAAAAAGAACAATCGGAAGGCAGGGATCGCAACAACAAATCCAAGAAGAAAACGAACTAACTATTATTGTTTGATCGGGATCTCATCCACAAAAAATAATAATGGGCAAAACTTTTTAGAAACTGTTATTTCGGCACGTCAACGGCGCCACAATTGCAGAGAGAGAGAGTTTTAAACTAATTATTAAATTAGTTTTATGTGACTTAAAACTGATTAGGAGATTCAACATCAATAAAATTTAATTTAGGGAGAGTGATTAGTGAAATCCCATTCCAGATCAACCAACATAATTTTTGGTAAATTTTCAACAGAAAAAACATGCTTAAAAATAATTTTAAACTAATTAAAACATATAATAAGTAATAATTAACTAAAAAATATTTTTAATCCTCAAAAAATAAAATAAATTTTACAGAAAATTAGAGAACCAAAAATTAAGTGCACAAGAAAAAACGGAACCCGAAATGAGTCCTTGACCATGTCTCACGCGCCCCTATGCGCCTGTTGTGTGTGTCGGAGGGGGGGCGGACCAGTTGGAGGTTGTCTTCAACCTCCAGTTGGGTCGTTTCGACCCGGTTTCGGCCTACTTTTGTAAAGCCCCCAAAACGATCGTTTTTCTCCAATATTTTTATGAGTTTATGTAGATCTATGTTTTTCTAACACATATATAATAATTAATTGAACAAAAATTAATAGAAATATCACAAAAAATCAAGAACAAGTCGCGGTTTGAGGTTTTCTTACTCCTCTATGGCCAAAAACCTAAACTTAATTTTAACCTTTATTTCTATCTAATTTTATATGGGTTTGTACCTAATATTAATTTAAAACCTTTCTATGATGTTTAATTGTATCAAAACCGCGTCTATATCCGTCGATTTTAAAACGAATCTCGATTTCACTAGGGTTTCGAAGTCGAAAATTAAACCATGAAATATTTTCTAATTACACAACAAAATAACATGTATAATATATCAAATTAAAGCTTTAATCAAGAGGAATAAAAGTCCTAAGTTTTTACATTCAATAGAAGCAAAACAATACATGAAATTACGGCCTCAAGTTTCGGTTTCGGGAGTTTTCTAGGGTTCCCAGCCGAAACTTCAACGTCGAAATTCTCTTTGATTACACAATCAAATTACACGTATAATATATCAATTTAAAGCTTGAATCTATGGAAAAAAAAAGCCTTAATTTTTTACAATTAATTGAAACAAAAAGTTTCATGAACTCATAACTGCAAGTTTCAGTTTCGTAAATGAGCAGAAACTAAAAAAAAAAATCAAAAATTAATTGTAGATCCTAAATCATGTATGTAGGCTCTGATACCACATGTTGATTATTTCTCATAATCATAATAAAACAAAATTAAATAATAATTTAAAGCATACATGATTATTAGAACACAACAATGAAAAACGATAATCGAAAGTATACATGTCTCGACCATCGCAGCAGATTATTAACTGGGTCTTTCTCCCTATGATTTAGATTTCGTGGTGGCGGCTCTCAATGAGAAGAAACCTCTTAATCTAGATTAGGGAAGTAACCTAATTATATATACTAGGGTTTCTCGTTGGGCCCTCCCATAACGGGCTTCAATGAAATCTTAAACCTACACTTGCCACTTAACTGGACTTCTACATAAAAGATGCCACAACCCTAATTAAAATATGATCATTGATTATTTGAGCTGCTTAAATAATATAATATCCATTAACCCGTTTTTGTAAAACAATTAATTCAATTAATGTTAGCCTATAAAAATGTTCCAACAAGATCATGAGTGGAAAAATCCAGAGTGCTTCCATTCTTGAAAAACAGGGTTAGAACTTAAGAAGTTCTAAATCCTCTAGCCTTCCTCAAAATTTGTACGAAGTTTATTCAAGATTATATATATCCTCAATAAGTTTATATTTCAATAGCTTGTAACTTGTATGTTTTAATAAAGTTTTGAATTTTCAAAATAAAAATAAAAATAAATAAATTCCAATATCTTTCTACTGCTTTGTTTTATTACTATTATTGAATAATCAAACTTTCAAAGACAAACTGATTTATTCGGTATCCTGGTTCATTATTATTATTGGTGGCGTTTTGGATAAAAAACTCGGTATTTTATTTGCTTGTGCACCCAAAATAGTGAATTTATGCAGATAATGACGATGCAAAATTTGATTCATAGACACAAGAAACGCAATCAATATCTTATAATTAAAAGCAGAAGCCAAGTCTTCAGAATGAACCACAGTCAATTATTCTCCATCTCTCCAATCCTATAAAAGACTAAGATTCATCACATTATTAAAATATAATGATATGTATTAAAAATATAATTTAATACATACTTAATAATAATATAATCACACATTTAATATATTATTCTCCTATTTAAAGTAATTATTCTCCATTTCTCCAATTCTATTCTCCTATTGAAAAGAATGACTAAGATTTATCATATCATTAAAACATAAAGATATGTATTAAAAATATAACTTAACAACCTATTTAATACATTATCTTAGATTATCTTTTCGAGTATAATGATAGTAAAATATAGTATTGCAATAAAATTTATAATGAGCTTAAATAATAAAATTTAAATAAACATTTTAGTGTTATGTATTAATAAAATAAACAATTTAAATTACACAATAAATCATACACATCGCGCGGGTACGAGTGTTCGTGAAAACGGAGGCAAGGGTCGCCGGGAGTCGTCGAAGAAGATGGCATTTGCGTACCAACTCCTCCACCTACCCACTAACTCACCTGCCGCGCAGTTGTCATCATTCGTTTCCACCTACCTCCTCTTCAGTCAGACATGCTTATCATTTTCGTTCACAAAGCTCTTTCCTATTTACTATCCTTTTGGATTGTGCGATAGGATCAATCCCCTCCAAAAATGTCGTCTTCAAGTTCGATTTCGTGTCCCAGTTCAACCAAGCCCCAACGAGATCCTCCTCAGGTCATCACCTGCAAAGGTATCTCAATTACTGCTTAATGTTTAACTCACACTGCGGAATGCATGTATGATTCTAATTTTGACTCTGAATTTGTGGGGCGACCCAAAAAAAAAGCTGCGGTGGCATGGGGATCTGGAGAGACATTGGTGATTGAAGAGGTGCAATTGAGTCCGCCCCATCCCATGGAGATTCGTATCAAGGTCGTCTGCACCTCCCTCTGCCGCAGCGACGTCACTGCTTGGCAGTCTCAGGTATTAGCTGTATAATGCTCATCTCTTAAGTTTTGATTATTTTGCTCATTCATGTTACTCGGCTTCGATTTTAATCTTAATGCCAAAGCAATGAGGTTTTTACACGAAAATTGTTGAAATTTAACTTCTTTTTTACTGAGGATCCTCAAGTTACAAGAACAGCGTAAAGTGTACTTGTTAGCTTTGTCTTTATACGAATTTTCAAAGAGGCAAATTTTCTTTGGATATTGGGCGTATTGTTCGTAGTTGGCATTATAATTGGAAATAGTGTTTTGGGTATGCCATAGTTGCCAAACTAGTACGTGAACTGAACCCTAAATGGGTTCCGTGATTACGGTGCTTGTTTGGTGAATTCATGCCATATTGTCCCAAACTTGCTAAAAACACCGTTTTTGCTACTTTTAATCTATAATTGCATTTTATAAAGTTTAGTGGGTTAAAAATCGTAATCGTGGGGACTAGCAGGGTTATAAGTCACTAAAAATACCATTTTTATTTCCTTATTTCCCTAATTGCATCCTATAGAGTTAATGATGTAATTGATTGAAAATCTAAATGGGGGTTATAGTAAGGGCATAGCTCACTAGAAATGCCATTCTCTCTACTTTTGTCCCATAATCTTATAGAGTTAGTGAAATACTTGATAAGGAAAAATTGGACAATAGCAAGGCTATAGTTCATTAAACACATAATTTTTAATAATTGCTTTTTTAGTTTTAGAGAAGTACTTGATTAAAATTTGATTTCGTGGAGAATAGCAAGGCTATAGGTCACCAACATCACATTTTCGCTACTTTTAGTCCATAACTGCGTTTTATAAGGTTAAGCATGTTATGATTAAAAATTGTAATAGTAGACAATAGCAAGGCAATCACTCAGAAAAAATAATATTTTTGGCTACTTTTATCCCATAATTTTACTTTATGGAGTTAACGAAGTATCTACTTGTAAAGGCTTGTGCTACTTTTGTCTCATAAGTGCATTTTATTAAGTACTCGATGAACTTCAAAATCTGGACAATAATAAGACTATAACTAACTAAAAATACCATTTTCGCTACTTTTATCCCCACAATTGCATATTTTAGTATGAGGGAAGTATTTGAATAAAAATTGAAATTTTGGACAAAAACGCATTACTATTCCGTGATTTAAAATGGTAATAGTGGACAGTTGAAAGGCCACAACTCACTAATATAATTTTTCGTTGTCTTTCTTCCAAAATTGCATTTTATAGAGTTAATGAAGTACTTGATTACAAATTGTCCATCGATTATAGTAGGCTACAACTCATTTAAAATTCTTTTTTTTTTTTTTTTTTTGGTTATTTTTGTACCATAATTGCTTTTTATAGAGTTATTAATAAAGTACTTGATAAAAAATTGAAATCGTGGACAAAAGTAGAGAAAATGATATTTAAAGCTCACGAAAAATATCATTCTCTCTACTTTTGTCTCATAAGTGCTTTTCTAGAGTCAAGGAAGTATTTTATTAAAAATCAACGTCAGGGACAATAGCAAGGTTACATGTCACTAAAAAATTCTTTTTGCTAGTTTTATCCAATAATTGCCTTTTCTAGAGATGAAGAAGTTCTTGGTTCAAAATCAATTTGTGAGCAGTACCAATGCTATAGTTGACATAAACACATTTCTTGCTATTGTTAGTTCATGATTGCGTTTTATGAACTTAAGGAAGTAGTTGATTAACTATCATAATTGTGGACAATAGCAAGAATATAACTCAGTAAAATTGCCATGTATGCTCTTTTGTACCTCAATTGCGTTTTTTGAAATTAATGAAGTGGTTGATTAAAATCAAACTGTTGGACTGTTGTAAGGTTACAGCTCACTAAAAATACCATTATTGTCACTCTTGTCCCACAGGTACATTTTTGTAGAATTGAGTATATTCTTATTTAAAAATTGACATCATGGAATATGGAAAGGCTATAGAATTAAGTATATTCTTATTTAAAAACCGACATCATGGAATATGGAAAGGGTATTACTCACTAAAAATGTCATTTTCATTTCTTTTGTCCTAGAATTACGTTATAGAGTTAATGAAGTATTTTATCAAAAATTGAAATATTGGGCAGCTCACTTAAAACACCATTTTCTGGACTTTTAGTCCATAATTGTATTTTACAAAATTAAATACTTGATTAAATTGTAATCGTGGACGATTGCAAGGTTTTAAATCATTAAAAATACCATTTTTCTCATTTTCGTTCCATATTTGCATTTTGTTGAGTTAATTATGTGATTGATTAAAAATAGAGATCTACTCACTAAAAATAACAGTTTCACCAATTTTGTCCATTCAATGATTTTTTATAGATTAAGGATGTGCTTGATTAAACATTGACGTCGTGGACAATAGCAAGGCTATTGCTCACTTAAAAAAAATTACTATTTTTGCTACTTTTATTTCAGGAATTGCATTTTATAGAGTTAAGGAAGTACTTCATAAAAGAACCAATCATGGGCAATAACCCGGTTGTAGCTCACTGAAACCATCATTTTCTCTACTTTTTGTCCATAATTTCCTTTTATGAAGTTAAGAAAATAGTTGATTAAATCGTTATCGTGGACAATAGCAAGTTATGACTTAGTAAAAATGCCACTTTTGCTACTTTTGTTCCATTATTGCATTTATATATTTGATGATTTACTTGATTGAAAATCAAAATCTTGGACTATAGTAAGCTATAACTCAATAAAAATTACCAAGTTCGCTCGTTTCATCCGTAAGTGTGTTGAAATCTTGGACAATAGAAAAGTTTAACTCACTAGAAACACTATTTTTGCTAGTTTTATCACATAGTTGTATTTTATAGAGTCAAGGAAATACTTGAGTAAAAATCAAAATCATGGACTATAGCTCACTAAAAATACCATTTTCACTAATTTTATCCCACAAGTGTGTTTACAGAGTTGATGAAGTATTTGACTAAAAATCGACATAATGGACAATAGCAAGGTATAGTTCGCTAAAAACACTATTTTCGCTTTTATCCTATCATTGCAATTCGTAATGTTAAGAAAGTTTTTGATTCAAAGTCGAAATCGTGGACAATAGCAAGGATGCATGCTACTAAAAAACCATTTTCATTACCTTCAGTCCACAATTGCATTTTGTAGAGTCAAACATCTTCTTGAAAAACTCGTAATTGTGAACAATAGCGTGGCTATAACTCTTTAAAAATACCATTTTCCCTACTTTTATTCCATAATTCCATTTAACTTGCTTAAAAATCAAAATCGTGGAAGATAACATACTTGCTTTGACGAAGTAGAGACAAATCCTAGTGGTTTAGCCAAGTTTGATGTATTTCTCATATTATTACATTTTCTCCTTGCATTAACTTTCTTTATATATTTATAACAATATAACTTTATGTGATTACTTCTCCCCGATGTTCCTTTGGAGCTTCAATCCTGAAATCATAGACACATGGCATAGAAATGTTTTTGTAGCAGCATGTATGCATTCCTACTTATTATGTTTCAATTTCTATTGTATAACATATGACTACTACTAATTAATGTAGATACCGTATGTGAATATTATGTTTCATAGGTGTCTGGAATATTGAAATTATCAATCTGAAAACCCGTGCTTGTTTTGTAGGCACAACCTACAACATTTCCTCGAATTTTTGGCCATGAAGCATCTGGGTCAGTTCTTTATCTCTCCCTCATGTGTTTCATGATAAATCGTATGACGCTAATGACAAATTTTCGAAGCTTTTTTTATCTCTATGTTATGGTACATGATGCACACAAATGGGCCAGTATATAGAACTCCTAGTGGGAATACCAAAATAAAACCAATTTTGGTGAAATTTTCTTTTACTATCATTCATCCTTGGATATATTCGGGTGTAGAGTACTGGAAAAGAGGTCACTTGCTGGAAAAAAGACGTTACCACTAAAGGATCACCCAAGACATTTATTTAACTTTGCGTTCCCAATTTTGCTCACATCTCCAAATGTGGTTTTTGTAACAAATGCATTGGGGGATCATTTGAAAGACTTTTAAAGGCCTAGAAGATGCAAAATCGTTTATGATTCTACTCTGGGTATAAATAAGGTGAAGCTTGAAGTCTTACCACTACTTGTAAGACATCCAATTGAGTTTTGCTTTGCACACTTTGGCAATCATTTTGTATGCACAGCCTTTTCAAATTGATAATTTTTTGTATTTATAAGCGATGATACAACCTAAACGGGGATGGAGTAGGGGTAAGCGCCGCTGGCATTTTGTTTTGGATCAATTTAGGGAAAAATATTTTTCCACCACAATAACATTGCATTTGGTAAGATTCGACCTCCCACCTTCTTCTCCCAATAGAAAGTTGGTACATGACCGATGGGGCAAGACCAGGAAATGCATGAAGTTGTATAGAAATCTTTGGTACGTAGATCTCCCTTGCAATATGGTTTCTTTTCTTTTTTGATGGATAAATAATCAAAGAATATTTTTTTCCCTACTTTCTAGAAGGCATTGTGACCTGGAGCATGGTATTCATGTCAAAGTTCCATGAAACTGCTTGGATCCTTAATATTGCATTTTATATTATACAACATCAGTTTGTTTATTGAATGCAATTTTGAATATGATTGTGAATTAGGACGTGTTTAGTTCTTATTAAATTATATCTCTCTTGATTAGAAAAAGCATCTCATTCAGTCAGGAGGGCTCATGATTGATAAGAGATTGTTTTCTTGAGGGAGGAGTATAGAGTTGGGGATTGGTTAACAGAAATTTGAATGTGATTAGAAAATAGTCGTACATAAGATAAGACCTAAAGCCTTCTTACTTATTTAGATTGTGAAGTGAAACTCCATCAATAATTTCTCAGGATTGTTGAGAGTGTGGGGCAAGGTGTGACTGAATTTGAAGAAGGGGACCATGTGCTTTCATTGTTTACTGGAGAATGCATGAGGTGCAGACATTGTGCCTCAGGTAAGAGCAACATTTGCCAGGTACTGGGGATGGAAAGGAGAGGTGTAATGCATAGTGACCAGCAAACACGCTTTTCAATAAAGGGGAAGCCCGTCTACCATTATTGTGCAGTTTCAAGCTTCAGTGAGTATACAGTTGTGCATTCTGGATGTGCAGTGAAAGTCAGCCCAATTGCACCTTTACAGAAAATATGTCTCCTGAGTTGTGGAGTGGCAGCAGGTAAAGTTTTTTCATATCATGTTATGATCATCAGGTCTGTTATTGAGATGCCCTTTTCTTTTTGCATGATGACTTGGTGACGGTGGGGAAGAAAAGAATGGAAAAAGAAGAGGCCAGAATGCATGTAGCTTAGTATCTTACAATCATTCCTCTTCTTGTTTGCCCTTTCTAATCAATAGATAGGATATATATGACTTATGTAGTGATCATATCATGCCAAAAGTAATTATACAAGTTTGTGGTAAATTCAGGTAGATGTTGTACTCACAAAATTGTCCTTGTAAAACTTAAGGAAATCCTTCTATATTGTAGCTTTCGTCTTTTCTACACCCCCACATAAAATCCCATCCTTACTGATTCTATTATTAGTTTGTAGACCATATTCTTGACGGTCAAGATGTGCTGCAAAACTTTTGTTGCTCAAAGGACCCTTTTTGTTCTTCATTTTTTAGATGTATTTTATACTTGCCACAAATACTCTAATCCTCTTTTTAGATGATTTCTCCTGGGCATCGCTGTGAAACCAATACTAAAATTTAGTTTCTTGGATTTTGAAGGCTGCCTAGATTGCCTCATCTTTGTTATGTTTTCCTTGTTGGTTAGGTCTAGGGGCTGCATGGAAAGTTGCTGATATCTCACAAGGATCAACTGTTGTCATTTTTGGTCTTGGAACTGTAGGTCTTTCGGTAAGTATATAGACCTAATGACTTTGTAGCGTTTGTCGCTAGCTGCTGGCTAAATTAACATTATGTTGACAATTTTTGGTTTCTCACATGATTAGGTTGCACAAGGTGCCAAACGTAGGGAAGCATATCGAATAATTGGTGTAGACACTAATCCTGAAAAAAGTGAAAAAGGTATCTACTCTTATACTAAATGTTTGAGCTTAGAACATTGGAATTTCTTTCTGCCACTCATGATGTTTTGTTAGTGCAGCCAAGGCTTTTGGAGTGACAGAGTTTTTAAACCCAAACGACTTCAATGAACCAATTCAACAGGTGCTCTTCTTCTCATTCTACTAAGCAGCAACTACTAGATACTTTATTTAGTTTTGACGAAGTGAGATGACATAAAACATATTAAGAATATAAAATTTAAAACATAAAAAAGGGAGAAAAAGAAATATTACTGACATAAAGCTAAAAGAGAAGTGTAATGTTCATGAAAGTGTTTTTTACAGAGTTATACCCTTGTTTTTCCCACGATTTTGATTTTTAAGCAACTAATTCCTTGACTTTGTAAAATGAAATTATCGTTAGAAGTTGGTTAAAATGGATGTTTTAATGAGCTAAGCTTGCTTTTTGCAACAATTTCGATTTTTAATCTATTAGTTCCTTAACTTTGTAAAATGCAATTGTGGTTGAAAGCAGCAAAGAGTGGAAGTTTCAGTGAGCTACAACCTTACTATATTTCATGATTTTGATTTTTGATCAAATGTTTCCTTCACTTTATAAAATTGATATTGTGGCATAAAAGTAGCGAAATTTTAGTGAAACATAGCCTTGCTTTTTTCCATCATTTCAATTTTTAATCAATTAGTTCCTGAACATTGTAAAATGCAATTATGTTTAGAAGTAGCAAAAGATGAACGTTTTAGTGAGCTATAGCTTTTCAAAATTTCACAGTTTAGAGTTTTTAATTTCTAGTACTTTATAAAATGATATTGTGGCATAAAAGTAGCGAAATTGACATAAAAGTAAATAAATTTTAAAATTTTGAAAGTCCAGCTAAAAAAAAATCTGTTTTTGTTAATTTTATGAAAAACTCAAAAAATCTTAAAATTTTGAAAGTATATAAGCTCACAAGAAACGCCAATTACATTATTTTATGAAAAACTCGAAATCTTTAAATTTTGAAAGATTGTGACTCAAAAAAATCCGATTTTCCTATTTTTATGAAAAACTCAAAATCTTAAAATTTTGAAAGGCTAGCTCCTAAAAAATTTAATTTTACTATTTTTATAAAAAAAACTCGAAATATCAAATTTGAAAGGTTATAGTTCACAAAAAAATTCATTTTCTCTATATTTATGAAAAAATTGAAATCTTTAAATTTTGAAAAACTTAGGTCACAAAAAAAAATCTTATTTTGGTACTTTTATGAAAAAATCAAACTCTTCAAGGTTGTAGCTCACAAAAAATAAAAAATAAAAAAATCAATTTCGCTACTTTTATCGTATGAAAATCTTCAAATTTTAAAGACTGAGCAAAAAATCCTAGTTTATTACTTTTATGAAAAACTCAAAATCTTCAAATTTAGAAAGACTGTGACTTACAAAAAAAAATCGGATATCGCTACTTCTGTAAAAAAATCAATCTTCAAATTTAGAAAGGGTATCACTTACCAGAAAAAAATTGATTTCGCTACTTTTATGAAAAAGTCAAAATTTTCAAGTTTTGAAAGGATATAGCTCACAAAAAATCTGATTTCGCTGCTTTGATGAACAACTCGAAATCTTCCTGATTTTGCTATTTTTATGAAACCTCGAAATCTTTAAATTTTAAAAGGGTATAGCTCACGAAGGAAATCCGATTTCTCTACTTTTATGAAAAATGTGAAATCTTCAAAATTTCCAGGCTATATAGCTCACGAAAAAAATCCTATTTTACTAGTTCTATGAAAAACTTGAAACCTTCAAATTTAGAAGAATATAGTTCTTGACAAAATCTGATTGTGAAAGACTTCTATGAAAAGTCTATAGCTTACAAATAAAACCCGATTTCTCTAATTTTATATAAAACTCGAAATCTTCAAATTTTGATAGGTTAAAGCTCACAAACAAGCTGATTTCACTATGTTTACAAAGAACTTGAAATTTTCATATTTTTAAAAGTGATAGCTCACAAATAAACTCGATTTCTCAACTTCTATGAAAAACTCGAAATTTTCAAAATTTGAAAGATAATAGCTCACAAAAAATTCTTATTTTGCTACTTTTATGAAAATTTCAAAATCTCCAAATTTTGAAAGTGTATAGTTTACAAAAACACCCGATTTCGCTCCTTTTATGAAAAACTCGAATTCTTCAAATTTTGTAAAGGCTATAGCTCCCAAATAAAACATGATTTTACTACTTTTATGAAAAACTCGAAATTTTCAAATTTTGAAAAGTTATAACTCACGAAATGACCCGATGTTGTTACATTTACAAAAAAACTCGAAATCTTCAAATTTTGAAAGGCTGTAACTAAAAAATAAACCCGATTTTTCTACTTTTATATAAAATTCGAAATGTTCAAATTTTGAAAGGTTATAGCTAACAAATAAATCGGATTTCACTGCTTTTATGAAAAAACTAGAAATCATCAAATTTTGAAAGATTATAACTCACAAAAACATTTGATTTTGATACTTTTGTGAAATACTTGAAATCTCCAAATTTTGAAGCTCACAAATAAACCTAATTGCGATACTTTTATGAAAAATTTGAAATCTTCAAATTCTGAAAGACTCGCTCACAAAACATTTGATTTTACAAGTTTTTTGAAAATTCGACGAAATGTTGTTGTGACTTAAAAGTTGCGATCTAAAAGTAGCGACATTGGATTTCTTCATGTGCTATGGCCCTGCTTTGTTGTACGAAATTTATTTTGAATCAGTTTGTTGCTTAATTATGGTTAAAAATAAATAAAAATGGAAGTTTCAATGAGCTACATTCTTCCTTGCTAAAACTCAGGAAGTATTTCTCTTACATTATAAAAATAAAATAAAAATTGTCATATAAAAGTGGCATCAATGTCTCGTCCTTACTATTTCTTTTTGCTTTCTTTTATTCCATAACTATTTTTACATAGTCAGATTATGAGTATGATTTCAGGTTATAAAGCATATTACTGATGGGGGGGCAGACTACTCATTCGAATGTATAGGAGATACTGAAATGATAACTACTGCTTTGCAATCATGTTGTGATGTAAATCTGAAATCCCTATTTCTTTTGCTCTATAATTTTTGCTTCTTCACATGAACTTTCTCCTCTTGTGTGATTGATCATAGGGTTGGGGGTTGACTGTTACTCTTGGCGTGCCTAAAGTGAAGCCGGAGATAACAACTCATTATGGACTGTTTCTTAGTGGGAGAACATTGAGAGGGTCTCTATTAGGGGGATGGAAACCAAAATCTGATCTTCCTTCCCTAGTGGATATGTACTTGCAAAAGGTAAGTGTCCAATGGATGAGTTAAGAGTTAATTAGTTTGGAACTCAGTTTTTGGAAAATGTTTACCTTGCAGGAAATCCAGATTGATGAGTTAATTACTCATAATCTTCCATTGGAAGATATTAACAAGGCTTTCGATTTGATGAAAGAGGGCAAGTGTCTCCGTTGTGTCATTCACATGCCCAACTAGACTTGAAGTAGGCGTAATCGCCGGCTGCCAAAAAAAACGCCTTTCATTGCCGATTCTGACACCGCCCACACATTAAAACTGTCAGAATGTGAGCTGGGTGCAATTGGAATTGACGAGGGTACTGAAGAAGAAGAACGAGGGTATTGGAATTGAATCCATTACAAAATGTTTTTGTCATGCATCTAAGACCATGTGTCATTTTGTTTGTTTGGCATAGAAGGTCACTATTCTCGTTGTGCGAATACGGATTCATTTTGAGAAATAAACTCACCAATTACCAAATATCAAAATTGAGAACAATTACAACGCTATACTACACTAAAAACATAAATTTTGCTCTTTTTTTTTTTCTCCCTAAAATCTTACAATGTAAAAAGTTTTTAAGGAATTCGTCAAAAATCAAAATTAATAAGAATGCTGCAGCATAAAACACAAATTTCACTATTTTTCCCCAAAAAATTTCATTTTATAGAGTTATGAAGAAATCAATCAAAACGTGAAGTCGTCCACAATTCGAGACATGCGAACTAAAAACTCAAATTTCACCAATTTTACCAAGATTTTCATTGAATAGAGGAAATTGACCGAAAATGAAAATGTGAACAATAACAATGGTAGGTCATTACAAATATTCATTTTTTTTTTCGAAAAATCCACAATTGTGGTACCTTCGTGCTTAATTAAAACTTGTAATTTCATACAATAACAAGATTATTACTACACATTCGAATGAACATTTAGCTATAT
The DNA here is from genome assembly GCA_016647705.1 of Eucommia ulmoides. NCBI lineage: Eukaryota > Viridiplantae > Streptophyta > Magnoliopsida > Garryales > Eucommiaceae > Eucommia > Eucommia ulmoides. The sequence continues at coordinate 318,021 of JAENRU010000270.1, read as the reverse complement.
TTTGCAAAAAAAAAAAATCCGCTCTTAGTGTGAATTTATTTTGTTACTCCTTCAATATTTATCATCATGCTACCAAAATAGGAGATTCTGGTGAGTGATAATTTTCTGAAATTTCATGAGTTCAATTATTTTAAAAAGTTAGTGAAATTGAGAATTTTCTATGTGATATAATAGCCTTCGAAAATTTCACGATTTTGACTATATATGAATTTCTTTTGTTACTCATTCAAGTCAATATTTATCACATGCTACCAAAATGGGGGACTGGTGAATGATAACTTTCTAAAATTTTACGAATTCGACGGTTTTAAAAAATTAGCAAAATTGAGAATTTTCTGTGTGCTATAATACCCTTTGAAAATTTCACGATTTTGATTGTGTGAATTTCTTCTATTACCCTTTCAAGTCATTATTTATAATCATGGTACAAAAATAGGGGCTTTGGTGAGTGATAATCTTCTGAAATTTCACGTATTTGACTGTTTAAAAAAAATAGAAAAATTGTGATTTTTCTGTGTGCTATAATCTTTGAAAATTTTATGATTTTGAGTTTTTGATGAATTTCTTCGGTTACCCCTTCAAATAATGATTTATCATCATGGTAGAAATATTAGGGGGTCTAGTGGATTATAACATTTTAAAATTTCTTGAGTTCAACAGTTGAAAAAAAATTAGCGAAATTGAGAATTTTCTGTGCTATACCCATTGAAAATTTCACAATTTAGAGTTTCGGACGAATTTTTTCTGTTACCCTTTCAAATCATGATTTATCATCATGGTATAAAAGTTGGGGGGTGTCTAGTGGGTTATAGCATATTAAAATTGCACAAGTTTGACAGTTTAAGAAAATTAACGAAATTGAGAATTTTCAGTGTGCTATATTCTTTGAGAATTTCACGATTTTGAGTTGAGTATGAATTTCTTCTGTTACCCCTTTCAGATTATTTTTTATCATCATGGTACCAAAATAGAGGGCTTTGGTGAGTGATAACATTCCGAAATTTTAAGAGTTTAACTATTTTTAAAAAAATTGTGAAATTGAGATTTTTTTTGTGTGCTGTATATCCTTTTAAATTTTTACAATTTTGAGTTTTTGATGAATTTCTTCGGTTACCCTTCAAATCATGATTTAAAAACAATTAGGGGGTCTCGTGGGTTATAGACTTTTAAATTTCACGAGTTCGATAGCTTAAAAAAATTAGCGAAATTTAGAATTTCTGTGGGCTATACCCTTTGAAATCATAAATTTGAGTTTCGGACGAATTTCTTCTGTTACCCCCTTCAAATCATGACTTTTCATAATGGTACAAAAATTGGAGGCTCTAGTGGGTTATACACATTAAAATTGCATGAGTTCAACAGTTTAAAAAAAATCAGTGAAAATGAGATTTTTCTGTGTTTTACCTTTTGAAAATTTCACCATTTAGAGTTTTAGACGAATTTCTTCAGTTACCCCATCAAAATTGTGACTTATAATCACTGTTCAAAAGGGGGGGAGGGGGGGGGCTAGTGAATGGTAGCCTCTCAAAATTTCACGAGTTCGACAATTTCAAAAATTAGCGAAATTGAGATTTTTCTATGTGCTATACCCTTTAAAAATTTCACGATTTTGAGTGTTGGATGAATTTTTTTTGTTACCCAATCAAATAATGATTTATCATCATAGTACAAAAATTTGGGGGTCAAGTGGGTTATAGCATATTAAAATTTTACAAGTTTGATAGTTTAAGAAAATTAACGAAATTGAGAATTTTCTGTGAGCTATACTCTTTGAAAATTTCTTGATTTTGAGTTGTGTTTGGATTTCTTCTGTTACCCTTTCAAATTATTATTTATCATCATGGTACCCAAATAAGGGTTACTGAATCTTCCGAAATTTCACGAGTTTGATTGTTTCAAAAAAATTAGCAAAATTGATATTTTTTCTGGGTTCTTTACCCTTAGAGAATTCCACGATTTTGAGTTGAGTATGAATTTCTTCTGTTACTCTTTCAAATTATGATTTATAATCATGGTACCAATATAGAGGGTCTTGGTGAGTGATAACATTTTAAAATTTCACGAGTTCTACTTTTTCAAAAAATTAGAAAAATTGAGATTTTTCCGTGTGCCCCTTTGAAAATTTCATGATTTTGAGTTGAGTATGAATTTATTCTATTACCCCTTCAAATCATGATTTATCGTCATGGAAACTAAATAAGGGGCTTCGGTGAGTAATAACTTTCCAATATTTCACGAGTTCCACTATCTAAAAAAAATTAGTGAAATTGAGATTTTTTTGTGTGCTACTCTTAGAAAATTTCACGATTTTGAGTTTTGAATGAATTTCTTCGATTACCTCTTCAAATAAAGATTTATCATCACAGTACAAAAATTAGTGGGTCTAGTGGGTTATATCATTTTAAAATTTCACGAGTTCGAAAGTTAAAAAAAATTACCGAAATTTTGAATTTTCTGTGTGCTGTACCCTTTGAGATTACTATTTTGAGTTTCAGACGAATTTCTTCTGTTACCCCTTCAAATTATAATTTATTATCATGGTACAAAAAGTGGAGGGTCTAGTGGGTTATAAAAATTGCACGAGTTCGACATTTCAAAAAAATTAGGGAAATTGAGAATTTTCTGTGTGCAACACCTTTTGAAAATTTCACCATTTAAAGTTTCGAACGAATTTCTTCCGTTACCCCTTCAAATCATGATTTATCATCACGTTAATAAAAAGGGGGGGGGAGGGTCTAGTGAATGGTAGCCTCTCAAAATTTCACAAAATTAGAAAAATTGAGAATTTTTTTTTTTTTTTCCGTGCTATACCATTTTAAAACTTCACGATTTTGAGTTTTGGACAAATTTCATCTTTTACCCTAGCAAATCATGATTTATCATCATCGTATAAAAATTGGGGGGGGTCTAGTGTGTTATAGGATATTAAAATTTCATGAGTTCGACAATTTAAGAAAATTTGCGAAATTGAGAATCATCTATGTGTTAATACCCTTTGAAAATTTCATAATTTTGTGTTGTGTATGAATTTTTCTGTTACCTTTTTAAATAATTATTTATCGTTGTGGTACCAAAATAAGGGGCTCTGGTGAGTGCTAACCCTTTGAAAATTTTCCCATTTAGAGTCTCGGACGAATTTCTTCAGTTACCCCCATCAAATCATGATTTTTCATTATGGAACAAAAATAGGGGGGGTTTAGTGAATGGTAGTCACACAAAATTTCACGATTTTGACAGTTTCAAAAAATTTGTGAAATTGAGATTTTTCTGTGTGCTATACCCTATGAAAATTTCATGATTTTGAATTTTGTATGAATTTCTTGTGTTACCTCATCAAATTATGATTCATTGTCATGGTACAAAAATTTGGGGGTCAAGTGGGTTATAGAATATTAAAATTTCACGAGTTTGACAGTTTAAGTAAATTAGCGAAATTGCGAATTTCTGTGTGCTGTCTTTGAAAATTTCACGATTTTGAGTTGTATATGCATTTCTTTTGTTACTCATTCAAATTATTATTTATCATCATGGTACAAAAATAGGGGGCTCGGGTGAGTGATAACCTTCCGAAATTTTCCGAGTTCGACTATTTTAAAAAATTAGCAAAATTTATATTTTCTTTGTACTGTACCCTTTGAGAACTTCAGGATTTTGAGTTGAGTTTGAATTTATTCTGTTACCCCATCAAATAATGATTTATCATCATGGTACAAATATAGGGGCTCTGGCGAGTGATAACATTCCAAAATTTCACGACTTCGATTGTTTCAACAAATTAGTGAAATTGAGATTTTTCTATGTGCTATACCCCTTGAAAATTTCACGATTTTGAATTGAGTATGAGTTTATTCTATTACCCATTCAAATCATGATTTATCATCTTGGTAACAAAATAGGGGGCTCAGGTGAGTGATAACCTTTCAAAATTTCACTAGTTCGACTGTTTCAAAAAATTAACGAAATTGAGATTTGTCTGTGCTATATCCTTGAAAAATTTCATGATTTTGAGTTTTGGATGAATTTCTTTGGTTACCCCTTTTACTCTGGATTTACCATCTTGGTACAAAAATTAGTGGGTGTATTGGGTTATAACATTTTAAAATTTTACGAGTTCGATGGTTAAATTTTTTTTAGCGAAATTTAGAATTTTCTGTGTACTATGCCTTTTGAGATCACAATTTTGAGTTTTGGACGAATATCTTCCGTTACCCCTTCAAATCATGATTTATCATCATGATACAAAAATCCTAGTGGGTTATAAAAATTGCGCGAGTTCAACAATTTAAAAAAAATTAGTGAAATTGTGAATTTTCTGTGTGAAACACCTTTTGAAAATTTCACCATTTAGAATTTCTAAGAAATTTCTTCTGTTACCCCTTCGAATCATGATTTATCATCATGGTAATAAAATAAGGGGGTTTGGTGAATGGTAGCCTCTCAAAATTTCTCGAGTTCGACAGTTTAAAAAAATTAGTGAAATTGATATTTTTCTTTGTACTATACCCTTCGAAAATTTCACGATTTTGAGTTTTGGACGAATTTCTTCAATTACCCAATAAATCATGAACTACCATCATCGTATGAAATGGGGGGGGGGGGGGGTTGTGGGTTATAGTTAAAATTTCACGAGTGACAATTTAAAGAAATTAGCGAAATTGAGAATTTTCTGCACGTTATACCCTTTGTAATCACAATTTTGACTGACGAATTTCGTATGTCAAACCTTCAAATTATTATTTATCATCATGGTACAACAACTGGGGTCTAATGGGTTGCGGAATATTAAAATTTCACGAGTTTGACAATTTAAGAAAATTAATGAAATTTAGAATTTTTTGTGTGCTATGCCCACTCAAATTTTCATGATTTAGTGTTTCAGACGAATTTCTTCCGTTACCTCTTCGAATCATGATTAGTACCTAGGTATAAAAGTTCCGGGGGGGGGGGGGGGGGGAGGTCTAGTCGGTTGTAGCATACTAAAATTGCATGAGTTCGACAGTTTAAGAAAATTAGCAAAATTTAATATTTTCTGTGTGCCCTTTAAGAATTCCACGATTTTGAGTTGAGTATGAATTTCTTTTATTACTCTTTCAAATTGTCATTTATCATCATGGTACCAAAATAGGGGACTCTGGTGAGTGATAACTTTATGAAATTTCACGAGTTCGACTGTTTAAAAAATTTGTGAAGTTGAGATTTTTCTTTGTGCTATACTCTTTTAAAATTTCACAATTTTGAGTTTTGGATGAATTTTTTTTGTTACCCCTTCAAGTAATGATTTATCATCATGGTAAAAAATGAAGGGGTCTCTTGGGTTATAGAATTTTAAAATTTCACGAGTTCAACAAATTAAAAAAATAAGCGAAATTTAGAATTTTCTGTGTGCTATATACCCTTTGAAATCACAATTTTGAGTTTCAGACGAATTTTTTTTTGTTACCCCCTTCAAATCATTACTTATCATCATGGTACGAAAATTAGAGGGTTTAGTAGGTTATGGCATATTAAAATTGCACAAGTTTGACTCTTTAAAAAAAATTAGCGAAAATGAGAATTTTCTGTGTGCCCTTCAAAAATTTTACCATTTAGAGTTTCAGACGAATTTCTTCAGTTACCCCATAAAATCATGATTTATCAGCATGGAACAAAAATAGAGGGGCTGGTGAATGGTAGCCACTCAAAGTTTCAGGAGTTCGACAATTTCAAAAAATTAGAGAAATTGAGATTTTTCCGTGTGCTATATACCCTATAAAAATTCCACAATTTCGAGTTTTGGATGAATTACTTCTGTTACCTCATCAAATCATGATTTATTGTCATGGTACAAAAATCTGGGGGTCCAGTTGGTTATAGGATATTAAAATTTCACGAGTTTGACATTTTAAGTAAATTAGGAAAATTGAGAATTTCAGTGTGCTATATAACTTTTTGAAAATTTCACGATTTTGAGTTGTGTATGGATTTCTTTTGTTACCCATTCAAATTATTATTTATCATCATGGTACGAAAATAGGGGGCACTGAATCTTCCGAAATTTCACGAGTTCGACTATTTCAAAAAATTAGCAAAATTGATATTTTTTCTGTGTTCTGTACCCTTTGAGAATTCCACGATTTTGAGTTGAGTATGAATTTCTTCTGTTACCCTTTAAAATCATGATTTATCATCATGGCACCAATATAGAGGGCCCTGGTGAGTGATAATCTTCTTAAATTTTATGAGTTCGACTGTTTCAAAAAATTAGTAAAATTGAGATTTTTCTGTTTGCTAACTCTTTGAAAATTTCATGATTTTGAGTTGAGTATGAATTTATTCTATTTTCCCTTCAAATCATGATTTCTCATCATGGTAACGAAATAGAGGGCTTTGGTGAGTGATAACCTTCCAATATTTCACGAGTTCCACTACCTAAAAAAATTAGTGAAATTAAGATTTTTCTGTGTGCTACTCATTGGAAAATTTCACGATTTTGAGTTTTGGATGAATTTCTTTGGTTACCTCTTCAAATCTGGATTTATCATCATGGTACAAATATTAGTGGGTCTAGTGGGTTATATCATTTTAAATTTCTCGAGTTTGAAAGTTCAAAAAAAAAAATTAGCGAAATTTTGAATTTTCAATGTGCTATACCATTTGAGATTAATATTTTGAGTTTTAAATGAATTTCTTCTGTTATCCCTTCAAATCATAATTTATTATCATGGTACAAGAAGTGGAGGGTCTAGTGGGTTATAAAAATTGCACGAGTTCGACATTGCAAAAAAATTAGGAAAATTGAGAATTTTCTTTACGCAACACCCTTTACAATTTCACCATTTAAAGTTTCGGATGAATTTCTTCCGTTACCCCTTCAAATTATGATGATTTATCATCATGGTAATAAAATAGAGGGGTCTAGTAAACGGTAGCCTCTCAAAATTTCATAAATTAGAAAAATTGAGATTTTTTTTTGTGCTATACCATTTTAAAATTTTACGATTTTGAGTTTTGGACGAATTTCATCTTTTACCCCAGCAAATCATGATTTATCATCATCGTATAAAAATTGGGGGGTCTAGTGTGTTATAGGATATTAAAATTTCATGGGTTCAACAGTTTAAGAAAGTTAGTGAAATTGAGAATCATCTGTATTAATACCCTTTAGAAATTTCACGATTTTGTGTTGTGTATGAATTTTTTCTGTTACCTCTTCAAATCATTATTTATCGTTGTGGTACCAAAATAGGGGGCTCTGGGGAGTGATAACCTTCTAAAATTTCACGAATTCAATTGTTTCAAAAAAATTAGCGAAATTGAGATTTTTTGGGTGTTATACTTTTTGAAAATTTCTCGATTTTGAGTATTGGATGAATTTATTTTGTATCCCTTCGAATTATAATTTATCATCCTAGTACAAAAATTAGGGGGGGTCTAGTGGGTTATAGCATACTAAAATTGCACTAGTTCGACAATTTAAAAAAATTAGCGAAAATGAGAATTTTCTGTGTGCTAACCCTTTAAAAATTTCACCATTTAGAGTTTCGGACGAATTTCTTCAGTTACCCCCATCAAATCATGATTTTTCATTATGGAACAAAAATAGGGGGTTTTGGTGAATGGTAGCCACACAAAATTTCACAATTTTGACAGTTTCAAAAAATTAGCGAAATTGAGATTTTTCTGTGTGCTATATACCTTATGAAAATTTCATGATTTTGAATTTTGTATGAATTTCTTGTGTTACCTCATCAAATCATGATTTATTGTCATGGTACAAAAATTTGGGGGTCAAGTGGGTTATAGAATATTAAAATTTCACGAGTTCGACAATTTAAGTAAATTAGGGAAATTGAGAATTCCTGTGTGCTACACTCTTTGAAAATTTCATAATTTTGAGTTGTGTATAAATTTCTTCTGTTACTCATTCAAATTATTATTTATCATCATGGTACGAAAATAGGGGGTTCGGGTGAGTGATAACCTTCCAAAAATTTTCGAGTTCGACTATTTTAAAAAATTAGCAAAATTTACATTTTCTGTGTGTTGTACCCTTTGAAAATTCCAGGATTTTGAGTTGAGTCTGAATTTATTCTATTACCCCATCAAATAATGATTTATCATCATGGTACCAACAGAGGGACTCTGGCGAGTGATAACATTCCAAAATTTTACGACTTCAATTGTTTCAACAAATTAGCGAAATTGAGATTTTTTTGTGTGCTATACCCCTTGAAAATTTCACGATTTTGAGTTGAGTATGAGTTTATTATGTTATCTCTTCAAATCATTATTTATCATTGTGGTACCAAAATAGGGGGCTCTGGTGAGTGATAACCTACTGAAATTTCACGAATTTAATTGTTTCAAAAAATTATTGAAATTGAGATTTTTTTGGGGGGGGGGCTATACCCTTTGAAAAATTCTCGATTTTGAGTATTCGATGAATTTCTTTTGTATCCCTTCGAATAATGATTTATCATCATGGTACAAAAATTTGGGGGGGAGGGGTCTAGTGGGTTATATCATATTAAAATTGCACTAGTTCAACTATTTCAAAAAATTAGCAAAATTAAGATTTTTCTCTGTACTATAGCCTTTGAAAATTTAACGATTTTGAGATTTGGATGAATTGCTCCTGTTATCCCCATCAAATCTTGATTTATTATCATGGTAAAAAAATTTAGGGTCACATGGGTTATAGCATATTAAAATTTCACGAGTTTGAGAGTTTAAGAAAATTAGTGAAATTGAGAATTTTCTTTGTGCTGTACTCTTTGAAAATTTTATGATTTTGAGTTATGCGTGAATTTCTTCTATTACCCCTTTAAATTATTATTTATCGTCATAGTACCAAAATTGGGGGCTCTGAATCTTCCGAAATTTCACGACTTCGACTGTTTCAAAAAATTGGCAAATTTTAGATTTTTTTTCTGTGTTGTAGCCTTTGAGGATTTCACGATTTTGAGTTGAGTATGGATTTCTTATGTTATCCCTTCAAATCATAATTTATCATCATGGTACTAATATAGGGGCCTTGGCAATTGATAATCTTCCGAATTTCACGAGTTCAACTGTTTCAAAAAATTAGCGAAATTGAGATTTTTCTATGTGCTACCCTTGGAAAATTTCACGATTTTGAGTTTTGGTTGAATTTGTTTGGTTACCCCTTCAAATCTAGGTTTATAATTATGGTACAAAAATTGATGGGTCTAATGGGATATAGAATTTAAAAATTTCATGAGTTCGACAGTTTAGAAAAAATTAGCAAAACTTTGAATTTTCTGCTACTACCATTTGAGATCACAATTTTGAGTTTTGGACGAATTTCTTCTATTACCCCTTAAATTCATGATTTATCATCATGGTGCAAAAATTACAGGGTCTAGTGGGTTATAAAAATTGTACGAGTTTGACACTTCAAAAAATATAGTGAAACTGAGAATTTTCTGTGCGCAACACCCTTTGAAAATTTCACCTTTTAGAGTTTCGAATGAATTTCTTTGTTACCCCTTCAAATCATGATTTATTATCATGGTAAGAAAAGAGGGGGATCTGGTGAATGGTAACCTCACAAAATTAGTGAAATTAAGATTTTTCGGTGTGCTATACTGTTCGATAATTTCATAATTTTGAGTTTTGGATGAATTTATTTTGTTACCCCAGAAAATCATGATTTATCATTATCGTATAAAAATTGAAGGGGTCTAGTAGTTTATAGCATATCACGTGTTCGACAGTTTCAAGATATTAAGTTGTGTATGAATTTCTTTTGTTACCCCTTTAAATTATTATGTATCATCATGTTATCAAAATAGGGGGCTGTGGTTATTGATAACGTCCCAAAATTTCACCGAATTCAATTTTGTCAAAACAATTAGCGAAATTGAGATTTTTTTTGGGTACTATACCCTTTGAAAATTTTTTAATTTTGAGTATTAGATGAATTTATTTTATTATCCCTTCAAATGATGATGTATCATCATGGTACAAAAATTGGGGTGGGGTGGGGTGGGGTCTAGTGGGTTATATCATATTAAAATTGCACAAGTTCAACAATTTAAAAAATTAGCAAAAATGATAATTTTCTTTGTGCTATACCCTTTGAAAATTTCACTATTTAAAGTTTCAGACAAATTTTTTCTGTTACCCTATCAAATCATGATTTATAATCATGAAACAAAAATAGGGGGGTCTGGTGAATAGTGGCCTCTCAAAATTTCACGAGTTGGATAATTTTAAAAAATTAGTGAAATTAAGATTTTTCTACGTGCCATACCCTATAAAAATTTCATGATTTTGAGTTTTGGATGAATTTCTTCTGTTACCCTATCAACTCTTGATTTATCGCCATGGTACAAAAATTTGGGGTACAATGTGGTTATGGCATATTAAAGTTTCATGAGTATGACAATTTATGTAAATTAGCAAAATTGAGAATTACTGTGTGCTCTAACTCTTTGAAAATTTAACGATTTTGAGTTGTGCATGAATTTCTTATGTTACCCCTTCAAATTATTATTTACCATTATGGTACAAAAATGGGGAGCTTAGGTGAGGGATAACCTTTCAAAATTTCATGAGTTCAACTATTTCATAAAAATAAAGAAAATTAAAAAATTTCTATGTGCTAAACCCTTTGAAAATTCCCGGATTTTCAGTTGTATATGAATTTATTCCTATTACCCGTTCAAATAATGATATATCATCGTGGTACTACTATTGGGGTTGGGGGGAGGGGGCTCTAGCAAGTGATAACCTTCCAAAATTTTAGGACTTTGACTGTTAAAACAAATTAGCGAAATTGAGATTTTTCTGTGTGCTACCCTTTGAAAATTTTCTGATTTTGAGTTGAGTATGAATTTATTTTGTTAACCTTCCAAATCATGATTTATCATCATGGTTACAAAATAGGGGGTTCTGGTTCGTGATAACCTTTCAAAATTTTATGAGTTTGACTGGTTAAAAAAATTAGCAAAATTGAGATTTTTCTATGTGCAATATACCCTTTGAAAATTTTAAGAATTTGACTTTTGGATGAATTTATTCGGTTACCTCTTCAAATCTAGATTTAACATCATGGTCCAAAAATTAGTAGGTCTAGTGGGTTATAGCTTTTTAAAATTTTAGGAGTTCTACAATTTAAAAAAAAAAAATCGAATTTTTGAATTTTCTGTGCGCTATGCCCTATGAGATCATAATTTTGAGTCCCGGAAGAATTTATTCCTTTACCCCTTTGAATCATGATTTATAACCATGGTTTGGAGGGCCTAGTGGGTTTTAAAAATTGCACGAAGACACTTCAAAAAAAATTAGCGAAATCGAGAATTTTCTGTGTGAAACACCTTTTGAAAATTTCACCCTTTAGAGTTTCGAATGAATTTCTTTTGTTACCTATTCAAATCATGATTTATCATCATGGTTATAAAATTGGGGGGGGGGGGGGGGGGGGGGGGGGGGCTGGTGAATGGTAGCCTCTCAAAATTTCACAATTTTAACATTTTAAAAAATTAGTGAAATTGAGATTTTTTGTGGGCTATATACCCTTCGAAAATTTCACAATTTTGAGTTTTGAACGAATTTCTTTGGTTACCCCAACAAATCGTGATGTATCATTGTCTTATAAAAATTGGGGGGGTCTAGTGGGTTATAGCATATTCAAATTTCACGATTTTGAGTTGTGTATGAATTTCTTCTGTTATCCCTTCAAATCATTATTTATCATCATGGTACAAAAATAAGGAATTCTAGTGAGTGAAAACCTTCCAAAATTTCATGAATTTAATTTTGTAAAAAATTAGGGAAACTGAAATTTTTTGTGTGCTATATACCCTTTGAAAATTTCTCGATTTTGAGTATTGGATGAATTTCTTTTGTTTTTCCTTCAAATCATGATTTATCAAGATGGTACAAAAATAGGGAGTTCTAGTGGGTTATAGCAAATTAAAATTGCACAAGTTTTACAGTTTAAAAAAATTATCAACATGAGAATTTTTTGTGCGCTATACCTTTGAAAATGTCACCATTTTGAGTTTTAGACAAATTTATTCGGTTACCCCCATCAAATCATGATTTATCATCATGGAATAAAAATAGAGGGGGTGGGGGGGGGGGGGGGGGGGGTCTAGTTAAAGGTAGTCTTTCAAAATTTCACAAGTTTGACAATTTAAAAAAATTAGTGAAAGTAAGATTTTTCTGTGGATACCCTATGAAAAATTCAAGATTTTGAGTTTTGGATGAATTTCTTCTGTTACCCTATCAAATCAAGATTTATCATTATGGTACAAAAATTTGGGGGTCGAGTGGGTTATAGCATATTAAAATTTCACGAGTTTGACAGTTTAAGTAAATTAGCGAAATTGAGAATTTCTGTATGCTCTAACTCTTTGAAAATTTAACGATTTCGAGTTGTAGAAGAATTTATTCAGTTACCTCTTCAAATTATTATTTATTGTCATGGTACAAAAACAGGGTGCTCGGGTGAGGGATAATCTTCCTATATTTCACGAGTTCGATTATTTCAAAAAAATAAAACAACTAAGATTTTTCGGTGAGTTGTACCCTTTGAGAATTCCAGGATTTTGACTTGAGTATGAATTTGTTTTTATTACCCGTTCAAACAATGATTTATCATCATGGCACCAATATAGGGGGGCTCTGACGACTGATAACCTTCCAAAATTTCAGGATTTTGATTGTTCATAAAAATTAGCGCAATTGAGATTTTCTATGTTATACCCTTTGAAAATTTCACAATTTTGAGTTGAGTATTAATTTATTCTGTTACCCTTTCAAATAATGATTTATCATCATGGTAACAAAATAGGTTGGTTCTAGTGAGTGATAATTTTTCAAAATCTCACGAGTTCGACAGTTTTAAAAAATTGGCAAAATTGAGATTTTTCTATGTGTTATACCTTTTGAAAATTTTACAATTTTTGGGTCTAGTGGGTTATACCATTTTAAAATTTTACGAGTCCTACAATTTAAAAAATATTTGCAAAATTTTGAATTTTCTGTGCACTAATGCCCTTTGAGGTCACAAGTTTGAGTCTCGGATGAATTTCTTCCATTACCCCTTCAAATGATGATTTATAGTCATAGTTTGGAGGGCCTAGTGGGTTATAAAAATTGCACGAGTTTGACACTTTAAAAAAATTAGCGAAATCGAGAATTTTTTGTGTGAAACACCTTTTGAAAATTTCACCATTTAGAGTTTTAGACAAATTTCTTTTGTTACCCATTCAAATCATGATTTATCATCATGGTAACAAAATAGGGAGGGTCTAGTGAATGGTAGCTTGACAAAATTTCACGAAATTAGCGAAGTTGAGATTTTTTTGTGTGCCATACTGTTTGAAAATTTCACAATTTTGAATTTTGGATGAATTTTTTCTTTTACGCCAACAAATCTTGATTTATCATCATCGTATAAAAATTGGGAGGGTCTAGTGGGTTATAGTATATTAAAATTTCATGAGTTCTATAGTTTAAGGAAATTAGCAAAATTGAGAATTTTCTATGTGCTATACCCTTTGAAAATTTCACGATTTTGAGTTGTGTATGAATTTCTTCTATTATCCCTTCAAATCATTGTTTATCGTTGTTGTACGAAAATAGGGGGCTCTATTGAGTGATAACCTTCCTAAATTTCATGAATTCAGTTTTGTAAAAAAAAAATAGGAAAATCGAGTTTTTTTGTGTGCTATATACCCTTTGTAAATTTCTCGATTTTGAGTATTGGATGAATTTATTTTATTTTCCATACAAATCATGATTTATCATGATGGTACAAAAATTGGTGGGGTCTAGTGTATTATATGATATTAAAATTGCAAGAGTTTTAATGTTTAAAAAAATTAGCGAAAATGAGAATTTTCTGTGCGCTATACCCTTTGAAAATTTTCCCATTTAGAGTTTCGGATGAATTTCTTCAGTGACCTCATCAAATCATGATTTATCATCATGCCAAAAAAATAGAGAGGTTTTGGTGAATTGTAGCCTCTCACAATTTCACGAGTTCGACAATTTCAAAAAATTAGCGAAATTGAGATTTTGTTTTTTTGTGTTATGCCCTTTTAAAATTCCACGTTTTTGAGTTTTGGATGAATTTATTCATTTACCCCCATCAAATTATGATTTATCATCATGGTACAAGAATTTTGGGGTCTAGTGAGTTATAGCATATTAAAATTTCACGAGTTTGATAATTTAAGAAAATTAACGAAACTGAGAATTGTTTGTGAGTTATACTACTTGAAAATTTCACGATTTTGAATTTTATATGAATTTATTTTGTTACCCCTTCAAATTATTATTTATCATCATGGTACCAAATTAGGGGCTTCTGGTAAGTTATAACGTTATAAATTTTACTAGTTCGACTGTTTCAAAAAATTAACAAAATTGAGATTTTTTTGTTTGTTGTACCCTTTGAGCATTGCATGATTTTGAGTTGAGTATTAATTTCTTCTGTTACCCTTTCAAATCATAATTTATCATCATAGTACCAATATAGGAGTCTCTGGTGAGTGATAACCTTCTGAAATTTCATGAGTTTGACTGTTTAAAAAAAAAATAGGCAAAATTTAGATTTTCTGTGTGCTATATCCTTTGAAAATGTCACGATTTTGAGTTGAGTACGAATTTATTCTGTTACTCCCTACTAATCATGATTTATCATCATGGTAAATATATAGGAGGTTTTGATGAGTGATAACCTTATGAAATTTCACGAGTTTGACTATTTCAAAAAATAAACGAAATTAAGATTTTTTGTGCGCTATACCCTTTGAAAATTTCATGATTTTGAGTTGAGTATGAATTTATTCTGTTACTCCTACAAATCATGATTTATCCTCATGGTAAATAAATGGGGGGCTTTGGTGAGTAATAACGATTCAAAATTTCTCAAGTTCAAGTGTTTCAAAAAATTAGCGAAATTGAGATTTTTCTGTGTGCTATACCCTTTGAAAATTTTACTATTTGAGTTTTGGATAAATTTCTTCTGTTACCTCCTCAAATCTTGATTTATCTGCATTGTAAAAAAATTAGTAGGTTTAGTCGGTTATATAGCATTTTGAAATTTCATGAGTTTGATAACTTCAAAAAATTTGCAAAGTTTAGAATTTTATGTGTGTTATATACCTATTGAAATCACAATTTTGAATTTCGGACGAATTTCTTCCGTTACCCCCTCCAAATGATTACTTATCGTCATAGTACGAAAATTGGAGGGTCTAGTTGTAATGACATATTAAAATTGCATGAGTTCGACTGTTTAAAAAAATTAGCGAAAATGAGAATTTTTGTGTTCAATACCCTTTAAAAATTTCACCAATTAGAGTTTCGGACAAATTTCATCAGGGTCCAAAAATAGGGGGAGTTTGGTAAATGGCACCCTCTCAAAATTTCACGAGTTCGACAGTTTTAAAAAATTAGCGAAATTAAGATTTTTATCTGTGCTATACTCTTTGAACCTTTCGAAATTTCACAACTTCGACTGCTTTAAAAAATTAACAAAACTGAGATTTTTTCTGTGTCCTGTGCTCTTTGAGAATTCCATGATTTTGAGTTGAGTGCCAATTTCCTCAGTTACCCCTTTAAATCATGATTTATCATCATGGTACCAATATAGGGGCCCTATCAAGTGATGACCTTCCAAAATTTCACGAGTTCGACTCTTTCAAAAAATTAGTGAAATTGAGATTTTTCTGTGTGCTATATACCCTTTGAAAATTTCACAATTTTGAGTTTTGGATAATTTTTTTTGCCTGCCCTTTCAAATTTGGATTTATCATCATAATACAAAAATTAGTGGGTCTAGTGGGATATAGAATTTTAAAATTTCATGAGTTCGACAATTGAAAAAAAATTAGCAAAACTTTGAATTTTCTGTGTGCTACCCTTTGATATCACAATTTGAGTTTTCGATGAATTTCTTTTGTTACCCCTTCAAATCATGGTTTATCATCATGGTACTAAAATTGGAGTGTCTAGTGTAAAACCTAAATCGTAGAACGTACGTCATAAATAGTTTCATTATAGAGTATTAGAAAATTTTAGGGTAAAATTTTATTGATTAAAATTCAAATCAAAAGTTGGGGGGTCAAATTTAAAATTTAGAAACATTAAATTTAAACTTGAGATTTAAATTGACAATTAAAATCCAAAAGTGAAAATATTAAGGGTGAAATTATAATTTTTGAAACTTTTAAAAGTTGAAATTTATTGAAATTAAGATATTAAAGGAAATTGGGGGAGAAACGTGCAATTTAACTATTTTTTCTTTTAAACATACACACACACACACACACACGCACACGCACTATATATATATGTGCGTGTGTGTGTGTGTGTGTGAAAGCTGTGTATGTGTAACGTGAGATCACCGGCCGGTAGGGAGAGAGTAAACAGGCGACATGACATGAAGAGATCAAATCTACCCACTAATCATGCAATAAATACTCTCTCATGCAGTAGAAATGATCAAAATCTTAAATCAAATCTGAAAAATCAGAGAAATTCTAGAGAGAGAGAGAGAGAAGCGGAGTGGGGGTCGTCGGATTTTTCTTGAATCGGCGTTCCTCCGACAGTGTGGTCGTGTCTGTTGCGTGTGTGCGTGATCGTGTGGATATCGTCGTCAGTCCCAGGGGAGAGCGAGGGTGGTTCGGCGGGTGGGGTGGTTCGTCGACGGCGTGGCAGTGTGCGTTCTTAGCATTGCCGGTGAGCAAGAGTTGTTGATCGCTATCCAATCATCGACAATCGTCGAGCTGCTGAGTATTTATGTGCAATTTCTCTAATTATTTGGTGGGTGTGGCATGCATGAGTGTTGCGAGTTTGGTCGGTAAATATTCGGCGGTGTGGTGTGTGCTCTGTTTTCTTTTTTTTTTCGACAGTGTGTGGGTTTGATCGAATCGTGTGGGTTTGTGTGTTATGGGTGTGTGTCGTCATCAAATTTCAGAGAGAGAAAGAGCGGTTCGCCGTTCGTCCGGTGGTGCGTAATCATCGCCGTTGTTCGGTAGTATGTACTCTGCTTGATGTCTGTGCGATGGTTTTTATAGGTCGTCTCTCCGGTTGTTTCTCCGACGAACACGGTGTGTGTGTGCTCTGTTTTTACCAACAGTGTGTATGTGTGTGCGTGTATGTGTGTGACTTAGTGCGTGTGTGCGTGTGTTTCATTTATGTGGGTATGTGTTCTGCTCCTCCGTTTGTGTGTTTGTGTGTTCCTCTGATTGTTATGGCAATGGCATATGTGCATGTGTGTGTGTCTGCTCGTCGACGTGCATGTAGGTGGGGGTGATCGGAGTTGGTCGGTGGAGAGTTAGAAAGAGAGAAAGCAGTGGGTGTGTGGCCGTCGTCAGCTTAAGGTAGTGGCGGTGAGTGAGTGAGCGTGTGTGTGTGCCCATTCATTCAGTTGGCTGGTTGGCCAGTGGTGGCTGCGGTGGGCTGAACGAAAAACGCAAACAGAAGAAAGAACGGGAAGAAGAAGAAGCGGGAAAAGAAAAAGAAAGAAAAATGAAGGAAAGGGAAAATTGCACAAACAACCCCAACAAAAATTCAAATCCATCTCGCGGCCCGTGAACGATTCGGAATGGATATCGTTTTTCGTTAAATTTATTTTAGTTTTGTTAAATTCAATTCTAGCATAAAAATTTTTGTAACCGGAATAATAAATTTGAGATCGTTCATATTACAAGATTTTTATGCAATAATTAACGGAATGAAATTATCAGAATAATAATAATTTTCATAAATAAAATATGGGGAATAGAAGAATGCGAAACTTAGGGCCTGCATTACATGATTAGGTGATTTTACATAAAATATTAATATAGGCTCTGTCATTATTAGGTTCGCAGGCATCGATATCCAGATAGAGTATGGTCAGTGTCAGTTTTGCAAAACAGATATCGAGGTGAGTGTACTGTTTTCTTGCCAAATTATTTGTATATACATATATATGATGGAAAATTGTTGTATTTAAATTAGATGCTTTTAAAAATTATGTGGTGATTTGACGATGTTGATTAAACGATATTATTGAGTTATGTTTTGATGATGTTGTTATTGATTCGACGATACCATAATATCTATCTGTTTCGGCAGAGTGAGGTTATCCGTTTCGGCAGAGTGATGTTATCCCCTTTGGCGGAGTGATGTTTATCTGCTTCGGCAGAGTGATGTTAGACGTTTATACCGCGCAGTGATTATCCACTCCGGCGGAATGATGGGTGTCCGTTAGGAAGGCAAATCCTACGAGTGGTACGGTACCGTTGCAACTCCCGATCGTGAGGTTAAAACGATCACATGGCTAACCCGGGGTGTAATGAGATGAGGTATGAAGTGTTGTGGTGCAAAATGGTGTTTTCTTACATAGGGTGAGTGTGAATAGTATATTTATATATTTTATTGTATATTGGATTGGCATATTCTGATTTCGTTATTCTATATGATTAGCTGAATTATTCAGGTTGATTTTTACTGTTTAGTTGAGGTAATATATATAAACGTTGATTCTGTGGTGACAGGAAAAAGATGTTTTCCTTATGGTATGAGGTATTTAAATTATGCGATTATTATATTATTATTTGACATGTGATGTTTATATGTTATATGATTGATCCAATTAAGAAGACAATACACTCGCAGGTGCAGCGGTTAGGAGTCGGTCCCCTATTGGCACTGGGTAGAGTCCGGCGATGGTATAGCAAGGGAGTATTTTGGGAGGTCTAGTGGGTTATAGCATATTAAAATTTCACGAGTTAGACAGTTTAAGGAAATTAACGAAATTAAGAATTTTCTATGTGTTATACCCTTTGAAAATTTCACGATTTTGAGTTATGAATTAATTTCTTCTATTACCGCATCAAATCATTATTTATGGTTATGGTAACAAAATAGGTGGCTTTGGTGAGTGACAACCTTTCAAAATTTCAGTAGTTCGACTCTTTCAAAAAATTAGTGAAATTGAAATTTTTCTTGTGCTATACCCTTTTGAAAATTTCAAGATTTTGAGTTTTGGATGAATTTTTTCTGTTACCCCATCAAATCATGATTTATCATCATGGTAAAAAAATTTGGGGGTCAAGTGGGTTATAACATATTAAAATTTCACGACTTCGAGAGTTTAACAAAATTAGGGAAATTGAGATTTTTTTTTGCGTGCTATACCCTTTGTAAATTTCACGATTTTGAGTTGAACATGAATTTATTCTGTTACCCCTTCAAATAATGATGTATCATCTTGGTACCAAAATAGAGGGTTCTAGTGAGCGATAACCTTTTTAAATTTCATGAGTTTTACTGTTTAAAAAAATTAGCGAAATTGAGAATTTTTCTATGTGTTATATACCCTAGGAAAATTTCATAATTTTGAATTTTGGATGAATTTTTTGGTTACCCCTTCAAATATGGATTTATCATCATGGTACAAATATAGGGTCTAGTGGGATATAGAATTTTAAAATTTTACTAGTTCGACAGTTCAAAAAAAAAGTAGCAAAACATTGAATTTTCTGTGTGCTACCATTTGAGATAACAATTTTGAGTTTCGAATGATTTTCTTTCATTACCCCTTCAAACCATGATTTATCATCATGTTACAAAAATTGGAGGGTGTAGTGGGTTATGAAAATTGCACGAATTTGATACTTCAAAAAAATTAGCAGAATTGAGAATTTTCTATTGCGCAACACCCTTTGAAAATTTCACCATTTAGATTTTCGGACAAATTTCTTCTGTCACCCCTTCAAATCATGATTTATCATCATGGTTATAAAATTGGGGGGGGGGGGGGGGGGGGTAGCCTCAGAAAATTTCACGAAATTAGCAAAATTGAGATTTTTTTTGTGTGCTACATTGTTTAATAATTTCACGATTTGAGATTTGGACGAATTTCTTTTGTTACTGCAAAAAATTGTGATTTATCATCATCGTATAAAAATATGGGGGGTCTAGTGATTTATAGCATGTTAAAATTTCACAGTTTCAACTGTCTAAGGAAATTAGCGACATTGAGAATTTCCAGTGTATTATGCCTTTTAAAAATTTTACTATTTTTAAGTTGTGTATGAATTTTTTCTGTTACCTCTTCAAATCATTATTTATCGTTGTGGTACCAAAATGGGGGGCTGTGGTGATTGATAACCTTTTGAAATTTCTCCGAATTCAATTGCTTCAAAAAATTAGCGAAATATAGATTTTTTTTGTGTGCTGCTCTTTTAAAATTTCTCGATTTTGAGTATTGGATGAATTTCTTTTGTTATTCCTTTGAATCATGATTTATCATCATGGTATAAAAATTGGGGGGGTCTATTCAGTTATGGCATATTAAAATTGCACGAGTTCGACAGTTAAAATTTTTTAGCGAAAATGAAAATTTTATGTGCATACCCTTTGAATATTTCACCATTTTAAGTTTCGGATGAATTTTTTTAGTTACCCCATCAAATTATGATTTATCATCATGGAACAAAAATAGGGGGGGGGGGGGTCTTATGAATGGTTGCCTCTCAAAATTTCACGAGTTCGATAATTTGAAAAAAAATAATGAAATTGAGATTTTTTTTGTGTTATACCCAATGAAAATTTCACGATTCTGAGTTTTGGATAAATTTATTCTATTACCCTATCAAATCATGATTTGTATTCATTGTACAAAAATTTGGGGGTCGAGCGGGTTATATCATATTAAAATTTTACGAGTTCAACAACTTAAGTAAATTAGCGAAATTGAGAATTTCAGTGTGCTATAACTCTTTTAAAATTTTACAATTTTGAGTTGTGTACAAATTTCTTCTGTTTACCTTTCAAATTTTAATTTACCATAATGGCACAAAAATAGGGGGCTCATGTGAGTGATAACCTTCTGAAAATTCACGAGTTCAACTGTTTGAAAATAAATTTTAAAAAATGGGATTTTTCAATGTGCTAAGCCTCTGAGAATTCCAAGATTTTGAATTAAGTATGAATTATTCTTATTACCTGTTTAAATAATGATTTGTCATCCTGGTACCATTATAGGGGGCTCTGGCGAGTGATAACCTTTCAAAATTTTAGGACTTTGACTGTTAAAAAAATTAGGGAAATTGACATTTTTTAGTGCGCTATACCCTTTGAAAATTTCACGTTTTTTAGTTGAGTATGAATTTATTTTGTTACCCCTTCAAATAATAATTTATCATCATGGTAACGAAATAAGGGGTTTGCGTGAGTGATAACCTTTCAAATCTTCATGAGTTCGACTGTTTCAAAAAGTTAGCGAAATTGAGATTTTTTTGTGCTATAACTCTTTGAAAATTTCAGATTTTGATTTTTGGATGAATTTCTTCGGTTACCCCTTCAAATCTAGATTTATCATCATGGTAAAAAAAAATTAGTGGATCTAGTGGGTTACAACATTTTAAAATTTTATGAGTTCAACAGTTTAAAAAAAATTAGTGAAATTTTGAATTTTCTGTCCGCTAATGCCCTCTAAGATCACAATTTTGAGTTTCAGACGAATTTCTTTTGTTACCTCTCAAATCATGATATATAATCATGGTTTAGAGGGCATAATGGGTTATAAAAATTGCACTAGTTTGACACTTCAAAAAAATTAGCAAAATCGAGAATTTTCTTTGTGAAACACCCTTTGAGAATTTCACCATTTAGATTTTCAGACAAATTTCTTCTGTTACCCCTTCAAATCATAATTTATAATCATGGCAATAAAATAAGGGGGTATGGTGAAATGTAGCCTCTCAAAATTTCACGAGTTCGACTGTTTCAAAAAATTAGCGAAATTGAGATTTTTCTTTGTGCTATACCTTTCGAAAATTTTATGATTTTGAGTTTTGGATGAATTTGTTTGGTTACCTCAAGAAATCATGATATATCATCATCGTATAAAAATTGGGGGTTTTAGTGGGTTATAGTATATTAAAATTTTGTCAATTTGATAGTTTAAAGAAATTAGCGAAATTGAGAATTTTCTGTGTGTTATACCCTTTGAAATTTTCACAATTTTGAGTTGTGTATGAATTTCTTCTGTTACCCTTTCAAATAATTATTTATCGTCGTGGTACTAAAATAGGGGGCTCTAGTGATCGATAACTTCCGAAATTTCATGAATTCAATTTTGCAAAAAATTAGCGAAATTGAGATTTTTTTATGTGCTATATACCCTTGGAAATTTCTCGATTTTGAGTATTGGATGAATTTATTTTATTTTCCCATCAAATCATGATTTATCATCATGGAACAAAAATTGTAGGGTCTAGTGGGTTATAGCATATTAAAATTGCATGAGTTCGACCATTTGAAAAAATTAACGGAATTGAGAATTTTCAGTGTGCAACATTGTTTGAAAATTTTCACCATTTAGAGTTTCGGATGAATTTCTCTAGTGACCTCATCGAATCATGATTTATCATCATGCTACAAAAATAGAGAGGTTATGTGAATGGTAGCCTCTCAAAATTTCACGAGTTCGACAATTTCAAGAAATTAGTGAAATTGAGATTTTCTGTGTGATACCCTTTGAAAATTCCACGATTTTAAGTTATGGATGAATTTATTCTATTACACCCATCAAATCATGATTTATCATCATAGTACGAAAATTTGGGGGTCTAGTGGCTTATATCATATTAAAATTTTGCGAGTTCAATAGTTTAAGAAAATTAGCGAAATTGAGATTTTTCTATGAGCTGTACTCCTTGAGAATTTCTCGATTTTGAGTTGTGTATGAATTCATTTTGTTACCCCTTCAAATTATTATTCATCATCACGGTACCAAATTAGGGGGCTCTAGCGAATGATAACCTTTCGAAATTTCACGAGTTCGACATTTTCAAAAAATTAGCGAAATTGAAGTTTTTCCATGTGCACCCTTTGACAATTTCATAAATTTGAGTTTTTGATGAATTCTCTCGTTACCTCTCCAAATAATGATTTATCATCATGGTAATAAAATAGGGGGAGTCAGTGAATGGTAGCCTCTCAAAATTTAATTACTTTGATTGTTTAAAAAAATTAGCGAAATTGAGATTTTTTTTATCTCTTATACTTCTTTGAAAATTTCACGATTTTGAGCTTTGAACGAATCTCTTCGGTTACCCCAACAAATCATGATTATCATCATGGTTTAAAAATTGGGGGGTCTAGTGGGTTATAGCATATTAAAATTTTACGAGTTTGACAGTTTAAGAAAATTAGCGAAATTGAGAATCTTTTGTGAGCTATACTCCTTGAAAATTTCACGATTTTGAGTTGCGTATGTATTTCTTTAGTTACCCCTTCAAATTATTATTTATCGTTATGGTACCAAAATAAGAGGCTTTGTTAAGTGATAACCTTCCGAAATTTCACAAATTCAATTATTTTAAAAAATTAGCGACATTGAGATTTTTTTTGTGTGACCCTTTGAAAATTTCTCGATTTTGAGTATTGGATGAATTTCTTTTTTTATCCCCTCAAATCATGATTTGTTGTTATGGTACAAAAATTGGTGGGTCTAGTGGGTTATAGAATATTAAAATTTCACGAGTTCGATAGTTTAATTGTTTTTACAAAAATGAGAATTTTCTGTGTGCCCCTTTGAAAATTTCACCATTTAGCGTTTCAGATGAATTTTTTCAATGACCCCATCCAATCATGATTTATCATTATGGTACAAAAGTAGGGGGGGTCACGTGAATGGTAGCCTCTAAAAATTTCACGAGTTTGACAATTTCAAAAAATTAGCGAAATTGATATTTTTGTGTGCTATACCCTTTGAAAATATCACGATTTACCATCATGGTACAAATATTTGAGGGTCAAGTGGGTTAGAGCATTTTGAATTTCACGAGTTTGACCGTTTAAGAAAATTAGAGAAATTTGGAATTTTGTGTGTTGTACTCTTTGTGAATTCCACGATCTTGAGTTGAGTATGAATGTATTATGTTATCTCTTCAAATCATGATTTATCATCATGGTAACAAAATAAAGGTCTCTAGGTAGTGATAACCTTTCGAAATTTCATGAGTTTGACAATTTCAAAATATTAGCAAAATTGAGATTTTTTGTTGTACGATACCCTTTGAAAATTTCACGATTTTAAGTTTTGAATAAATTTCTTCGGTTACCCCTTCAATATTGGATTTATCATCATGGTACAAAAATTTGGGGGTCTAGCATGTTATATAGCATAATAAAATTTCGCGAGTTCGAAAGTTTAAAAAAATTAGCGAAATTGAGAATTTTCTATGTGCTATACTCCTTCAAAATTTCACGATTTTAAGTTGTATTTGAATTTATTCCGTCACCCCTTCAAATTATTATTTATCGTCATGGTATCAAAATTGGGGGCTCTGGTGATTGACAATCTTTCGAAATTTCACGAGTTCCACAATTTCAAAAAATTAGCAAAATTGAGATTTTTGTATGTTTTACCCTCTGAGAATTCCAAGATTTTGAGTTGAGTATGAATTTATTTTGTTTCCCCTTCAAATCATGATTTATCATCATGGTACCAATACATGGGGCTCTGGTGAGTGATAACCTTCCAAAATTTCATGAGTTCGACTGTTTAAAAAATTTAGCGAAATTGAGATTTTTCTGTGTACTATGCCCCTTAAAATTTCACGATTTTGAGTTAAGTATGAATTTATTCCGTTACCCCTTGAAATCATGATACCAAAATAGGGGCTCTGGTGAGTGGTAACCTTTCAAAATTTCATGAGTTTGACTGTTTCAAAATATTAGCAAAATGAAAAAATTTCTATGTGATATACCCTCTGAAAATTTCACAATTTTAAGTTTTGGATGAATTTATTCTGTTACCCCTTCAAACCTCGATTTATCATCATGGTATAAAAATTAAGGGGTCTAAAGGGTTATAGCATTTTAAAATTTCACGAGTTTGACACTTTAAAAAAATTAGCAAAATTGAGAATTTTCAGTGTGAATTTCTCCCGTTACACCTTTAAATCATGATTTATCATCTTGGTAATAAAATAAGGGGGTATGGTGAATGGTAGCCTCTCAAAAATTCACAAGTTCGACAGTTTCATAAAATTAGCGAAAATGAGAATTTTCTATGTGCTTTACCCTTTGAAAATTTCACTATTTAGCATTTCAGATGAATTTCTTCAGTGACCTCATCCGACCATGATTTATTATCATGGTACAAAAATAAGGGGGTCTGGTGAATGGTAGCCTTTCCAAATTTCATGAGTTCGACAGTTTAAAAAATTTAGCGAAATTGGTATTTTTTTGTGTGTTATATGCTTTGAAAATATCACGATTTTGAGATTAGGATGAATGTATTCTGTTACCCCCATCAAATCACGATTTACCATTGTGGTACAAAAATTTGGGGGTATAGTCAGTTATAACATAGTAGAATGTTACGAGTTCAGCAATTTAAGAAAATTAGCGAAATTGAAAATTTTATGTGTGCTATACTCCGAAAATTTAATGATTTTGAGTTGTGTTTAAGTTTCTTCTGTTACCCCCTCAAATTATTATTTATAATCATGGAACCAAAATTGGGGGCTCTAGTGATTGATAACCTTATGAAATTTCATGAGTTTGACTATTTCAAAAAATTAGCAAAATTGAGATTTTTCTGTGTGCTGTTGTACCCTTTGAGAATACCACGATTTTGAGTTGAGTATGAATTTATTATGTTACTCCTTCAAATCATGATTTATCACCAAGGTACAAAAATCGGGGGCTCTGGTAAGTGATAACCTTTCAAAATTTCACGAGTTTGACGGTTTCAGAATATTAGCAAAATTGAGATTTTTCTGTGAGCTATAACTTTTGAAAATTTCACGTTTTTAAGTTTTGGATGAACTTCTTCAGTTACCCCCCCTTCAAACCTTGATTTATCATCATAGTACAAAAATTAGGGGCTCTAGTGGGTTATAGCATTTTAAAATTTCATGAGTTTGACAGTTCAAAAAAAAATTAGCAAAATTTTGAATTTTCTTTATGCTATATCCTTTGAGACCACAATTTTAAATTTCAGATGAATTTATTCGGTTACCTCTTCAAATCATGATTTATCATCATGGTAAAAAAATTGGAGGCTCTAGTGGGTTATAAAAATTTAACGCATTCAACACTTCAAAAGATTAGTGAAATTGAGAATTTTCTGTGTGCAACACCTATTGAAAATTTTACCATTTAGAGTTTAGAACAAATTTCTTCTGTTACCGCTTCAAATCATGATTTATCATTGTGGTAATATAATAAGGGGGTTTGGTGAATAGTAGACTCTCAAAATTTCCCGAGTTCAATAGTTTCAAAAAAATCGAAATTGAGATTTTTCTGTGTAACAACTATTGGAAATTTCACGATTTTGAGTTTTGGATGAATTTCTTCAGTTTCTCCCACAAATCAAGATTTATCATTATGGTATAAAAATTGGGAGGTCTAGTGGGTTATATCATATTAAAATTTCACGAGTTTAACAACTTAAGAAAATTAACGAAATCTAGAATCTTCTGTGTGTAGCCTTTGAAAGTTTCACGATTTTGAGTATTGAATGAATTTCTTCCGTTATCCCTTCAAATCATGATTTATCATCACAGTACAAAAAGTGGGGGTATTGTGGATTAGAGCATATTAAAATTTCACGAGCTCTACAATTTTTGCGAAATTGAGAATGTTCTGTATGCTATACGCTTTGAAAATTTCACGATTTTGAATTGTCCATGGATATCTTCTGTTACCCCTTAAAATCATTATTTATCATCATGGTACCAAAATACGGGGCTCTAGTAAGTGATAACCGTCCGGAATTTCACGAATTCAATTGAATAAAAAAATTAGAGAAATTGAGATTTTTTTGTGTGCCACCCTTTGAAATTTTTTTGATTTTGAGTATTCGATAAATTTCTTTCGTTATCCCATCAATTCATGATTTATCATCATGGTAATAAAATAGGGGGGTTCTTATGAATGGTATCCTATTTAAATTTTACGAGTTCGACAATTTCAAAAAATTAGAGAAATTGAGATTTTTCTGCGTGTTATAACCTTTGAAAATTTCACAATTTTGAATTTTGGACGAATTTCTTTTGTTGCCCCCAACATATCATGATTTAATATAGTCAAATAAAAGTTGGGGGGTCTAGTGGGTTATAGCATACTAAAATTTCACAAGATCGATAGTTTAGGAAAATTTACGAAATTGAGAATTTTCCTTGTACTACCTTTAAAAATGTCACGATTTTAAGTAGTGTATAAATTTCTTCTGTTAACCTTTCAAATTTTTTTCATCGTTATCGTACCAAAATAAGGGGATTTGATGAGTGATAACCTTCCGGAATTTTGCGAATTCAATTGTCTCAAAAAATTAGTGAAATTGAGATTTTTCAGTATACCCTTTGAAAATTTCAAGATTATGAGTTGAGTATGAATTTATTCAGTTATCCCTTCAAATCATGATTTATCATCTTGGTACCCAAATTGGTGGCTCTGGTGAGATGTAGCCTTTTGAAATTTCACTAGTTCGACTTTTTTAAAAAATTTCCAAAATTGAGATTTTTCTGTGGCTTATACCCTTTGAAAATTTCACGAATTTGAGTTTTGCATGAATTTCTTTGGTTACCCATTAAAATATGGATTTATCATCATGGTACAAAAATTAGGGGGTCTAGTGGATTATAGCATTTTAAAATTTCAGGAGTTCGACAGTTAAAAAAAATTAGCGAAATTTTGAATTTTCCTTGTGTTATACGCTTTAAGGTCATAATTTCAAGTTTTGGACGAATTTCTTCGGTTACCGCTTCAAATCATGATTTATCATCATGGTACAAAAAACGGAGGGTCTAGTGGGTTATAAAAATTGCACGAGTTCGACACTTCAAAAAAATTAGCAAAATTGAGAATTTACAGTGTGCAACACCCTTTGAAAATTTTACCATTTAGAGTTTCGGACGATTTCTTTTGTTACCCCCATCAAATCTTGATTTATCATCATGGTAATAAAAATAGGGGGGGTCTGGTGAATAGTATCATTTCAAAATTTCACGAGTCTAACTGTTTCAAAAAATTAGCGAATTTGAAATTTTTCTGTGTGCTATATAACCTTTAAAAATTTCACGATTTTGCATTTTCGAAGAATTTCTTCTGTTACCCCAAAAAAATCATGGATTATCATCACGATATAAAAATTGTGGGGGTCTAGTGGGTTATAGCATATTAAAATATCACGAGTTTAAAAATTTGACAAAATTAGCGAAATTGAGAATTTTCTATGTGCTATATACCCTTTAAAAATTTCACGATTTTGAGTTGTGTATGAATTTCTACTATTCCCCCTTCAAATCATTATTTATTATCATGGTACCAAGATAGGGGGGTCTGGTATATAGTATCCTCTTAAAATTTCACAAGTTCGACAATTTCAAAAAAAATAAGCGAAATTGAAATTTTTTGCTGTGCTACCTTTAAATATTTCATGATTTTGAGTTTGGCAAAAAATTATTCTGTTTCCCCTACAAATCAAGATTTATCATCGTCGTATAAAATTTGGGAGGTCTAGTAGGTTATAGCATATTGAAATTTCATGAGTTCGACAGTTTAAGAAAATTAGCAAAATTGAAAGTTTTTTGTATGCTATACCTGATAGGTGTAAATTACCTACGTATTTTCAATTCAAATTTTTTAGTTTTTTACTACGTTTATAGTTATTTTTTATATATTTTAATATATTTTTATTATTTTTGTATTAAAATAGGTGCGTGGAGTGAAAAGGTATGAAATCAGAGCGAAAATGATGTGATCGAACCAAAGCGGACGAAGTTACGGTGGATAAATGAGCAAGAAGGCAACATTGTGAAAGAAGCCCACTGCCTAGGCGTCCAGACCTCCGCCTAGGCTGTGAAGATGCAGAGAACATTTCCAAGTCCACCGTCTACTTTTTCGCTTAGGCGATCACCAAACTTGCAAAGTCGGTACAGGTGCTGTAACTTCAAGGCTATTTTGGACTATGATTAAATCCAATTTTAGAAACACTAAAAACATGGAAGTTGTATATCTTTTTCTTAGATTTCCATAGGTTTTTGAATCACCTCAATCGGAGTTCGGATGAAGAAGTTACAGTCAAAACAAAATTGCAAACCTGCAGTAACTTCGCCTAGGTGAAGTTTTCTTCGCCTAGGCAAACTTCCAGCAGAAAGTTAACCGACCTAACTTCGCCTAGGTGAAATCCTCTACGCAGAATAGATATTTTGGAGATATTTTTTGGCCTATTTAAGCCCTTCTCTCCTCCTCTCTTCCCACCTCTTCAACCCTCAAGGCTTTAGGCTATATTTTAGGGTTAGTTTAAGAGGTTTTTGAGGGAGAGCTCTCAACCTGAGGTGGAAGATGAAGAGAGAAACGATCGTTCGACGGTTCTAGCACCAATTCTTCGGATATAAGCTAAGTCACTCATTTCTTCTCTTTGTTTTCTTCATTTTGGTAGTTGTTGAGCATGTTTAGCTCGTTTTACATTGTATAAACGGTTAGGGCCATGAGTTAAACATGGATTGTAATAGGGATTAACGTATTATTTATGAAAATGTAGTTTTGGTTGAATTTGTGTTTCGTTTATGGTTGTTCCTTATAATTTCGATTGTGTTGCCATGTTTTCTATGATTATATGCTAGTTTAGATATATTGAGAATATGGGGTTTGACACTCGGGAGAAGTAACCCCGGATTCGGACTAGGGTTAACACAACACGACAATCTAACGACCCGGGAGGACGTTAGAAAGTGTGCAATCGATGATGTTAGGGCGAGACTCACGTGACCTAGAGTCATTAAGACGTTGAGGAGGATTTTGGCGTTGACACGAAGTCACGTATTCCCCCGTCTTACACTCGGAAGAGATGGCGAGGGAGTTTACGAATCGAGATTGTCGGATACGCCGAACGCCGTTAATGTTAACTGAAACGAAATCAAACGCATTTAAATAAATAAAGTTAATCCTTAGGAAATCTACTCCCCTAAACAATCTCAAATTAGTATTTATAGTATAGTTAACTTAATTTGTATTTTAGTTTAGTATTAGTATTAAATTAAATTCCATTTTTAGCGCCTAGATAAAATTGGGTTACGACAATCGCGATACTCGTTAGTAATCTCAACCAATCCCTGTGGATACAATACCCGACCGAAAGGTCCACTATACTAAAACTTGATCCATACGCTTGCGATGAAAGTGGCAGCGCTTATTTAGCGGCCACCAATATCCTACTAAAATTTTACAATTTTGAGTTTGTATGAATTTCTCATGTTAACCCTTCAAATCATTATTTATCATTAAGGTATGAAAATAAGGGGCTCTAGTGAGTGATAACCTTCTGAAATTTCACGAATTCAATTGTTTCAAAAAATTAGCAAAATTTAGATTTTTGGCTAATTTAATATGGTCCCCAAGGCCCACTATTATATTGATCATATACCCATTCCACATGTGTTTTTATTAAAAAAAAAACAACCAAAATCGTGTCTCTCAAAACCTTGGCAAAGTCGCGTGGTTATGTCTATACATGGTAGGAGTCTTTGAGGGGGAAAAAAAGACCAAAATTAGAACCTTCCATGTTTGAGCAAGCAAAATAGTTCAGAGCATCAACTACGTAGCCCTCGTTTGCCATTCTCTTCGCTGTCGGCTTCATTCTCTTCGTCGTCGTCTTCCTCCTCTTCACCGTCGACCATCGAAGCCGTACCCATCATCGGCGCAGGTCAAAAATCATTTGCAGCGCCGTCGTCTATCTTCGATGATGTTCATAAGGCAGGAACTTCCGGTGGAAACGATTGCAGCAGTCCATCACCGGTTATTGTAGATTTCATAATTGAAGAAAAAGGTAATAAAACCCTAGCAACAATTTCAGTAAGTAATTTTCTATTTTCTCTCTCCCTATTTTCATTGTTAATGTTTTTGGTTGTTGAGATGGTTAATGTGCAGTAAAAATTATATATTGTTATCGTGTTCTTGAATTTCGCTTTGATTTCCATCAGTTTGGTGATGTTTTGGTTGTTAGGAATGTTAATGAGTAGCAAAAATCCATCTCCCCTTTTCATTGTTGATGTTTTTGGTTGTTGAGATGGTTAGTGTGCAGTAAAAATTATATATTGTTGTCGTGTTCTTGAATTTC
The DNA here is from genome assembly GCA_016647705.1 of Eucommia ulmoides. Classification (NCBI taxonomy): domain Eukaryota; kingdom Viridiplantae; phylum Streptophyta; class Magnoliopsida; order Garryales; family Eucommiaceae; genus Eucommia; species Eucommia ulmoides. The sequence continues at coordinate 286,925 of JAENRU010000270.1, read as the reverse complement.
GCTTTGATTTTCATCAGTTTGGTGATATTTTGGTTGTTAGGAATGTTGATGTATAGCAAAAATTCATCTCACCTTTTCATTGTTGATATTTTAGGTGTTGAGATGGTTAATGGGCAGTAAAAATTACATATTGAAGTCATGTTCTTGAATTTCGCTTTGATTTCCATCAGTTTGGTGATGTTTGGGGTGTTAGGAATGTTAATGTGTAACAAAAATCCATCTCCCCATTTTCATTGTTGATTTTTTGGTTGTTGAGATAGTTAATGTGTAGTAAAAATTATATATTGTTGTGGTGTTCTTGAATTTCGCTCTGATTTCCATATCTTTGGAGATGTTTGGATTGTTAGGAATGTTAATATGTAGCAAAAATCCATCTCCCTCTTTTTATTGTTGATGCTTTGGGTGTTGAGATGGTTAATGTACAGTAAAAATTAACTATTGAAGTCGTGTGCTTGAATTTCGCTCTGATTTCTCATTTTTGTTTTATGTTTTCCTCATTTTGGAGTTTCCATTATTGGTTCGTAACTAGGTTTATGTGAGGTTTTTGTGAGACAGAAGACGTTATTATAAAATTTTTGCAGGGTATGGTCTTATTATTATAATTGTTTCCCTCGTAATATATAACGATCTTCTTGCCCTTGATTACATTGTATAATTTGTATGATGGAGTTATTATTGAAGGTCTTCTAGCACCTTTACTATTACACTTTGCATGGGATGTAAGAAGAGTTAGAGAGATGAAAGCACATCAGGAGAAATTAACTGGTCAAAAATGGCAAAACATTTTCAGTACAAAATGGTCTGTTGAAACATAAAATGGTCTGTACAAATTAAAAAGACTAGGTAGTATATATGTTTTAATAATTCACAGACACACACCAAAATGAGAGATTCAAAATGAAGGGTAAATTTGCATCTGACTCCAGATTTGCTCGAAATTGTCAGTGGGTTTGTCAATGGGATGTGTATGAGTGCCTTCATAAGTGGTGACCACAATGCCTTCATCCTTGGATAGCCGTTGAACTTGCTTCTTAACATTGCACCCTCCATGTGTACGCCTATAGTAGCTTCTGCACCCGAAACACACAATTAGCACTACAACAAAAATGACTTTTGAGGACACCTAAATGTGCCCTAATATATGTTCTTTTGGGACACATTATGTATAGAGACAACTCAAAAATTTGTCCTATAAAATATTATCCCAATAACTTATAAAGACACTTATTTTTTTGTCGCATTAGTTTATATTTATTAGGACACTATTATGTGTCCTAATAAATCTTTTGAGCATTTCCTAAAACCATTAATAAATAATATATACAACAATTTAAAGTGTCCCAAAAAGTAAATTTTTAAAAAAAATAATAATAAATATATTTAATTTGGCTAAAACCAATAATCCAAATTTATCCAATTGAAAATCAAATATTACTAAAAATTGTGAATCAAAATCTGGGAACACAATCGTAACAAAAACAGAAAATTTGTTTACTATAATAGATATGTTTACTAGTCCACAATTTTATTTGAAAACAGAAACAGAAACAAAAAAAAATCCAAATTCAAACAAAATTTTTTGTTTTTTGAGAACAGAAACAAAATGCTGAGAACAAAAACAAAATCTGGAAAACAACCTTGTCCATCCGCCATTGCACGTTCCTATTTTCTGTTTACCGCTCTCCATATTTTTGTTTTCTGTTTACCTCATTAAACGTGAAATTCATACCTTGTCCTTTATTGATTACCAAAAAATACGACTCATTTTAATCTTCAACCAAGACAACCTGTACAAAAATGAAATGCACAAATAATAGGAGTATAACTAAATAATTTTTATTCAATATTAGATCAATGCATTCGCTAAAAATGAAAAATAACTTACTAAAGATAAAGGCCAAGCAATAGGTACTCCAATCGCATCACCAACGGTCTTAAAAAAATCCGTAAGATCTAATTAAATTTTCATCCCACTTCACCGGAACTTCACACCAATTTGGCCCTAATTCTTCTCCTCCTACTTGTGCAGATGGATCCATACTATAGATTCTTCCTTTTGCCACGCATTGGGATAGGTTTGCTATACTTTTGAGTAATACATAATCTCCAACCTAATACATAATTTTTATGTAAATTCCCAGATTTTTAAAAAACTTAGAAACATAAACTAATTTCTATTTGATAAGAGGTTGAGGGAATTAATTTTACCCGAATAACTCTTTGATGAGAGGAATATTGATCACTTGAAGCCCCTGATGAATTGTTTGCTTGTCTTCCATTTTTTACAATCAAAGCTTTCAATTCTTCATATTGGTTGCTTATTTTTTCACATTTTTCTTCCATTCGACTCAATTTTTCTTTATACTCCACGGCCAATCTATAAGATGTTTCACGACTAGGTATTATACCCCAAATATCAGAAGCAGAAATACCCAATCTATACATGCGAACACGTCCTGGCTTTTCATTTCCATAACTTGAGAGTATATATCATTTGGACCACAATTATCTTCATAACCTTCTGGGCTTGGTCAAATAGCTCTTTTATTTGTACCTACATGCATGACCAATTATTGAAAGAATCAAACGAAACGACAACTAAAAACAAAAATATATAGGATTACCATTGCACAACTTGCTACTTCATTTATCGGCCTTTTATCTTTCCTCATGTAGCAAAACATAAATTTTTCTGCACGAGACGGATAGTGACCATAGTCTTCGTCCTACAAAAATATATTTTAGAATAAATTTCTAGGAATTTACCAAGAACAATGTTATTCCGTTAATTCTAAAAAATGTACCAAAAACTTACCGTCATCTTTTCAACCTTTGCAAAACCTGTTTTTCCCATACAATTAATCATCTTTAACTCTTTCCTATTGGCTTTGTTATTTGCACTAATTTTCTTAAATAAAAAAAATGGTGAGTAACTATCCATTTAATATTCAAGAAAATAAATTGTTTTTACCACGCATAGTATCTTCCGTTCAAGAGAGTCCCAATACTTTAATAATTCTCTCCATTGATCTTCTTGCACTCTATTGGGTACATTATTCAATTGCTCCTCCACAGACAAGGTTGGATCATAATTCTCCAACTTCACAATAGATTTCCAAGTTCTCCATTTTTTTGCAATTGACTTTAATATATAGCTCTCGTGGCCGGGAGGAATATCAAACTTCGACTTTAAACAATATACAACAATGAAGCAAAAGACTCAGATAAAATTTTAAACAATATTAAAAACGAATATTTTTTATAATATTAAAATATCATTGTACCTTTATGTGAGACCCCAATTGTAGCACGTGCGTCATTTCAGGGGTATTTTAGAGTAATTGTAAAAATTCGGGGTGGAATTGGGACAATTAAATTCAAATAAAAAGTTTAGGGGTCAAATTGGAAATATGAAAATAGTAAATCCCAATTTGGAAAGGTAAATTGACAATTAATTTAAAATTAAAACTTTTAGGGATGCAACTGCAATTTAAAAACAAAATCTTAAAAAGGGACCTAAACTAAAAATGAATCCTTTAGGAAGTTGAGGGGAGGAAAAGGTAATTTCATAAAATAAAATAAAAAATGTATATTGGGGTGATCGGGAGTCACCGGCCGGAGCAAAACGTGGACGACGACGTGGCAGGAGGAGGTGACTGCTTAACCCACTAGTTACATGCAGATAAATACCGACCTTACGCATGTAATGATCACGAAGCAACAAATCTCGAAACAGGAACCCCAAACCGGTGGAGGAGAAGAGAGGAAATTTAGAGAGAGAGAGATGATCGGAGGGTTCTCCGGCGAAGGCAGGGTGCTCCGGTTTCAGGGTTGCGGGTGTGCGTGGGTATTCGGTGGTCGACGGGGAGCTTCGTGGTGTGTCGTTGTCAAATTTCAGGAGGGACGGAGAGGGTGGTTCGGCATAGGTGGTGGGTGTTCGCCGTCGGTCGTCCGGTAAGTGTTCGGTAATAGGTTCGGCCGTGCGTGTGTGCTCTGCTTTGGGTTATTGTCTGTGTGTGAGTGTTTTTAGATGTATTTGTGTGTATGTGGGTGTGTATATTTAGTGGGGTGGCCGGAGTTGGTGAAAGAGAGAGAGATCGGCGGAGGGGCGTTCGTCGGTTCGGATGGACGGGGGATGTACGGGCGGACGGCCGTCGGTCGTCGGCTGGCTGTGACGATGTGCGTCGGTGGGTACCGCCTTGCCGACGGATGATGCGTGGCCGGCCGGAGGACACCTCAAAAGAACAAACCGTGAACAGTGCCGGGAAGCAAAAACAGGAAACGGGGAAGAAGAAGAAGAAAAAAAAAAAAAAAAAAAAAAAAAAAAAAAGGGAAATTGCAGAAACCACCCCAGGAGAATCCAAAACTCATCTCGGGGTCGCCAAACGTTTCGAAAACAGGTGAAACTCCAATCGATTATTAATTCTTGTTAATTTAAATTTTAGTTAGTGTTACAAATCCTAAAATCATAATAATTTCGTGGCGATTAATTAATTTTAAGTGTGTAGTACATAAAATTAGTAACGATTTGGAATATAGGGTCCCCGTTGCATGATTAGGATGTTGTCGATAAGATATTAATTTAGAATCTGCCACTATTAGGTTCGCAGGCACTGGCGTCCAGATAAAGTGCGGTCAGTGTCAGTTTTGCAAACGGATATAGAGGTGAGTGTACTGCCTTCTTGCCTAACTATTTTTCTATGTATATATATGATAAAATATGTGATTATTTAAACGATATAAATTTATAGACGATATGGACCAAGCAGGATTTGAGCGAACTGATAAACTGAATTTTCGGGAAATTCCAATGGTTTTCGAAAATAAGTATACTAAATGATTTTTGTTGGATTTAAAAGATGGTTTTAATAGAAAGAGAGGTGGTTGTGTGAATTGACGATGTTGATTAGACGATAGCATTACGTTGTGATTTGATGATGATGTTATTGGTTAGACGATGGCATAGTATTTATCCGCTTCGGCGGAGTGATGTTATCTGCTTCGGCGGAGTGATGTATATCTGCTTCGGCAGAGTGATGTTAGACGTTTATACTGCGCACTGATTATCCGCTTCGGCGGAGTGATGGGTGTTCGTAGGAAGGCATATCCTATGGATAGTACAGTACCGTTGCAAACTCTCGATCGTGAGGTTAAAACGATCACTAGGGCTGGCCAGTGTGTGTGTGTTGGTAGTGTGTGCTTGAGATGAGGAGTTTTACGTATATTAGTTGGTGTGATATTATTCTTTGTGATGTTTGGTGGGATTTTGTACTAGATGGATTTGGATGAGACTTATCTATATCGTTTTATTTTCATTGCTTATACTCTCATGCTTGATCCATACTAAATTGTGAAAATATTTAGAACGTATTAATGTTTTGAAAAATATTTTACTAAGAAGGCAGTACACTCGCAGGTACAACGGCTAGGAGTCGGTCCCCTACTGGTACTAGGTAGAGCTACGCGATAAAGTCATATAGGAGCTTGGGAGAAGCTGTCAGAAGCGAACCTATAAAAGGCTCATGAGTAAATACTTTTAGTTAGAAAGAAACTTCGGGTCGGGTGCGCCCCCATAATAAGTGTATGTACTATATAGTGGGTGTATATTGTCATATTTATCAGGTTGTTGGGTTTTATTTTGGTGACGTCATGCTGTAGTCACGCCAGCCTCGGGATGATGGGAGTCCGGGACGGGTCGTGACACTTTACCAAGTCTATCATGTCTGACTTGTTAACTTGAGGAACCTTTATCCAACTCTTGTGGTGTAGTGGAGCATACTTTCCGTTACGTGCTACCGTCCCAAGAAAATGAGAAAACGTGCTAGAACCTTTATCAATGGGTTGCCCATATTTATTGAACTCAACATGTATGCTTTCGTCATCACTTGGACCCCAAATATTGCGCATAAACGTTAGTACTCGTACCCCTTTTTTCGTCGTCGTGCTTGCTAAAAATCAATTTAAAGATATAAATGAAAGATATAGGTGAGCAAATAAAAACAACCATTTAAGTAATTTCATTGTTACATGCCTGAGTTAGCATTAAGCGAAGTTGCATTTGACGCATTTTCTTGCATCCTCAAAGCCATTTCTTTTCGATGCCCAAGCCTTATCCTCAGTGGAAAAATATTATTTTCTTAAGAGTACACTAGAATCAAAATATTCAGCAGAATTTGCCAATCAAGTTCAAGCTGGACAGCCACAGCAAAAAAAAAAAAAAAAATTAAAATTAAAAATTAAAAAAATAATAATAATAAATAAAAAATAAAAAAAACATACCTCATCATTGTCAAGGGGTGTTAGTTGCTTTCCCACACAAGTAGTTCTTTTGGGTTAATTTGAAAATGAGCTTTCAACCTGAACATTAATTGCTTAGTTCATGGTGCAGAGAAAAGAAAAGAAATAAAGAAAAATCAGCAACAAGCATATTCCCACAAATTGACATGCTCACTTAAACAATTAATTAGTAAAGCCATGGTTGACAATCTTGAGGTACAATACATATAATGATATAAGGTTAATAGAAAAACTTTTGATATATATAAAACAAATGGCGATAAGAATAATGAAAAGAAAAACTGTAGGGTAATAGAAACAGAATAAGCGGTTCCTTGCACTAGCATACTACAACCAAACAAATAACTGACAATGAAAAAAAAGAAAATTGTGAGAAGAAGAGCTAATGCAGGCCATGTCTCATCTGTTTGCAGTGAAATGAAATAGGAACATATCAGATAACCAAACTGAAGGTTACCTTTACAGACTTCTGTTTGTTTAATTCCACATGGGAAACGTAACTTCATACCTGATCGTTGACACCAAAGCACAAAATCTTCATACAAGTCAACAGCAAAAACCATAGCAACTAACTGCTCTGGAGAGTATCTAACAATTGGAAAAAAAAACAAAAAAAAAAAAACAGAGGATATATCATCACAAGCATTCACTATAGAACCATACTACCCTATAAAACAATCAAACAAAATGGGGAAGTTCTAAAGTAAGAAGTACTGAATAGGAATGACAGTCTGTAACTTTTAAACAAAAACAGGAACAGATGGAAACAGAAACACCAAACAAATGGTATTTTAAAAGCCTTCCAAATCTGTTCTAACCCATCTAAAACTTTCATTTTCGATGTGGAATTGATAGTTGAATGTTTCACTTTGCAAATATGCCTCGATATCGTCCCCACTTGACCTTACATTCATATCAAATGTATCTCTTGGTGTAATCTTAATAGCAACATACAATCCTTTTTCAATAGGATCGGTTGAATAGAATACTTGTTGTGCTTGAGAAGCAAGAATAAATGGTTCATCTTTATGCAACAATCGATTGAAAGTTAAGAGAGTGAACCCTTCATCTTCTTTGTTTTTTCTTTTTAAGTTCCGCAACCCAATCACATTTAAACAAAACCACGTCATTCCCTCCCAGATATTGTAATTCAATTATATCTTTTAAAACTCCATAATATGTTACGTCTCCTAAAATAGGATTGTTGTCGTTGGCACTTGAAAAACTTGTACGTTGTTGCAGTAACAACCATTTCACTATTTTGGGATGTCCCATATAATAATGCTTCCCACTATGATCTAACCATAGGGAGGATGTGTACTTGTGACACGAAGGACATGCTAAATCACCCTTTGTGCTTCACCCCGACAAGTTCGCATATGCTAGAAAGTCGCTTATAGTCCACATTAATGTTGCACGCATCTGAAATTTTTGTTTACTTGATGCATCATAAGTATTTATTCCAATACTCCATAATTCCTTCAACTCTTCTATCAAAGTCTGTAAATATACATCAATATTATTCCCGGGAACTGAAGGACCAGGTATAAGCAATGACAACATAAAAGATGATTGTTTCATGCACATCCACGGAGGCAAATTATACGGCATCAAGATAATTGGCCATGTACTATAAGAAACATTCATCGTTCTAAAAGGATTAAATCCATCAGAAGCAAATCCAAGTCTCACATTACGGGGATCTTCCGCAAAATCACTATGTTTATAGTCAAAAATGTGCCAAGCTAGAGAGTCTGCGGGATGCCTCATACAACCATCATTTGTGTGACCCTCTTTGTGCCACCTCATAAAGGATGCTATCTTTGATGACATGAAGAGTCATTGTAACCATGGTTTCAAAGGGAAATGACGTAATACTTTTGCAAGAATTGGCTTAATTATCTCTTTAGATGATGTTGCTCCCTCTTGGTTTTCCACATTAACGTATCTAGATGTGTTACAAACATTGCAATGTAAATCATTTTCATGATCCTTCTAGTACAACATGCAATCATTTAGACACACATGAATCTTTGTACAACTAAGGCCTAATTCCGCTATAATCTTTTTTGTCTCATAGTATGATTTTGGTAATGTTTCTCCCTCCGGAAGCACCTCCTTAAACAATTCAAGTAACATTGTAAATGACTTATTTGTCCATTTACCAAGGCACTTCAAATGGAACAATCGAATAATGAAAGAAAGCTTACAAAACATTTTACAACCAGGATAGTACTCTTGCTCGGCATCCTTTAGCAACTTGTAAAAAAAATTTGCTTCTTCGTTAGGTTCCTCTATATCATTCGCATTGTCTTCAATTTCTGTATCTTCACTTGGTGTCCCAAAAACATCATGTAATAACTCATGTATTTTATCTTGTCTATTGGACATTCCAGGCACTTAAGCACCGCTTTCAGTGAATGATGAAGCTTCTCCATGAGCAATCCATCGAGTGTAACCTTTAATAAATCCATCACACACCAAATGTTCATGTGCCTCTTCACGGGTAACCCACATTCCATTTCCGCACCTCACACATGGACATATGATCTTTCCCTTAATACTCACATTCGAAAATGCTAAATCGAGAAAGTATTGAACTCCTTCCATATATGCATGACTCAAACGAGACTCATACATCCAACTCTTGTCCATTATGAACAATTTAAACTGTTGAGATATTAAAAAACAAAAAAAAATATATTCAAGGCTATTTTAACTTGCAATGCCGATAGAAAAATTAAGTATACATTTAGTTTCATGAATAAACATAAAAGATAAAAAATAAAAATAGCAACATATAAACCAACATAGGCTGTGGTGCAACATTCCCATCAATATGTTAATCTACATCTATGAACGCCTATATACGCATATAGTACCCTCAACATCAACTGAGAATGGATCTAATTTTATCTAATGAACTACAATTTTTGCTCTTCAATACTAAGAAACAGTTAACAAAAAGGAAACTACCATCCAATTTTTATGTAGCTTGTACAAGAGCCTAAAGTACTAAATTCTCACTTTTTTGGCTACCAAAGGAAATGATGATAAGACAAACACAAAACTATCAATAATCCAACTTTCCAATGGAATCAACGACCAAAACCTCCGAAATCAAGTTCATCTCCATCTTCGTTTCACTCCTCCAAGTGTTTCAGATGAATTAATTCTAACAAAAATGAAAGGCAAGATATGCAAGTAATGCAGATAGCTCTGCAAATCTACCGGGCGAATAAATTTAAAAGCATATCTGAAGCAACGGGATAGAAAATTTTAACTTACCGAATTTATGGATCAAAGTAGAGTAAAAAAGAAATGGATCTACTCAATCACCTAATTCCAGATCCTGCGAAGAAAATTACTAAGCAATTCCAGAAATAATTGAAACTAAAAGGCGAAAATTACGAAGCTATAGCAGAAAATTTTTAAGGTATGGCAAAAAACTTAAACCTAAAACATAAACATACCTGAAAGGCAGCAACTGAAGACGAGCTCGAAGAAGAACAACTTGAGATTGAATCGATTGCTTGAGAAATGGATCTATTGGAACAATTAAGCTCCGATCGATTCTCAAAATTTCTTCATTCCTTTTCTTCGATCGATTGAGAAGTCAGAAGAGAAGTTGGAAGAGAAGTGAAGATTCTGGAAATGAATGGATTGAGCGATGAATGGATTGAGCTCTGAAGATGAATAGATGAACGAATTGAGCTTCTGGTCGAGCTCACTGCTCAAGCGTTTGAATCAAGGAATTCTGCTTCAATGACTGTCGAGAGTTGACCAAATGAAAAAGGTTCTATTTTAGGTATTTATATTTAGGTATATCTAAACACTAATATTTCTATTTTAGGTCAAACTCTTTTAATTGAAACTACTAAGGACCAAAGTGAAAATAAATAAAATAGAAAAGAAGTCTGAAAACACTTTAGTTCATAATTATATATACAAATAGTTTATACTTCTTTTTTAGTTTGATTCATAATTATACTTTTCTAATTAGAGATTAAAAATAAATATTTTATTTGTGCCCTTAAAACTCTTTTTTATCTCTATTTTATTATATATATTTTTTTTAATTAGACAATAAAAATGAAATTCATTTTGTCTATTTTATTATTTTAAAAAATATAATAATTTTGAGTCCTTAATAGGACACTTTTATATGTGTCCTATTAAATTTGTTTATAATATTTTTATTTGGGGAGCAAATTATAAGGATACTAGGATTAAGTGTCTCAATAAAGTTTTATAAGGACATTATTTATGAATTGTCTCTAAAAAGTGTCCTATTAAGTCATTTTTGTTGTAGTCTAGTATACATGCAAGGAGACCATATACTTAGTTTATCCACAATATAAGAAACAAACATACAGCAAAAAAGTGTTCACAGGCTTAGGCCTTAGATATGATCTTGTTAGAACTGAGAACAAAGTTTATTCTGGTAAATCAGAAGAAGATAAAGATCAATTGAACGAAAAATTGATTCTGATAGGCAATTGCAGATGACAAAATCATTTAGGCCTTGCTTAGTGTTTCCAACCAAACTCAATCCAAAAATTTTGGGTTTGATTTTTAAAAACACGTTTGGCAAACACAAAACTCAACCCAACCTAACCCAACCCAAAAAATAGGAATTGATTCTCAAAATCCTAAAAAAACCAGAAACAAAAAAAAAGTTGTTTCTTTTTGTGCCCAAAAAACTCAACCCAAAATTCTCAACTTCCTTCTTCATCTGCCGGCCGACCACCACCCGCCGCCGCCGGCCACCGTCCGGCGACTGACCGCCATCTCCGGCCACCTCCGGCGACCGTCGCCGTGCCGTCTGACACCACCGCCGACGCCGGCGTCCGGCCACCGTCTGACACCGCCGGCGTCGCCGCCAAACACAAAAAAAAAATTCAAAAAAAAAAAATTAGTTTTAGGATAAAATCGTTACCAAACACATTCCGTTCTCAACACAAAACAAGAATTGTCGTTACCAAACGCAATTTTGTTCCCAAAATTCTTAACCCAACCCAATTCAACTCAACCCAACTCATTCCAGTTGGGTTCAGAAAAGTGGAAACACTAACCAAATGCCACCTTAGTTTTTGTTTTTTGACCAGAAAAAAAGCAGTTACTTGTATTTAATGCATCGTTTCAGCCTACTTTAGGTCACATTTTTTTTATGCTTAATTCGTTTGGCTCTTTTCTCTGTAAAATGATCATCACATTCGTCATGAATTAGATTTGATGGTGTCCCCTTATTAGTGAAGCTACATTTTCATGATTCATTTTATGTTGTTCCTGTTTTACTAGTATAATGTATACTATAATGTTCTATTTGGTTGAGCTCTTCATTAATGATGACTTACAGATTAAAATGGGAACCAAATTAAAAGCTGCGGTGATCAGTTTTTTCCTTTCTTCCATGTTGTTTCCCCTGATCTTTTCTGCATCGAATGATGGGTTGTTTAGAATTGGACTGAAGAAGATGAAAGGTGATCAAAACGATGGGCTTGTTGCTCGTCTTGAATCCAAGGAAGGGGAGGGATTAAAGGCTTCTATCAGGAAATATAACCTCCGAGGTAATCTTGGAGATTCTGAGGAAACTAATATTGTAACACTGAAAAACTACATGGATGGGCAGTACTTTGGCGAGATTGATATCGGTACACCAGCACAGAAGTTCAATGTGTTCTTTGACATTGAAAAATTATAATTGTACAGTAAATATTCAACCAATTATACTGTACAGTAATATTCAACTTTCCATGTTGATTTTCAATCTTATTACTTTTCATTATTGATGTGGGATTGTTGATCAAATCGTTACTGTGATGTAAAAATTAATGTTTAGTTAATGTGTAGCAAAAATTGATGTTTGATTTATTAAGATTTTTACTGTGTAGCAAAAATCGACAATTGAATACTTGTTTTGAATTCACAATTTGTTACTTTTCAGTGTTTGATGTGGAGTTGTTGATCAAATCGTTACTGTGATGTAAAAAATTGATGTTTGGTTAATGTATAGCAAAAATCGATGTTTGATTTATAGAGATTATTACTGTGTAGTAAAAATCAACAATTGAAAACTTGTTTTGAATTAACATGTTACTTTTCAGTATTGATGTAGGATTGTTGATTAAATCGTTACTGTAATGTAAAAATTGATATTTAGTATTGATCAGGTATCCTGATAAAAAAGCTCACATTATGTCGCTATGCAATAATTATGTATCTCAAAACATTATGTGCAATACCATGCGTTAAAATTAGACACTATTGTTGTATAGCAGACATTTACATCCTATATCCCCCTTCTCCCCCCATGGGCTAGTGAATTTGTTGTTGTACAGGAATATTAAAAAAAGATATGTTGTACAACAATATTTCAACAATTTTCAACCAAATATAACGGTACAACAATATTCAACCATTGTTGTACATCAATCATAAAAAATGAAGACTGTAGCAATCATTACAAATTATAACTGTACAGTAAATATTCAACCAGGACATCAAGACAGGATAATCAGGATGCTATTTGTTGGCCCAGTAGAATACCCAAGAGGGGGGGGTAAATTGGGTAATTAAAAATAATCAGAATAAAAAATCAATAGATCAAATAATTAATTTTATATCTAAATTAATTATTATCTTTATAATACAGCGAAATTAATCAATCAACTAAGTGCACACACGAACATAAAAAATAGACAAATTAAGAAAACAGCACATCAGATATTTATACTGATTCACCAAGTTACTCTTGGCTAATCCAGTCTCCCGAGCTCCACAGAGGTTGCACCCACTAAAACCAAGATTCCTTTAAAGGTAGGAACCAAACCCGCACACCGATTCTTTTACAGGCTAAGAATCAACATTTATAATTTCCTTTTCAAAGGCTAAGGAATAACCTCTACTTTTTACAAGCTAAAGAATAACCTAATTCTTTTTAACACTTAGGCTCAAGAATCAAAATTTCACCAAAACATTCCAAATATCCTTTTACCCAGTAAGGATTGAACCGTTACAAAATCACTTACAAACACGCAATTCTTATCCAGGAAGAATCACTACATCAATCTCTTTATAGGAAGAGACTGAAACCCAGCTACCCTTGATTAAATATCCCCAATGATATTTAACCCGTCACAACTCACCAATACAAAAATTGATAAGTAAATCTCACTTAGAGCTTCTACCAACCCAGATATATATAAACTCAATTAATATCCCAACTAGTGATAGAATTATGTGAGATGCAGAAATCTGATTTTAACAATATATGGGTAGCAAATTGGAGCACTTAATCAGATTCAATAAATTGTTTGAAATAATATTTTCTTTAAAAATCAAAAACAATTTCTAAGATCAATTTCTAAAATACAATAATAAACAGGTAATAATCAATATGGAAATATTTCACCCGAAATCCACAGAATTAATGATGAAAACAATGTAACTTCAATTCCAATATCAGCACAAATTGATCATAGTTGATTGTCAGAATCACTCTTAGATCAGCTCACAGTATCGTTGAATGTTAACTCTTATAAACGCTCTCTCAAAAAAATATAAACAGATTTTATCTCTTAGAATGATTAGAATTATTAGCTCTCTTAGAAAATTCGCAGGTCTATATCAGTCTCCTAGCGGTTAGTTTACAAGTGTCATGACAATAAAATACTCTGATAGACCATTCATAACATGAGGACTTCATTTAGGTTCAATTTCACTTAATAACAACTTTCAAAACTCTTAATTAAATCCTCAAAGTATTTCTCAATCAAAACAAATAAGTATAGAATCCATTTTAAGTACCAAATTAAGAAACTTTAATAAGTAATGAACCATATTGAAAGAATTTAATTAGTATATGAACCATATCTCAAATGTTAAGAATATCCCTGAAATCTCTCTCAAATCTTAACTAAAAACGGTTACTTTTGGATTTAAAATTGGATCAACCAATATCCTGAAACTGTGCATTTAGTTGACTGCCCGGTCGACTGAAGGATACTGGAAGTAGCCCATGCACTTGATCGGTCGACTCCTTAGTCGACTAATAGATTCAGAGAGTTTTCCAAGCTTCCACCGGTTGACCGCTCTGTCAACTCGCAGATTCAGAGAGTTCATCTTCTTTCTCCGGTCGACTCTTCAGTCGACTGCCCTCTCCTGAATCTCTTCTCTAATCCCATTTTTAACTTACTTTCTTTTATAATTTTGCCCCTTTATCCACATTTATATTCAAATGAACTCCACTAATATACTTATATTCTATTTTGGTCATTCAAAAATATTTCTTTTTAACTCACATAGGAGCAAATAAATATACTCAACCAAAACATACATAAAAGATAAAATTCATTTTGTGCCGTGTGCGTGTTCCTAAATAGGATATTAAGAGTTTATATTTACCTGGGTTGTTTTTCCTAATGTCTTCAAATTCTTAATACTTCTTCATCATCTTGATATCTTCATTTAGCATCCACTCACTTTGACATCTTTATTATTGGAACTTTAAATCACTGAAACACTTGATTAAACATTAGTTCCACCAAAACATCAATATTTAATTATTTATTAAAATCTTGGAATCAACACTATTGATACAGCCATAATTAATATACTTGTTAATCCAAAAGAGGTAGAGAAAACAATATACTGCTACCATCACTCTGTGCTTTCTTTCATTTGAAAATGTGCAAGTAGCATAGAAGAACGAAAAAAATAAAAAATAAAAGTTACAATTTTTTGTCTATAAGCACGTGCAAATGTCTAAGAGCTTCACTTCCTTCCTTTCAACCTCATGGACAAATGTACTGCAATTACATACATATTGAGCCTGATGGCAACTACTATAGGTCCAACAAAGGAGCTCCTGAACAGATACCGAATTTTATCCTCTTATGAACAACAAGAATTGCACTAATTGTCTTGATCCGCCACTTGAATTTTTTCAAGGAAACTTCTGTTTTATATCTTCTTCTCCTCCATAAGCTCTATATTAATTTTTCAATCCATAAGATTCTGAATATGTGCGGGGGACATGAATTCAATATTTAATTTTTACTGCACATTAACTATCTCAACAATCAAAAACATCAACAATTATATTGGTGTCATTGAGCGGAACCACGTCTCTTCCGGCAACAGTGGTAGTGGATGATCGGAATTACAGCTCTCAAAATCCGCCTTGTTCACTTCCAGTGCAAGGCACTTGCCTCATCAACCAGCCTGTCGAAAGACTTCCAGTGCAAGGCACTTGCCTCATCAACAATGACCAGACCAGTGCAAGATACTTGCCTTACCAAAAGCACTTGCCTCATCAAAAAACATTGCTATGAGCCAATATGCAACCAAGGCCTTTGTCCCCAGACTTGACTTTTCTAATGGATAGAATGGTAGTCCCCCACATATATTGTATCCCTGCAATCTGTAGTTGTTGGTTGAGGGTCATTGCACTTGCCTCATCAAAAACATTGCTGAATTTTGCTTCTTCTTCACTCGATCCTCACGTTCTGTTTAACTCCACCCCAAATGCGACCTTAAATATAGAGTCCAAAGTTGACTTCATAAACAGATCTTGAATATCCATTGTTTGATTCGAAGTTACAGCCTTGTTCACTTTACAGCCTTGTTCACTTCCAGAACGTTCATCTGATTCCTGTCGCACACATAAACTAAAAAAAAAAGACAAAATAGAGGATTAATTTTCAGTCGCAATTAATAGGCAGTTCAAAAGTGTAAAGTTGAAAACACTTTCATCTAAAAGAAATTAAAGAGAAACATGATTTTAGAAGAACTCGATGGATTGTTTGTTCAATTTATAAAAACAGAAACAAAGAGTTCGACTGTTTCAAAAATTAGCGAAATTGAGATTTTTCAGTATGCTACATACCCTTTGAAAATTTCACGATTTTGAGTTTTTGACGAATTTCTTCTATTACCCCCAATAAATCAAGATTTATCATCATGGTATAAAAATTGGGAGTTCCAGTGGGTTATAGCATATTAAAATTTCACGAGTTCAATAGTTCAAGGAAATTTGCGAAATTGAGAATTTTTTGTGTACTTTACTCTTCGAAAATTTTACGATTTTGAGTTGTGTCTGAATTTTTTCTGTTACCGCTTCGAATCATTTTTTATCATCATGGTATCAAAATAGGAGGCTCTGGTGAGTGATAACCTTCCGAAAATTTCACGAGTTCAATTGTTCCAAAAAATTAGCCAAATTAAGATTTTTCTGTGCGTTATACCCTTTGCAAATTTTCCAATTTTGAGTAGTAGGTGAATTTTTTCTATTATCCCTTCAAATCATGATTTATCAACACTGTAGAAAAATTAAGGGGGTCTAGTGGGTTATGGCATATTAAAATTTCTCGATTTCGACAATTTGTGAAAATTAGTGAAATTGAGAATTTTCTATTTGAGTTTCGTCTAAATTTCTTCTGTTACTCCCTTCGAATCATTATTTATCATCATGGTACCAAAATAGGGGGCTTTGTTGAGTGGTAACCTTCCAAAATTTCACGAGTTTGACTGTTTCAAAAAATTAGTGAAATTAAGATTTTTCTGTGTACCATATTCTTTGAAAATTTTAAGATTTTGAGTTTACGATGAATTTCTTCAGTTACCCCAAAAAAATAATGATTTATTATCATGGTATAAAACTTGGGGGGTCCAGTGGGTTATAGCATATTAAAATTTCACGAGTTTGACAGTTTAAGGAAATTTGCGAAATTGACATATTTCTGCGTGCAACCCTTCAAAAATTTCACAATTTTGACTTGTTGAATTTCTTGTTTTACCCCTTCAAATCATTATTCATCATCAAAGTGCAAAAACAGGGTCTTCTAGTCATTGATAACCTTCTGAAATTTTATGAGTTCAATTGTTTCAAAAAATTAGCGAAATTGAGATTTTTCTGTGTGTTATGTCTTTTGAAAATTTCTCAATTTTGAGTATTGGATGAATGTATTTTGCTACCCCTTCAATTCATGATTTATTAGCACGGTACTGAAATTGGTAGGTCTAGTGGGTTATGGAATATAAAAATTTCATGAGTTTGACAATTTAAGAAAATTAGCGAAATTGAGAATTTTATCTTTGAAAATTTCACGATTTTGAGTTGTGTATGATTTTCTTATGTTACTCCTTCAAATCGACATTTATCACCATGGTATCAAAGTAGAAGGCTCTCGAGAGTGATAACCTTCTGAAATTTCACAAGTTCTATTGTTTTAAAAAAAATAGCGAAAATGATATTTTTCTATGTGCTATACCCTTTGAAAACTTCACAATTTAGAGTTTTGAACGAATTTTGTCAGTTACTCCTTCAAATCATGATTTATCATCATGGTTATAAAATAGAGTGGTCTAGTGAATGGTAGCTTCTCCAAATTTAACGAGTTCGATAGTTCCAAAAAATTAGCGAAATTAAGAATTTTCTGTGTGTTCTATCCTTTGAAAATTTCACAATTTCTAGTTTTTGACGAATTTCTACTGTTATCCCCAACAAATCACGAAATATTATCATGGTATAAAAATTAGGTGTTCAAGTGGGTTATAACATATTAAAATTTTATGAGTTCAACAGTTTAAGAAAATTAGTGAAATTGAAAATTTTCTGTATACTACCCTTTGAAAATTTCACAATTTGGAGTTGTGTATGAATTTCTTCTATTACCCCCTTCAAATCATTATTTATCATCATGGCACCAAAATAAAGACTTTGGTGAGCAATAACCTTTCAAAATTTCACGAATTTAATTGTTTCAAAAAATTAGTGAAAAGGGGATTATTCTATTTTCTATACCCTTTAAAAATTTCAAGATCCTGAGTATTTGATGAATTTCTTCAGTTATCCCTTCAAATCATGATTTATCATCACGGTACAAAAATTAGGAGGGTCTAGTGGGTTATAGCATATCTCTTTAGTAACCCCTTCAAATCATTATTTATCATCATGATACCAAAATAAGGGGATTGGTGAAGTGATAACTATCCAAAATTTCACGAGTTCAACTGCTTCAAAAAATTAGCAAAATATAGATTTTTCTATGTGCTATACACTTTGAAAATTTTCCTATTTTGAGTTGAGTATGAACTCATTAATCCTTTAAACTGTGATTGATCATCATGGAACCAAAATAGAGGGCTCTAGTGAGTTATAACCTTTAGCAATTTCACTAGTTCGACTATTTCAAAAAAACTAGATAAATTGAGATTTTTTTGTGTGTTATATCCATTGAAAATTTCACGATTTTGAGTTTTAACTAATTTCTTCTGTTACCCCCCAACAAATCATGATTTAACATTATGGTATAAAAATTCGGGTGTCCAATGTGTTATAGCATATTTAAATTTAACGAATTTAACAGTTTAAGGAAATTAGCGAAATTGTGAATTTTTTGTGTACTATATAACTTTTAAAAATTTCATGAACTTGAGTTGTGTATGAATTTCTTCTATTACCTATTCAAATCATTATTTATCATCATGGTACCAAAACAGAGGGCTCGAGCGAGTGATAACCTTCCAAAATTATACAAGTTCGATTGTTTCAAAAAATTAGCGAAATTGAGATTTTTTTTGTGTGTATACCATTTGAAAATTTCACGATTTTAAGTATTGGATTAATATCTTTTGTTATCCCTTCGAAACATGATTTATCATCACGGTTCAAAAATTGGTATGTCTAGTGGGTTATAACATATTTAAATTTCACAAGTTTGACAGTTTAAGAAAATTAGCGAAATTGGGATTGGATAAATATATTTTGTTATCCCTTCGAATCATGATGGTTCAAAAATTGGTGGGTCTAGTAGGTTATAGCATATTAAAATTTCATGAGTTCGGCAGTTTAAGAAAATTAGCGAAATTTAGAATTTCTTGTGTGCTATACCCCATTGAAAATTTCACAATTCTAAGTTGTGTGCAAATTTCTTCTGTCACCTCCTTCATATAATTATTAATAATCATGGTACAAAAATAGGGAGCTTTAGTGAGTGATAACCTTCTGAAATTTCACGAGTTCGACAGTTTCAAAAAATTAGTGAAATTGAAATTTTTCAGTGTGCTACACCCTTTGAAAATTTCACAATTTTCAATTTTGGATAAATTTATTCGGTCACCGCTTCAAATCACGATTCATCATCATGGAAATAATATGGGGGGGGGTCTGGTGAATGGTAACCTCTCAAAATTTAACGAGTTCAATAGTTACAAAAAATTGGCGAAATTGAGATTTTTTTGTGTGCTATATCTTTTGAAAAGTTCACAATTTTGAGTTTTGGATAAATTTATTCTGTTACCCCCAACAATTTATGATTTATTATCATGATACAAAATTTGGGGGATCTAGTGGGTTATAATATATTAAAATTCACGAGTTCAACTGTTTCAAAAAATTAGTGAAATGCAGATTTTTCTGTGTGCTATATACTCTTCAAAAATTTCAAAATTTTGAGTATTTGATGAATTTCTTTTGTTATCTCTTCAAATAAGAATTTATCATCACGGTACAAAAATTTGAGGAATCTAGTGGGTTATAGCATATTAAAATTTCTTAACTTCAACAGTTTAAGAAAATTAGCAAAATTAAGAATTTTCTATGTGCCACCCTTTAAAATTTCACGATTTGGAGATATATATGGATTTTTTCAGTTACCCCTTCAAATCGTTATTTATCATAATGGTACTAAAATAGGGGGATCCGTTGAGTGATAACCTTCTGAAAGTTCACGAGTTCGACTGTTTCAAAAAATTAGCGAAATTGAGATTTTTCTGTGTGACCCTTCGAAAATTTCACAATTTTTAGCTTTGGATGAATTTTTTTGGTTACTCCTTCAAATCATGATTTATCATCCTGGTTATAAAATAGAGGGGTATGGTGAATGGTAGTCTCTCCAAACATAACGAGTTCAACCATTTTAAAAAATTAGCGAAAATGAGGTTTTTCTGCGTGTTATATCCTTTGAAAATTTTATAATTTTTAATTTTAGACCAATTTCTTTAGTTACCCCCAACAAATCAAGATTTATCAATATGGTATAGAAATTTGAGGTTCTAGTGGTTTATAGTATATTAAAATTTTACGAGTTCGATAGTTTAAAAAAATTAGCGAAATAGAGAATTTTTAGTTTGCTACCCTTTGAAAATTTCACGATTTTGAGTTGTGTATGAATTTCTTCTATTACCTTTTCAAATCATTATTCATCATCATGGTATCAAAATAGGGGGCTCTAGTGAATCATAACCTTCCAAAATTTCCCAAGTCCAACTGTTTAAAAAAAAATAGCGAAATTGATATTTTTCTGTGTTATATAACCTTAGAAAATTTCACGATTCCAAGTATTGGGTTATAGCATATCCCTTCATTTGCCACTTCAAATCATTAATTATCATTATAATACCAAAATAGGAGGCTTTGTTGAGTGATAACCTTCCAAAATTTTGCGAGTTTAACAGTTTTAAAAAATTAGCAAAATTGAGATTCTTCTATGTCCTATCCGTTTTGAAAATTTCACGATTTTAAGTTAAGTATGAACTTATTATGTTACCCCTTCAAATCATGATTTATCATCATAGAAACAAAATAGGGGACTTTGGCGAGATAACCTTTCAAAATTTTATGAGTTTGACCGTTTCAAAAAAATAGTGAATAGAAATTTTTCAGTGCGCTATACCCTTTTAAATTTCACGATTTTGAGTTTTGGACTAATTTCTTCTGTTACCCCCCCCAACAAATCATGATTTATCATCATGGTATAAAAATTGGAAGATCCAGTGGGTTATAGCATATTAAAATTTAACGAATTTAACAGTTTATGGAAATTAGCAAAATTGAGAATTTTTTTTGTGCAATACCCTTTGAAAATTTCACGAACTTGAGTTGTGTATGAATTTATTCTATTACCCCTTTAAATCATTATTTATCATCACGGTAGCTAAACATGAGGCTCTAGGGAGTGATAATCTTCAAAAATTACACTAGTTCAATTGTTTCAATAAATTAGAGAAATTGAGATTTTTCTATGTGCTATACTCTTAGAAAATATCACGATTTTGAGTATTGGATGAATATATATTGTTATCCATTAGAATCATGATTTATCATCACAGTACAAAAATGGTGGGTCTAGTGGGTTATAGCGTATGAAAATTTCATGAGTTCGACAGTTCAAGAAAAGTAGCGAAATTGAGATTGGATGAATATCTTTTGTTAGCCCTTTGAATCATGATTTATCATCATGGTAAAAATTTGGGTCTAGAAAGTTATAACAAATTAAAATTTCACGAGTTCGACAGTTTAAGAAAATTAGCAAACTTGAGAATTTTCTGTGTGCTATACCCATTGAAAAATTTGTGATTCTGAGTTATGTATGAATTTTTTCTGTTACCCCTTCAAATCATTATTTATAATCATGGTACAAAAGTAGGAATCTTTGGTGAGTGATAACTTTCTGAAATTTCCCGAGTAGACTGTTTCAAAAAAATTAGTGAAATTAAAACTTTTCTGTGTGCTATACCCCGTAAAAATTTTACAATTTTGAGTTTCGAATGAATTTCTTTAGTCACCCCTTCAAATAATGATTTATCATAATGATAATAATATAGGGGGGGTATGGTGAATGGTAGCCCCATAAAATTTAACGAGCTCGACAGTTACAAAAAATTGGCGAAATTGAGATTTTTCTGTGTGCTATATCCTTTGAAAATTTCATGATTTTAAGTTTTGGACGAATTTATTTTGTTAACCTGAACAAATCATGGTTTATCATCACGGTATAAAAATTAGGGTATCTAATGGGTTATAGCATATTAAAATTTCACGAGTTCAACAGTTTGTGAAATTAGCCAAATTGAGAATTTTTTGTCTTAGCCCCTTTAAAAATTTAACGATTTTGAGTCGTGTATGAATTTCTTCTGTTACCCCTTCA
This sequence comes from Eucommia ulmoides, assembly GCA_016647705.1. Lineage (NCBI taxonomy): Eukaryota > Viridiplantae > Streptophyta > Magnoliopsida > Garryales > Eucommiaceae > Eucommia > Eucommia ulmoides. The sequence continues at coordinate 264,696 of JAENRU010000270.1, read as the reverse complement.
AATCATTATTTATCATCATGATACTAAAATAGGGAGTTTTGGTGAGTGATAACCTCTGAAATTTCATGAATTCGATTGTTCCAAAAAATTAGCAAAATTAAGATCTTTAAGTGATACCCTTTGAAAATTTCACAATTTTGAGTTTGGGAAGAATTTCTTCAGTCACCTTTTCAAATCATGATTTATAATCATGGTAAAAAAAATAGGGGGTCGGGTGAATGGTAGCCTCTTCGAATTTAACGAGTTCGATATTTTCAATTAATTTGCGAAATTACGATTTTTCTGTGTGTTTACTTTAAAAATTTCACGATTTTGAGTTTTTGATGAATTTCTTCAGTGACCCTTTTCAATCGGTATTTATCATCATTATAAAAAAATTAGAGGTTCTAGTGGGTTATAACATATTAAAATTGCAAAAGTTCGCAGTTTAAAAAAAATTAGCGAAGTTGAGAATTTTCTGCATGTTATGCCCATTGAACATTTTACCATTTAGAGTTTCAAACGAATTTCTTCTGTTACCCCCTTTGAATCATGATTTTTTATCTTGGTAATAAAATATGGGGGTGATGAATGGTAGCCTCTCAAAATTTTACCAGGTCGACAATTTCAAAAAAATAAGCGAAATTGAGATTTTTCAGTGTGCTTATCCTTTGAAAATTTCACAATTTTTAGTTTTGGATGAATTTATTCTATTATCCACACAAATCATGATTTATCATCATGGTGAAAAAAATTGGGGGTCTTGTGGGTTATAGCATATTAAAATTTCATGAGTTCGAGAGTTTACGAAAATTAGCGAAATTGAGAATCTTATGAGTACTATATCCTTTGAAAATTTCAAGATTTTGAGTTATGTATGAATTTCTTCTGTTACCCCTTCAAATCATTATTTATCATCATACTACCAAAATAGGGGACTCTGGTGAGTAATAAACTTCAAAATTTTATTGAATTCAATTGTTTCAAAAAATTAATGAAATTGAGATTTTTCTGTGTGCTAAATACCCTTTGAAAATTACACGATTTTGAATATTGCATGAATTTCTTTTGTCATCCATTCGAGTCATGATTTATCATCATATTACAAGAATTGGCGGGTCTAATGGGTTATAGCATATTAAAATTTCACGGGTTCGACAGTTTAAGAAAATTTGCGAAATTGAAAATTTCCTGTGTACTATACCCATTGAAAATTTCACGATTCTGAGTTGTGTATAAATTTCTTCTGTTACCCCTTCAAATCATTAGTTATCATCATGGTACAAAAATAAGAGGCTTTACTGAGTGATAACCTTCTGAAATTTCACGAGTTTGACAGTTTCAAAAAATTAGAGAAATTGAAATTTTTTTGTGTGCTATATAATACCCTTTGAAAATTTCACAATTATGAGTTTTGGTTGAATTTCTTTGGTCACTCCTTAAAATCATGATTTATCGTCATGGTAATAAAATAGGAGGGTCTGGTGAATGGTAGCCTCTCAAAATTTAACGAGTTCGACAGTTCTAAAAAATTGGCAAAATCGAGATTTTTCTGTGTACTATATCCTTTTAAAATTGGGGGATCTTGTGGGTTATAGCATATTAAAATTTCACGAGTTTTACAATTTAAAAAAATTAGCGATGTTGATAATTTTCGGTGCGCTATATCCTTTGAAAATTTCAAAATTTTGAGTTGTGTATGAATTTCTTATGTTACCCCTTAAAATCATTACTTATCATCATGGAACCAAAATTAGGGGACTCTAGTGAGTGATAAACTTCCAAAATTTACGAGTTCATTTGTTTCAAAAAATTAGCGAAATTGAGAATTTTTTGTGTTACCCTTTGAAAATTTTACAATTTTGAGTTGTGTATAAATTTCTTCTGTTACCCCTTCAAATCATTATTTATCACCATAGTACCATAATCGGGGGCTCTGATAAGCGATAACCTTCCAAAATTTGATGAGTCCAATTTTTCTAAAAAATTGGCGAAATTATGCTTTTTCTGTGTTTTATACCCTTTGAAATTTCACGATTTTGAGTATTAGATGAATTTTTTTGGTTGTCCATTCAAATCATGATTTATCAGGATCGGGGTCTAGCGGGTTATAGTATATTAAAATTTCGTGAGTTCGACAGTTTAAGAAAATTAGCAAAATTGATAGTTTTCTGTGTGCTATACCCTTTGAAAATTTTACGATTTTGAGTTATGTATGAATTTCTTCTATTACCCCCTTCAAATCAACATTTGTCAACATGGTATCAAAATTGGGGGCTCTGGTGAGCGATTACCTTCTCAAATTTCACAAGTCTGACTATTTCAAAAAATTAGCGAAATTGATTTTTTTTTTTTTTTTTTTTTTTTGTTTACTATACCCTTTGAAAATTTCATAATTTTGAGTTTTAAATGAATTTCTTCGGTTACCCTTTCAAATCATGATTTATCATCAAGGTAATTAAATAGGGGGTCTAGTGAATGGTAGCTGATCAAAATTTAACGAGTTCGATAATTTCAAAAAATTAAAGAAATTGATATTTTTCTATGTGCTATATACCATTTGAAAATTTCACGATTTTCAGTTTTGGACGAATTTCATATGTTACCCCAACAAATCATGATATATCATCATTGTACAAAAATTGAGGGGTCAAGTGGGTTATAGCATGTTAAAATTTCATGAGTTCGACTGTTTACGAAAATTAGCGAAATTGAGAACTTTATGTGTGCTATATCCTTAATTTGAAAATTTTAAGATTTTGAGTTGTGTAAGAATTTATTCTATTACTCATTCAAATCATTATTTATCACCACAGTACCAAAATAAGGGCTTTGGTGAGTGATAACCTTACAAAATTTCAAGAGTTCGACGATTTAAAAAAAAAAAATTGGAAAATTGAGAATTTTATGTGTTATACCCTTTGAAATAACAATTTTGAGTTTCGGACGAATTTCTTCCCTTGCCCCTTCAAATCAAAATTTATCATCATCGTATAAAAATTGGGGGCACTAGTGGGTTATAGCATAATAAAATTTCACGAGTTCAACTGTTTAAGAAAATTAGCGAAATTGAGAATTTTATGTGTTTTAAACTCTTTGAAAATTTCACAATTTAGAGTTGTATATGAATTTCTTCTGTTAGCCCTTCAAATCATTATTTATCATCATAGTACTAAAATAGAGGGTTCTTTTGAGTGATAACCTTCCAAAATTTGACGAGTTCGACTGTTTTAAAAAATTAGCATAATTGAAATTTCTTTTGTGGTATATCCTTCAAAAATTCCACGATTTTGAGTTAAGTATGAATTTCTCATGTTACCCCCTTTAAATCATGATTAATCATCTTTGTAACAAAATAGGGGGCCCTGTTGAGTGATAACCTTCCGTTATTACACAAGTTCAATTGTTTCAAAAAAAATTGCGAAATTGAGATTTTCTTGTGTGCTACCCTTTGAAAATTTGACGACTTTGAGTATTAGATGAATTTTTTCTGTTATCCTTTCAAATCATGATTTATCATCCTGGTTATAAAATGGAGGGGTTGGGTGAATGGTAGCCTCTCCAAATTTAACGAGTTCAATTGTTTCAAAAAATCAGCGAAATTGAGATTTGTTTTGTGTGTTCTATCCTTTAAAAATTTCCCAGTTTCGAGTTTTCGATGAATTTCTTCAGTTACCCCCAACAAATCATGATTTATTATCATGGTATAAAACTTGGGGGTTCTAGTGGGTTATAGCATAATAAAAAAATTCTTAGTTCGATAGTTTAAGAAAATTAGCAAAATTGAGAATTTTTTGTGTGCTACTCTTTGAAAATTTCACGATTTTGAGTCGTATATGAATTTCTTATGTTATGCCTTCAAACATTATTTATCATCATGGTACCAAAATAGAGGGCTCTGGTGAATGATAACCTTCCAAAATTTCACAAGTTCAATTGTTTCAAAAAATTAGCGAAATTGACTTTCTTTGTGCTATACCCTATGAAAATTTCACAATTCCAAGTATTGGATGAATTTCTTTTGTTATCCCTTCAAACATTAATCTATCATCACGGTACAAAAAATAGGGAGGTCTAGTGGGTTATAGCATATCCCTTCAGTTACCCCTTCAAATCGTTATTTATCATCATGGTACCAAAATAGGGGGCTCTGTTGAGTGACAACCTTCTAAAATTTCAAGAGTTCGACAGTTTCAAAAATTAGCGAAATTGACATTTTTTTTGTGCTATACCCTTTGAAAATTTCACGAATTTTTGTTGAGTATGATCTTATTATGTTACCCATTCAAATCATGATTCATCATTATGGAACCAAAACAGGGGCCTATGGTGATTTATAACCTTTCAAAATTTCACGAGTTCGACTGTTTCAAAAAACTAGTAAAATTGAGATTTTTTTGTGTACTATACCCTTTTAATATTTTATGATTTTGAGTTTTGAACTAATTTATTCTATTACCCCCAAAAAATCATGATTTCTCATCATGGTATAAAAATTGAAAGGTCCAATGGGTTATAGCATATTAAAATTTAACGAATTCAACAGTTTAAGGAAATTAGCGAAATTGAGAATTTTATATGTGCTATACCCTTTGAAAATTACACGAAATTGAGTTGTGTATGAATTTATTTTATTACCCCTTTAAATCATTATTTATCAACACGGTACCAAAATAGGGGGCTCTAGTGAGTGATAATCTTCAAAACTTACACGAGTTCAACTATTTCAATAAATTAGCGAAATAGAAATTTTTTTGTGTGCTATACCCTTTGAAAATTTCACGATTTTGAATATTAGATGAATATATTTTGTTATCCCTTCGAATCATGATTTATCATCACGATACAAAAATGGTGGGTCTAGTGGGTTATAGCATATGAAAAATTCACGAGTTCGACAGTTTAAGAAAATTAGCGAAATTGAGATTAGATGAATATATTTTGTTGTCCCTTTGAATCATGATTTATCATCATGGTACAAACACTGGTGGGTCTAGTGGGTTATAGCAAATTAAAATTTCACGAGTTCAACAGTTTAAGAAAATTAGCGAAATTGAGAATTTCCTATGTGCTATACCAATTGAAAATTTCATGATTCTGAGTTGCGTATGAATTTCTTTTGTTACCCCTTAAAATCATTATTTATCATCTTGGCACAAAAATAGGAAGCTTTTGTCAGTGATAACCTTCTGAAATTTCAAGAATTTGATTGTTTCAAAAAGTTACGGAAATTTAAATTTTTCCGTATGCTATACCCTTTGAAAATTTCACAATTTTGAGTTTTGGAAGAATTACATCAGTCACCCCTTCAAATTGTGATGTATCATTGTGATAATATAACAGGGGAGGTCTAGTGAATGGTAGCCTCTAAAATTTAACGAGTTCGACAGTTACAAAAAAATGGCGAAATTGAGATTTTTTGTGTGTGATATATCCTTTGAAAATTTATGATTTTGAGTTTTCGATAAATTTCTTCTGTTACCCCCTAACAAATCATTGTTATCATCATGGTATAAAACTTGGGGGATTTAGTGGGTTATAGCATATTATTAAAATTTCACGAGTTCGATAGTTTAAGAAAATTGGCTAAATTGAGAATTTTCTGTGCGCTACCCTTCGAAAATTTAACGATTTTGAGTTGTATATGGATTTCTTCTATTACCCCTTCAAATAATTATTTATCATCATGTTACTTAAATAGGGGCCTTCGGTAAGTGATAGCCTTCTGAAATTTCATGAGCTTGACTGTTTTAAAAAATTAGCGAAATTGAAAATTTTCTCAACCCTTTAAAAAATTAACAATTTTGAGTTTTAGATGAATTTCTTCGATCACCCCCTTCAAATCATGATTTATAATCATTGTAATAAAATAGAGGGGTCTAGTGAATGGTAGCCTCTCCAAATTTAACGAGTTCCATAGTTTCAAAACTTAGTGAAATTAAGAATTTTTTGTGTGCTATATACCCTTCGAAAATTTCACAATTTTGAGTTTTGGATAAATTTCTTTGGTGACCCTTACAAATCAGGATTTATCATCAGGGTAAAAAAAATTGGGTCTAGTGGATTATAGCATATTAAAATTGCACGAGTTCGATAATTTAAAAAAATTAGCAAAATTGAAATTTTTCTACGTGTTATGCCTATTAAAAATTTTACCATTTAGAGTTTCAAACGAATTTCTTCAGTTACCCCTTTAAATCATGATTTTTCATCTTCGTAATAAAATATGAGGGAGGTGAATGGTAGCCTTTCAAAATTTCACGAGATTGACAATTTTAAAAAATAAGCGAAATTGAGATTTTTCTATGTGTTACCCTATGAAAATTTCACGATTTTGAGTTTTTGACAAATTTATTCTATTACCCACACAAATCATGATTTATCATCATGGCGAAAAAAATTGGGGATTTTGTGGGTTATAGTATATTAAAATTTTGACAGTTTAAGAAAATTAGCGAAATTAAGAATTTTATGTGTGCTATCCTTTGAAAATTTTATGAGTTTGAGTTGTGTATGATTTTTTTATGGTACCCCTTCAAATCATTATTTATTATCGTGGTACCAAAATAGGGGGCTCTGGTAAGTGATAAACTTCAAAAATTTAGCGAGTTCAGCAGTTTCAAAAAATTAGCAAAATTGAGATTTTTCAGTGTGTACCCTTTGAAAAATTTTCAATTTTGAGTTTTGAATTAATCTCTTCGGTTACCCCTTTTAATCAGGATTTATCATCATGGTAAAAAAATTGGAGGGTCTAGCAGGTTATAGCATTTTAAAATTGAATGTGTCCGACACTTCAAAAAAAAAAAGCGAAATTGAGAATTTTCCACGTGTTATGCCCTTTGAAAATTTTACCATTTAGAGTTTCGGACAAATTTCTTCTGTTACCCATTCAAATCATGATTTGTCATCTTGGAAATAAAATATGGGGGGTCTGGTGAATGGTAGCCTCTGAAAATTTCACGAGTTTAACAATTTCAAAAAAAAATAGCGAAATTGAGATGTTTCTATGTGCTACCCTTTGAAAATTTCATGATTTTGAGTTTTAGACAAATTTCTTCCGTTACCCCAACAAATCATGATTTATCATCATGGTGAATTGGGGGATATTGTGGGTTATACCATATTAAAATTTCACAAGTTCAACGGTTTAAGAAAATTAGCAAAATTCAAAATTTTTTGTTTATTATATCCTTTGAAAATTTCAATATTTTGAGTCGTGTATGAATTTATTCTGCTACCCCTTCAAGTCATTATTTATCATCATGGTATCAAAATAGGGGGCTCCAGTGTGTGATAAATTCCTAAAATTTAATGAGTTCAATTGTTACAAAAAATTAGCAAACTTGAGATTTTTCTGTGTTATACCCTTTGAAAATGTCACGATTTTCAGTATTGAATTAATTTCTTCGGTTATCCATTCAAATCATGATTTATCATCGCGGTAAAATAATTGAGGGGTCTAGCAAGTTATAGTATATTAAAATTTCACAAGTTCGACAGTTTAAGAAAATTAGCGAAATTGATAATTTTCTGTGTCCATACCCTTTGAACATTTCACGATTTTGAGTTATGTATGAATTTCTTCTATTACCCCCTTCAAATCTTCATTTATCATCGTGGTACCAAAATAGGGGGTTTTGGTGAGCAATAACCTTCAGAAATTTCACTAGTTTGACTGTTTCAAAAAATTAGCGAAATTGAAATTTTTTCTGTTTGCTACACCCTTTGAAAATTTCACAATTTTGAGTTTTGGACGAATTTCATCGATTACCCCTTCAAATAATGCTTTATCATCTTGGTAATTAAATAGGGAGTCTGGTGAATGGTAGTCGCTCAAAATTTAACAAGTTCAACAATTTCAGAAAATTAATGAAATTGATATTTTTCTATGAGCTATATACCCTTTGAAAATTTTACGAGTTCGACTATTTAAGAAAATTAGCCAAATTGAGAATCTTCTGTGTGTTATACCTTTTAAAAATTTCACAATTTTGAATTGTTTAAGAATTTCTTCTATTACCCATTCAAATTATTATTTATTATCATGGTACCAAAAATAAGGGGAATTAGTGAGTGATAACCTTCCAAAATTTTAAGAGTTCGATTGTTTAAAAAAAAATAGCGAAATTGAGAATTTTTTGTGTGTTACACCCTTTGAAATAACAATTTTGAGTTTCAGATAAATTTCTTCTGTTACCCCCATTAAATCATGATTTATCATCATCGTATAAAAATTGGGTGGTCTAGTAGGTTATAGCAAAACAAAATTTCACGATTTCGGCAGTTAAGAAAATTAACAAAATTGAGAATTTTTTATGTGCTATAACCGTTGAAAATTTCACGATTTTGAGTAGTGCATGAATGTCTTCTGTTACCCCTCCATATCATTATTTATCATCATGGTACCAAAATTGGGGAGTCCAGTGTGTGATAGATAACCTTTGGAAATTTCACAAGTTCAACTGTTTCAAAAAATTAGCGAAATTGAAATTGTTCTGTGTACTATGCCCTTCAAAAATTTTACAATTTTGAGTTTTGGATGATTTTTTTCTGTATCCTTTCGAATCATGATTTATCATCATGGTAATAAAATAGGGGGGTCTGCTAAATGGTAGCCTCTCAAAATTTAACGAGTTTGGCAGTTTTAAAAAATTACCGAAATTCAGATTTTTCTGTGTATATCCTTTGAAAATTATACGATTTCAAGTTTTAAACGAATTTCTTCTATTACCCCTAACAAAACATGATTTGTAATGGTATAAAAATTGGGGGGTCTAGTGGATTATAGCATATTAAAATTAGAGAAATTGAGAATCTTCTGTGTGCTATACGCTTTGAAAATTTCACGATTTTGAATTGTGTATGAATTTCTTCTTTTACCCTTTCAAATCACTATTTCATCATAGTTTCACAAATATGAGTTTTGAAAGAATTTCTTCAGTTACCCCTTCAAATCATGATTTATCATCATGGTAATAAATTAGGAGGGGTCTGGTGAACATTATACTCCCAAATTTTAACGAGTTCGACAGTTATAAAATATTAGCGAAATTGAGATTTTTCTTTGTGCTATACTCTTTGAAAATTTCACGATTTTGATTTTCGAACAAATTTCTTTTGTTACCTCAACAAATCATGATTTATCATCAAAAAATAAAAATTGGAGGGTCTAATGGGTTATAACATATTAAAATTTCACAACTTCGACAGTTTGGGAAAATTAAGGAAATTAAGAATTTTTTGTGTGTTATATCCTTTGAAAATTTCACAATTTTGAGTTGTGTATGAATTTCTTCTATTACCCCTTCAAATCATTATTTATCATCATGGTATAAAAATTGAAGGGTCTAATTGGTTATATCATATTAAAATTTCACGACTTCGACACTTTAAGAAAATTAAGGAAATTGAGAATTTTTTGTGTGTTATCCTTTGAAAATTTTACAATTTTGAGTTGTGTATGAATTTCTTCTATTACCCCTTCAAATCATTATTTATCATCATGGTTCCAAAATAGACGCTCTAATGAGTGATAAGCTTCTGAAATTTCACAAGTTCGACAGTTTCAAAAATTAGAGGAATTGAAATTTTTCTATTTGTTATACTTCTTGAAAATTCCACGATTTTGAGTTGAGTATGAATTTCTTCTATTACACCGTCAAATCATGATTTATTATCATGGTACCAAAATAAGGGGCTCTAGTGATCAATAACCGTCTGAAACTTCATGAGTTCGACTGTTTTGAAAAATTAGCGAAATTGAGATTTTTCTATGTACTATAACCGTAAAAAATATCACGACTTTGAATTATGATGAATTTCTTCGGTTACCCCTTCCAATCATGATTTATCATTATGGTACAAAAATTGGGGGGTCCAGTGTGTTATCACACATTAAAATTTCACGAGTTCAATGTTTTAAGAAAACTAGCGAAATTGAGAATTTTCTAAGTGCTATGCCCATTGAAAATTACACGATTCTAAGTTTTGGCTGCATTGGTTTCCCCTTCAAATCACAATTTATCGTCATAGTAATAAAATCGGAGGGTCTGGTGAATGGTAGCCTCTCAAAATTTAACGAGTATAGTTTCAAAAAATCAGCGAAATTGAAATTTTTTTTGTGCTTTACCCTTTGAAAATTTTACAATTTTGATGTAACGACCCGATTTTCTAGGGCCATCACACGGTTTCTCTCCTTGGAGAATAAACACTAAACCAAATAACACGCTAATTTATTATCAATTATCCCAAGAAATTTTACAGATTACGGTGACAGTTTTGTTTATCGGCAATGATAATTTTACTAAAAAGTCAATATTTTAATTAATAAAAAAAATTGATAAATTTCACACACGACGACGACAATTGGAATTATCAAATTTTATTTGAGCCGATTTTACAATGGTGAATCAATCTGGTAAATTTATACTGCAACAACGTCAAGTAATTAATAGTTCGTCTTATGAAAATATTTTAATTTACAATGTGGTGACGAAAATTATAATTATCGAATTTACCGACTACAACAATAAATAATAAATACAATTTTTACAAATAGAAATCCAAGTGGATTTCATGTCACCGTTTCCTTCTCACCGGTCTTACAATCAAAACTGTGGGGTTGTGAGCCACTTATCGATAGAATTTCAACCACTCTAATACGTGCATTTAATTAATACGACACATAAAACACATAAATATGATTTTCACATAATTTTTACATAATTACAATTATTTCATAAAATTTAACAGTTAAAATTCAATAATAATAACAACATAAATTTCACAGTAGAAAAATTAAATACATATATTAAAAGAGTTAGAAATTCTACCTAAAATCCGAAACCGAATCGCCATAATATAAATTTATTATTCTTTTTTCTCTTCATCTTTCCGCCCAAGAACCACAGCCCCATAACCATTTCCTATATATGCTAAGGATAAAGTTCCTATATCCTCCTATAATGATCCAGTTCAAAAAAATGATCATCCCTCCTTATTTGTATTATTTTTATGATTATTATACACCTCCCATAACACGTGTCTCATCCCTATATATATATATATATGGGGGGGGGGGGGGGGGGGTCGATTTTTATTTCCTTCTTTAGGAAGGAAATAACTGTCGGCCACTTTATTTTTTTAATTTATTTATTAATTTTTTTATTTACACAAATATCATTTAAAATAAAATAAAAATATTAATTATACCCAAAACTCTTAAAAGTATATTTTAAATAACACATTGGTCCCAAACTATTTAAAATCACTTTCAAATAAACATTTAACTTCCAAAAAAATTATCAAATAATATTTATACCATAAATTTACAAAACAGTCCAAAAATATTAAAGTTATCTAAAATAATGTTTTCGAAAATATAAATTTTCGGGGTATTACATTTGAGGTTTGGATGTATTTCTTTGATACCCTTTCAAATCATGATTTATCATTATGGTAATAAAAAAAAAAAGAGTCTGGTGAAAGGTAGCCTCTCAAAATTTAACGAGTTCGACAGTTTCGAAAAATTAGCGAAATTGAGATTTTTTTGTCTGTCATCCTTTGAAAATTTCAAGATCTTGAGGTTTAGACGAATTTCTTCAGTTACCCTCAACAAATCATGATTTATCATCATAGTATAAAAATTGGAGGGTCTAGTGGGTTATATCATATTAAAATTTCACGACTTTGACAGTTTAAGAAAATTTAGGAAATTGAGAATTTTTTGTGTGTTATATTTTTTGAAAATTTCACAATTTTGAGTTGTGTATGAATTTCTTTTGTTACCCATTCAAATCATTATTTGTCATCATGGTTCCAAAATAGACGCTCTAGTGAGTGATAACTTTTTGAAATTTCACAAGTTCGACAGTCCCAAAAATTAGCGGAATTGAAATTTTTCTATTTGCTATACCCTTTGAAGATTCCACGGTTTTGAGTTAAGTATGAATTTCTTCTATTATACCTTCAAATCCAAATTTATCATTATCGTACCAAAATAGGGGATTCTGGTGAGTGATAACCATTCGAAATTTCATGAGTTCGACTGTTTCGAAAAATTAGCGAAAATTGAAATTTTTTTTTGTACTATAACCTTAAAAAATATCAAGATTTTGAATTATGATAAATTTCTTTGGTTACCCCTTCCAATCATGATTTATCATCATGATACAAAAATTGGGAGGTCCAGTGGGTTATAGCACATTAAAATTTCACGAGTTCGATGTTTTAAGAAAACTAGCGAAATTGAGAATTTTCTGAGTGCTATACCCATTGAAAATTTCACAATTCTGAGTTTTGGATGCTTCGGTTACCCCTTCAAATCATGATTTCTCATCATGGTAATAAAATCGGGGGGTCTGGTGAATGGTAGCCTCTCAAAATTTAACGAGTACAGTTTCAAAAAATTAGCGAAATTGAAATTTTTCTGTGTGCTATACCCTTTGAAAATTTCACAATTTTGAGGTTTGGATGAATTTCTATGATACCCCTTCAAAATCATGATTTATCATTATGGTAATTAAAAAAAAAGGGGGGGGCTCTAGTGAAAGGTAACCTCTCAAAATTTAACGAGTTCGACAGTTTCAAAAAATTAGCGAAATTGAGATTTTTCTGTCTGCCACCCTTTGAAAATTTCACAATCTTGAGATTTAGACGAATTTCTTCAGTTACCCTCAACAAATCATAACTTATCATCATGGTATAAAAATTGAAGGGTCTAGTAGGTTATAACATATTAAATTTCACAGGTTCGACAGTTTAAGAAAATTAGCGAAATTGAGAATTTTCTGTGTGGTACACTCTTTAAAAATTTCACGATTTTGAGTTATGTATGAATTTCTTTTGTAATCCCCTTCAAATCATTATTTATCATCACGGTATGACAATAGGGGGCTCTGGTGAGTGATAACCTTCTGAAATTTCACGATTTCAATTGTTTCAAAAAATTAGTGAATTCATGATGAATCATCATGGTATCAAAATAGGTGGGCTCAAGTCGATGATAACTTTTCGAAATTTCATGAGTTCGAGTGTTTAAAAAAATTAGCAAAATTGAGATTTTCCAGTATGCTTGAAAATTTCACGATTTTGATTTGAGTATGAATTTATTCTGTTACCCATTTAAATCATGATTTATCATCATGATATCAAAATAGGGGGCTCTAGTCAGAGATAACCTTTCGAAATTTCATGAATTCGACTATTTCAAAACATAACCGAAATTGAAATTTTCTTGTGTGGTACACTCTTTGAAAATTCCACGGTTTGAGTTTTAGATGAATTTCTTCGATTACCCATTCAAATCATCATATTTATCATCACGGTACAAAAATTGGGGGGTCTAGTTGGTTATACCATTTTAAACTTCACGATTTTGACAGTTGAAAAACAAATTAGCGAAATTGAGAATTTTCAGTGTGTTATACCCTTTGAATCACAATTTTGAATTTCGGACGAATTTCTTCTGTTACCACTTCAAATCATTATTTATCATCATGGTACAAAAATTGGGGGGTATAGTGGGTTATAGCATATTTAAAATTTACGAGTTCATAAGTTTGAAAAAATTAAAGAAATTTTAAATTCTGTGTTACACCCATTGAAAATTACACAACTTAGAGTTTCAGACGAACTTCTTCTATTACCTCTTCCAATCATGATTTATCATCAAGATACCAAAATAGAGGACTCTGGTGAGTGATAACCTTTCGAAATTTCACAAATTTCAACTGTTTCAAAAAGTTAGCAAAAATGAAATTTTTTGTGTGCATATCCTTTGAAAATTTCATGATTTTGAGTTTTGAATAGATGTCTTCTGTTACCCCCCCCCTTCAAATCAAGATTTATCATCATGGTATAAAAATTAGGGAGTCTAGTGGGTTAAAGCATATTAAAATTGCACGAGTTTAACAGTTTAAGAAAATTAACAAAATTGAGAATTTCTTGTGTGTTATACTCTTTGACAATTCCACGATTTCGAGTTCAGTGAGAATTTCTTCTATTACCCCCATCAAATTATTATTTATCATCCCGATACGAAAATAGAGATTTTGTGAGCGATAACCTTCCGAAATTTTAGGAGTTCAATTGTTTCAAAAAATTAGTGAAATTGAAATTTTTTTTGTGTGCTACATACCCTTTGAAAATTTCACAATTTTGAGTTTTGAATGAATTTCTTCAGTTACACCTTCAACTCATGATTTATCATCATGGTAATAAAATAGAGGGGTCTGGTGAATGGTAGCCTCTCAAAATTTAACGAGTTCTACAGTTTCAAAAAATTAGCGAAATTGATATTTTTTTGTGTGATATACCCTATAAAAATTTTATGATTTTGAGTTTTTGACAAATTTCTTCTATTACCCACAAACAAATCATAATTTATAATCATGGTATAAAAATTGGGGTGTCTAGTGGGTTATACCCTTTGAAAATTTCACTATTTTGAGTTGTACATGAATTTTTTCAGTTACCCCTTCAAATCATTATTTATCATCATGATACCAAAATAGGGGGCTCTGGTGAGTTATAACCTTCCGAAAGTTCACGATTTCAATTGTTTCAAAACATTAACGAGATTGAGATTTTTCTATGTCATACCCTTTAAAAATTTCACGATTTTGAGTATTTGATGATTTTCTTCAGTTATCCCTTCAAATCATGATTTATCATCACGGTACGAAAATTGGGAGGACTAGTGGGTTGAAAATTTCACGATTCCGAGTAGTGTATGAATTTCTTTTGTTAACCCTTCAAATCATTATTTATCATCATGGTACAAAAATAGGGGGCTCGAGTGAGTGATAACCTTCCGAAATTTCAAGATTTCAATTGTTTCAAAAAATTAGTGGAATTGAGATTTTTCTATATGTTACGCCCATTGAAAATTTCACAATTTTGAGTATTGAATTAATTTCTTCAGTTATTTCTTCAAATCATTATTTACCATCACGGTATAAAATTAGAGGGTCCAATGGGTTATATCATATTAAAATTTCACGAGTTTGACAATTGAAGAAAATTAGCTAAATTGAAAATTTTCTATGTTACCCTTTGAAAATTTCACAATTTTGAGTATTTGATGAATTTCTGTGGTTACTCCTTCAAGTCATGATTTATTATCATAGTACCAAAATATGAAGCTTTAGTGAATGATAAGCTTCCGAAATTTTAGAAGTTCTACTGTTTCAAAAAGTTAGCGAAATTGAGATTTTTCTGTGTATTATATACATTTTGAAAATTTCGCAATTTCAACTTTTGGGTGAATTTTTTCGTTTACACCTTCAAATAATGATTTATCATCGTGGTAATAAAATAGGAGGATCAGGTGAATAGCAGCCTCTCAAAATTTAACGAGTTCGATAGTTTCAAAAAATTAGCGAAATCAAGATTTTTCAATGTGCTATGGCCGTTGAAAATTGCACAATTTTGAGTTTTGAACGAATTTCTTCTATTACCCCCAACAAATCATGATTTATCATCATATTTGCAAAAATTGGGGGGTCATATGGATTATAACATGTTAAAATTTCACGAGCTTGACAGTTTAAGAAAATTAGCGAAATTGTGAATTTTCTGTGAGCTATACACTTTGAAAATTTCACGATTTTGAGTTGTGTATGAATTTCTCCTGTTACGCCTTCAAATTATTATTTATCATCATGGTACCAAAATAGAGGGTTCAGGTGAGTGATAACATTCTGAAATTTCACAAGTTTGAATATTTCAAAAAATTAGCGAAATTGAGAATTTTCTATGAGTTATCCCTTTGAAAATTTCACGATTTTGAGTTATGGTTGAATTTCTTCTGTTACCCCCTTCAAATCATGATTTATCATCATGGTACCAAAATTGGAAGTCTAGTGAATGATAGCATTTCAAAATTTCACGAGTTTGACAGTTTAAAAAAATTCTCGAAATTGAGATTTTTTTATGTATTATACCTTTTGAAAATTTCAGGATTTAGAGTTTCGAACGAATTTTTTCGGTTACCTCTTCAAATCATGATTTACCATCATGGTATCAAAATAGGGAGCTCTAGTGAGTGAAAACCTTTCAAAATTTCATGAGTTCGACTGTTTCAAAAATTTAGCGCAATTGAGATTTTTCTGTATTCCTTTGAAAATTTCACAATTTTGAGTTTTTGATGAATTTTTTCTCTTATCCCTTCAAATTATGATTTATCATCACGATACAAAAATTAGGAGGCCCAATAGGTTATAGCATATTAAAATTTCACAAGTTCGGCAGTTTAAGAAAATTAGCAAAATTGAGAATTTTCTGTGTTACCCTTTAAAAATTAGTTCTAGTGAGTGAAAATCTTTCAAAATTTCACGAGTTCGACTGTTTCAAAAATTTAACGAAATTAAGATTTTTCTGTGTGTTCTTTGAAAATTTCACGATTTTGTGTTTTGGATAAATTTTTTCTTTTATCCTTTCAAATCATGATTTATCATCACGATACAAAAATTAAGAAGCCTAATGGATTATAGCATATTAAAATTTCACGAGATCGACAGTTTAAGAAAATTAATGAAATTGAGAATTTTCTGTGTTACCCTTTGAAAATTTCACGATTTTGAGTTGTGTATAAATTTCTACTGTTACTCCTTCAAATCATTATTTATCATCATGGTACCAAAATAGAGGGCTCTAGTGAGTGATAACCTTCCGAAATTTCACTAGTTCGACTGTTTAAAAAAATTAGCGAAATTGAAACTTTTCTGTATGCTTAAAAATTCCACGATTTTGAGTTGAATATGAATTTCATTTTTTACCCCTTCAAATCATGATTTATCATCATGGTACTGAAATACGGGCATCTGATGAGTGATAACCATCCAAAATTTTATGAGTTCAATTGTTTAAAAAAATAAACATAATTGAGATTTGTTGTGTGTTATACTCTTTGAAAATTTCACGATTATTAGTTTTTGATGAATTTATTCTATTACCCCTTCAGATCATGATTTATCATCATGGTACCAAAATAAAGAGGCTCTGGCCAGTGATAATATTTCGAAATTTTATGAGTTCGATTGTTTCAAAAAATTTATGAAATTGAGATTTTTCTGTGTGCTATATACCTTTTGAAAATTTCACAATTTTGACTTTTAGATGAATTTCTTCGGTTACCCCTTCAAATCATGATTTATCATCATGGTACAAAAATTAAAAGGTCTAGTGGGTTATAGCATTTTTAAATTTCACGAGTTTGACAATTGAAAAAGAATTAGCAGAATCGAGAATTTTCTATGTATAACACTTTGAAATCACAATTTTGAATTTCGCATAAATTTCTTCTGTTACCCCTTCAAATCTTGAGTTATCATCATGGTACCAAAATTGGGGGTCTAGTGGGTTACAGCATTTTAAAATTGTACAAATTTGATAATTTGAAAAATTTAACGAAATTGAGATTTTTTTGTGCTATACCCATTAAAAATTTCACTATTTAGAGTTTCGGACGAATTTCTTCTATTACTCCTTCAAATCATGATTTATCATCATGGTACCAAAATAGGGGGTTATAGTGAGTGATAACTTTTCGAAATTTCACAAGTTCAACTATTTCAAAAAATTAGAAAAATTAGGATTTTTCTGTGTACACCCTTTGAAAATTTGACAATTTTGAGTTTTGGATGAATTTCTTCTATTACCCCCTTCAAATCATCATTTATCATCATGGTATAAAATTGAGGGGTCTAGTGAATTATAGCATATTAAAATTGCACGAGTTCAACAATTATGAAAATTAATTAAATTGAGAATTTTTTGTGTTATACCCTTTGAGAATTCTACGATTTTAAGTTGTGTATGAATTTCTCTGTTACCCCTTCAAAATATTATTTATCATCATGGTACCAAAATAAAGATCTCTAGTTAATAACCTTCCAAAATTTCACGAGTTCGGTTGTTTCAAAAAATTAGCAAAATATAGATTTTTTTTGTTTGCTAAATACCCTTTGAAAAATTCACGATTTTAAGTTTCGGATAAATCTCTTCGGTTAGCCTTTCAAATTGTGTGATTTATCATTGTGGTAATAAAATAGGAGTGTCTGGTGAATGATAACCTCTTAAAATTTAACAAATTCGACAGTTTCAAAAAATTAGCGACATTAAAAAAATTATATGTTATATACCCTTTAAAAATTTCAGGATTTTGAACTTCTGATAAATTTCTTCTGTTATCCCAACAAATCTTGATTTATAATCAAGGTATAAAAATTGGAAGGTCTTGTTGGTTATAATGTATTAAAATTTCAAGTGTCGGCATTCCACGAAAATTAACAAAATTGAGAATTCTTTGCGTTTTATACCCTTTAAAAATTTCACGATTTTCAATTGCATATGAATTTCTTCTATTACCCTTTCAAATCATTATTTATCATCATGGTACCAAAATTAAGGGCTCTAATGAGTAATAATCTTCCAAAATTTCACGAATTCGACTGTTTCAGAAAATTTGCGCATTTCTTTATAAAATTTGCAAAATTAAAATTTTTCTGTGTGCTGGGTATAATTCACTAAATTCATAAAATTCCTTACAATGATGATGACAAATGAACGGAGAACCAAAAGTAAAACGAAAAAGGACCCATCATTCCTTATTAAAGATGATGACACGTGACTGAATCAGTGGCTTGTAGCTGACCTAACTCCTTTGGCTCGCCCTGCCTTCCCCCTTGTAATTAGGTGAGAAAGTTGCCAATTTTCCTAACCGGGATGACTCGTCCACAATAATCTCATATATATATATATTCATTTTAACCAAATACTCATGGTACATATATCGTACCCAGCACTCTCTTTAAGTCGGTGATCAAAGAGACAATAACACAGAAAAGAGAGGGAGAGCGAGAATGGGAGATCACCAGAAAATACATCCAGTGGTGGTGGACATGGAAGTGGCACCAACAGGACCTCACACGAGCGGCATTCCGCTGAAAGTAAAGCCACCAAGAGAAGGCAAAAACAGCTGCTGCAAATGCATGTGTTGGACAATTACCCTCCTAATCCTCCTGTTAATCGTTGTTGTAGCCACGGCCGGTGTTCTTTACTTGGTCTTCAAGCCAAAAATCCCCAAATACTCGGTCGACAACCTGAATATCTCCAACCTGAGACTCAACTTTGACATGAGCCTGTACGCAAGATTTAACGTGAAGATCACAGCCCAAAACCCAAACAAGAAAATTGGAATACACTATGAGAAAGGGAGTAAACTGAGTGTGTGGTACACCACCACTAATCTCTGCCAAGGATCACTCCCCAGGTTTTACCAAGGTCACCAGAATCGGACTGTACTCAATGTGGCCCTGACCGGTGAATCACAATACGGCAGTACCTTAATGGCAGCACTGCAAGAGCAGCAGCAAACTGGAAGAATTCCATTAAACCTCAAGGTGGATGTGCCTGTGAGCATCCAAATGGGGAAGTTGAAGCTGAGGAAGGTGAGGATAGTGGGCGCTTGCACTTTGATCGTGAATAGCCTGACTGCCAATAGTTTGATCAGCATTAAAGCCGGCTCTTGCAATTTCAGGCCTAAACTCTGAAATAAGTGATTCTTCTTTCCACCTCTCAGGCTTGGAGTTCTCTGCTGCAACTATCACTTCAGCTCCAAGAAACTAAACAGGATTACCAGCAGTCTTTATTATTCAATATGTATTTTTATATAATCCAGAGTAATACAGGAGTCCTATAGTTCCATGTTGTTTTTTTTCCCTCCAGGGACTATAGGTAGCTTATGGCTCCAAACATGTTTCTTTTACCAATAGGAAATCCAAGGAAAACGCATTTAGTCAATACATGGCAATGGCTTTGAGCATACGTCAGATAATGAAGCATACTTGCTAAAATATATAACAGAACAATTCTTCACTAACCTCAAACAAAAATTCGATCCACCACCAATCCTGCAATCCAACATGAGTCTCTCTTCTTCTTGACTAAGTTACCATGCGTTCTCCCTTATTTTTTCAATAAGCCACCATGAATTCTCGTTCCAACAGTTATGTCCCCTTTCCTGTTTATTTCACCTTTGGAGCCTTTCTGCAAAAATAAAACATCAAAAAGACTATAGTTCGCTTGGCTTTTGTCCATCTTCACACTCATTTTTCATTCATAAGATCCGGCCATCTGTCTCATGATGGATGGTACATCTTTGGCCATTCAAGCTATCCAACTGTACTAATCACCAGTTAGAGACCGTGGTTTATGCTCTATGGTGGAAAGAGACATTGCCATTTGTGAAATTGCTCTTACAAATGCCATGTTTGCAGTTAATGTTGGAGCATGCCAGTGATCTCCTGTGCCAAAAACAACCTTTTGTTTTAAAGCCAGCTTCCTGGTGGTTGGAAGGTTCATCATGCGCACTGATGGACTATCAGGCACAATCCTGCACCATATCTTCAGCCAATTAATGCCTATGATTCGGAAATCCATAACCAAAAAGAACCTTCTGCTTACAGATTCCTCTTAAATTAATTGATTCTAATATGAAGATAAGAAATATGTAACCACAAGTACTCATCTTACGAGTATACAGTTTCTTCCAAGGTTGTGAAATCTTTTAAACAAGAAAAGAAAAGAAGAAAGAATTATTATCCTTAATCTAGCAGGGAAACTAATTTAGTGATAATTGGTTTAAAAGGAATCCTAGTTTCAACCAGCTTCTTGTTATATGTGAAGTTAATACATTCATCTTGAAACATCAGATTGCAGTGAGCAAGTAACTATATCTCAAATTGAAAAAAGGTTTAGAACACTAAAAATGCTGTTTTTTGCTATTTTTGTCCCTTAATAGCAATTTTTCAAGTTAGGTATTCACTAACGCTGAACAATAACAAGGTTAACCAAAACCATCATTTTTGTAACTTTTATCCCTTAATTACTAGAGTTAAGGAAGTACTAGATTACAGAGCAAAATCGTGGTTAATAACAAGGCCAAACATCACTCACTACACTTATTCCTTCATTGGATTTTATGAAACTGAATAAGTACTTGATTACAAATCGAAATCAAGATGAATTTTGCTACATTTTAGTCCATAATTGCATTTTAAAAACTCAAGCATGCTCTTCATAAATAAATCGTAATCGTAATCGTAAACAATAGCAATGCTACAACTCCGAAAAAATACCATTTTACGCCACTTTTCTTTTGTCCAATTGCATTTTTTTATAATTAATGAAGTATTTAATATAAATCAATATCGTGGACTATAGAATGGTTATAGCTAACTAAAACACAAATTTGGCTACACTTATCTCATTATCACAATTGATAGAGTGTTGGGGGATAGAAATCGTGGACACTGCCAATGCAATAGGTACTAAAAACAGCATTCCTGCTATTTTTAATCCATAATTACATTTTGAAGTTAAGAATGTTCTTGATTAAAAATCGTAATCGTGGACAATATAGCAAGGCCATAATTCACTAAAAATACTGTTTTTGTTACTTTTATTCCTTAATTACATTTTATAGAGTTTATGAAGGACTTGATTAAAAATCGAAATCATGATAAAAAGTGAACACTTAAAATATCCATATCGCTACTTCTGTCCCACTAGTGCATTTTAAAGAGTAAACAACGTACCTGATCAAAAATCAAACTCAAGGACAAAATTGCAAAGCAATAACTCACTACAATTACTCTTTTTATCTCATAATTGCATTTTATATTGTAACGGAAGCATTTCATTAAATTTCGAAATCACGGATAATAACAAGGATGGATAAAGTTAGCAATGAGATTATTAAGAAGGAAAAAGGAATAGCACCCATTGAAGATACATTGAGAGAAATTTGTTTACAGTGGTTTGAACATGTGTGTAGAAGACTTGAGGATGCACCAACTCGAAATGTGATTTAATTCAAGCGAAAGGTGCTCCAATGAGGAAAAGTAGACCTAAGAAAACACAGGATGAGGCAATTAAGAATGTCTGAATGGTTTGAAGTTGAGGGGATGGCCATAAACAATCTATATGGCTCAAACAAATTCATGCAACCGACCCTACTAAGGTGGGACAGACTTTTTTGCTGTTGTTGTTGCAGGGAAATACTTGACCACAAATCGAAATCATGGGCAGTTTATTGGCTGAAGCGCAATAAAAGATGGTGCTCCCTACTTTTCTCTATTAATGGGATATTATAGAGTTAAGCAAGTTTTTATTTACAAATAACGGACAATAACAAAGTAAGATCACTCCACGGTCATCCCCTGCGCCAAAGTCATCAAATCATTCCTTATTGTCTCTGTCCAATTTCTTTTAGGCCTACATGTCCCTCTCGGAGCACCGTCCAATTGAATTAAATCACATTTTCTAATTGGTGCTTTTGCATATCTTATATACACATGTCTAAATCACCGTAAACGGTTCTCTCATCTAATTCCTCAATAGGTGAAATTCCTAATTTTATTTCTCTCTTACCATTCATCGACCTTAACATCTTTGTCTTAGTCACTTACTTTTCATCTAATTAACTGGCATTGCATTCTCTATCCTAGGATTTCCCAAACTCTTCCATACCTCCATAGGGATCTCACTCAAGGTTTAATTTTTAAATAAATGATCCTTCACTCTACTCCTAGATCTACTCTTAAATGTGAAAGTGTTCATCTCTCTTCCTCAAACATGTATTCAAAAGTAATAAATAATACGTCATTGCAAAACCTAAAAACCACTCTCTCAATGTGTGTCTTTCCCAAATCCAAAACCACCAACCACTTTCTCATATGTCCCACATTCCTTCCCTACATGCTCATTTGAGTCTCCTCAAATAAATAATCTCTTAGAAACGTATAGCTTGACCAACTCCATCAAAATACTCCCAAAACTCTTATGTAACATCTTCTTGCAACCCAGCTTGGGGAATGCACACACTTCTTACATTAATCACCTTTCTCCATACAACTATCTTCAAAACCGTCATTCTATCTACTCCTAATAATTACAACACCCTTTAAATCTCTACCATAATCCCCACCCTATTATTATGTTTTTCCTTCCACGTATACCACAACTTACTCCTAGATCCACTCATCACATCCACCAATTTGTGGACAATAACAATCTCGCTAAAAACACCATTATCATGCACCATTTCGATTCATATACGCTTTGTTTCATTAATCACCTCCCGTCATCCTATTACTATATTCAAAACCGTCAACTATCTACTCTTCTCCTCATATCTACATCAGTATCCTTCAAATCTCTATCTACCATAATCTCCATCCCGTTCTTATGTTCTGCTTAACACGAATTCTATAGCTTATACTTTATAGTTTCAATTTCCCTAAACCTCGACCCCCCCCACTTAGTTTCCCACAAACACAAAATAACCATTCATCTACTGATCATGTCCACCAATTCGTCGATAATAATAAGACTAAGGGCAAGTTTCATAACTACTTAATTTTTAAGTGCTGAAAATATCAGAAAGTTATTTAGTAAAAATAAAATTTTAAGTGCTCAAAATTTCAGTCTTGAATTTTATTTTTTTTATTTGGTAAGTACAAAATTTGAATGCTGAAGATTGTTTAATTTACATAACTACCTTTGAATCAAGAAAATCTTATTTTGTGTTATGTCTTTTGCTTTTTGGATTTGCTTTCTATTTTTTTATTATTTTTTTTTTTAGTTTTTTTGTTTTGGTTTTAATTTTTACTATTTTGTGTTTTGTTTATCAATTTATTGCTTGTGATTTTCTTTTTTTTTCCGGTATTATTTTATGTTCCCTATGTTTTTCTTTTGCTTTATAATTTTTTATTTTTTATTTTTGGGTTCTATTTTTATTTTATTTGATTGTTTCATTTTCTATTCTTTATTTTTCCTTTTTTTCTTTCTTACTTTTTACCTTCTAATTGTTTGCTTTTGATTTACTTTCTGTTTTATATTTTTTATTACTTTTTTTTCTATTTTTGCTTCTTTTTAATCAAAATAGAAAAATTAAAAAAAAAAGGGGAAAAAGTGAAAAAAAATCAAATTGAAAATGAAAACTTTAAAATTTAATATTAGAAAAAAATAAAAACTAAAGAACACTATGATATGTGTCATTCACGTGGGTTATATGGGTCTTGCATGTGGGTCATGTGTTTTATTGTATTTTCTCTCTCTAGATAGTGTAGTGGGTAGTGGGTAGTGGGTCTAGGTAGTTTATAGTATTTGGAGGTTGTGTTTTAGATGGGTTTGGTTTGCATGTATGTCGGTTGAGTCTCTCTCTCTAGGTAGTTGTGGTCTTGTTTGTATAAAGCCTTATGGTGTTGAATGAAAAAGGGAGATCAATTTACAAAAGTTCCTATCTTCTTCTTCTTATTTTTCTTCTCATACTTTTCTCTCTTCCTCAACTCAAAATTTCTTCCTATCAAGTGGTACCAGAGCGCGGTTCCGATCATGGACACTTACGGCAAAACAAACGCAGAATTCCGCAATGAAGTCAACAAGATTTTAGCTCGACACGAATCCAACTCTGATCAGATTAATGCGGCCTTGCAGGGGGTCTTGACGAAGTTACAAGCTCTTCGTGCCCAACGAAGCGCCCACACCATCCAACCTGAAATCAATCCGGTTGCGAATGAAGGATCCACCCATCACCAACATGCTTCGCAATCTGCTACCGGTTTTGATCCCCCAGCGTCAACCACCACTCAAATTGTATTTCCCAAGGTTCAATGGAGAAGACCCAACTGGTTGGGTCTACAAGGCAGAACAATACTTCGAATTTCATAATGTTACTACGGATCAACGAGTGTAGTTAGCTTCTTTCCATTTAGATGGGATCGCTCTACAATGACAGCAATGGCTGACGAAATTCCGTGGTCCTCTCACATTGGATGAACTCACCCAGGCCATTCTGCACAGGTTTGGCCCCACCAAAGATGAGGATCCCTCATAGGCTTTGTCCCACTTGAAATAGACCTCATCGGTGGCAGCATACCAGGAGGCTTTCGAAAGGCTTTCTCATCGGGTAGATGGCATGCCCAAAAATTTTCTAATTGAGTGTTTTATTGCAAGACTTCGAGATGACATCCGTATAGACCTAAAAATTAAACAACCCCGTAGCTTAGCGGATACGATAGGAGTGGCTCGACTCATCGAAGAACGGAACCAACTGCGGCAGGAACCAAACGAGCAATTCCGCCCCCAAACCGCCTTAGTGACACAAAGGACGTCACCGAATCCAACAGCCGGAGTGTGGGGCCTCCACCAATCCAACGCATGAACCAAAGTTCTAATACTCCACCATCAACCTTCTGTCGAATTACCAATCAGGAGACACAAGAACGTCGAGAAAAGGGGTTATATTATTATTGTGACGAGAATTTCACTCCAGGCCATCGTTGCGAACGACCGCAGTTATTTATGATCGAGGACTCACCTAATGCGAGCATCGAGGATGTCGAAGGTGTTCAACCAAAAAAAACTGTAATTGATACGAGATAGGGTTTTATGAAACCCAAAATGTCCACCAATTGGCGATGGACTTTATCGAGCGAGTGGCATTTTACCAAGTCATATCCTGATTAGATCCTTGTGGACAAGGATCTAAAAGAGGGAGGGAAATGATATGTGTCATTCACGTGGGTTATGTGGGTCTTGTGTTCTATTGTATTTTCTCTCTAGACAGTGTAGTTGGTAGTTTATGTAGTGGGTAGTGGGTTTAGGTAGTTTATAGTATTTGGAGGTTGTGTTTTATGTGGGTTTGGTTTGCATGTATGTGGGTTGAGTCTCTCTCTGTAGGCAGTTGTGGTCTTGTTTGTATAAACCCTTATGGTGTTGAATGAAAAAGAGAGATCAATTTACGAAAGGTCCTATCTTCTTCTTATTATTTTTCTTCTCATACTTCTCTCTCTTCCAAACTCTAAATTTCTTCCTATCACACTAAAAGACAAAAGAATAAAGCTAAGAAAATAATATTTTATAATGTTGATCTTAATTAGAATAAATTCAAAGAAAAATAATAACATCAGTTCAATTGACTAAAAAAATCCAACAACAATTTTGACATTATTGTTAATAAATAAAAAGAGATCTCCAAACTATCTAATTGATGGATGATCCCAAAGCCCATAGCTGCATTGAAATGCGCCCATAAAATTAAGTGAGAGAGGATTTGCTGAATTTTTTAGTTGAATTTTGACTTAATTTTTAAGTTAATTAATTAAGTAATTCTAATTACATTTATCAAACAAACATAATTAATTAAATGCTTAATCTAATAAGTTTTAAGAGCTGAATTTGATTATCAAACAAGCCTTAAATCTCACTAAAAACACCAATTCACTACTTTTATCGCTTCATTGAATTTTATGAAATTAAGGAAGTACTTGATTACAAATCAAAATCGAGGACGATAACACAACTACACCCACTGAAACCCTAATGTTTCGACTTCTATTCCTTAATGCTGCGTTTGGTACGTTGGAATGGAATGAAAAGGAATGGAATGACAATAGGATTGGAATTAGTATGGTAATAGAATGGAATGATCATTACCATTCCTATATTTGGTGACGAAAGGGATTACATGTGGTATTGAAATGATATCAAAAGGTAAAATAGTAATTTTATTGAATTTTCAAACGGTATAATAGTTAATTTAATTAAATTTCATTTGAATTTAAATATTTATTTAGTATTTGGTCTCGTTTTTTGGCTAATTATTGATTAAAACCTAATCCTATATAATTGGGATTAACAAATACCAAGTTTATCTTGGTATTGGTTAATCCCATACTTTGTGGGATTAGGGATTCCTTAGTAATGAGAATGTGATTAAATCCTATGTACCAAACATAGGAATGGAATGACCATTCCCATGGTCATTCCAATCCCATCTTAAATCCTGCGTACCAAACGCCACCTAATTGTTTTCAATAAGGTTATGAATGTAGTTGAGTACGAGTTGAAACCGTAGAATAGGAAGCACTTGATTAGAACTAGAATAAAGGGCAATAACAAGGCCAAACCTCCATAAAAATACCATTCACTAATTAATCCCTTAATTGCATTTTTTACTTCAACCTAAATACAAGTTCGTTTGATTGTAGGTTTTGTAGCTGGAGGTTGGTGTTTATGTGCTTAAGATATCTATCAATTGAACTCAACTTCGATCCAAATAAATAACAAAATAATCAAATATAAATATCAGATATTCGTTAGTTTGAATTCAACCGTGATCCACAAAACAATTCAAATAAGCTCAAACATTGAAATCAAAGTGATCATCAATATATAATATTTGTCGTCAACCGAATATCTACGGTGCAATTTAATAAATTTCTTGTTAATTTTTACTTTAGATAATGATATCACAGCATACCTAAGTTCAACTTGACTAGATATCTTCTGTTGATAAAGAGGGGTATTAATATTATTGGACATATATGACATAGCTATTAAAGGGTATTTATATCTTTCCTGTATTTGCGTTTGGGTAAGGGATATGTAAAATGATGAAATTTCGAAATCCAGGATTTCCAAATCCCGTCATTTACAAATCTCCTTGTTTGGATAAATTAGACAACATTACCCATCACAGAACAAAAAACCATTGCAAAACTGAGAACAAATCTGAGAACAAAAACCATCGCCACTGAAGACGCGACGAAGAAAATCAAAAATCAAACGAGAAGACACGACAAAGAAAATCGAAAATCAAATGAACCCTAAAACAAAATCAAAAACAAGAATCAGAATCAAAAACAGGAATCGATTGAGATTTGTTGCAGTACTCAACCCAAACGATTGCGATTGCGATTGCGAAAACGGAAGCAAGAACCCTAGACGACGGAACAAACGGAAGATTGCGATTGCGAAAACGGAACGACCACGATTGCAATTGCAAAAACAGAAGAACGATTGCGAAAACGGAATGACTACAATTGCGATTGCCACCGACAACGAAGAACCCTAGACGACGAAAGATCGAAGAAGAACGAAGAAAGACGACGACAAAATACCAACCATGGTGTTCTCACTCTCTGACGAGGCGGCTTCAATGAAGAAGAAAGGGGATTTGTGAAATTACACCTATTTCAAAAGGATTTCTAAATCCTCTCTTTCACCACTATTTGACACTTGAAGGGATTTTACAAATTCTTCACCCAATACACAAACAAGATATTTGTTAAAAAATGATTTTGAAATCCCTTACCCAAATGAAATCCTTCCCCCAAATCCCTTACCCAAACACAACCTTAAGGTTTTTGTTTCCTGTATTGTTTCCTAAATTCTATTATAAATAGAGGGAGAGATTAACACAATTGTTAAGCCTTCTCATTCTTTTCTACTCTATTGTTACTTTAACAATAGCAATTGGACTATGAGGGTATAAGTGGCACAAGGAACTGGCACAAAATTCTAATGGGACGTGAAAAATGTTTCTATAGGAAGAGAAAAAACCCCAATTATAAAAATACCACAAAAATTAGGCAGGCACTTCGTTTGAACATAAAAAATAAACCAGCAAGCAACACACAAATATAATTCTATGCTTATTTTAAATTATTCATCCTCAATAAACGCCCAAAAATTCATTTATAACCACATATCAATCATTAATCCCAGATATATTTTCATCAATATCATTGAATTTCAATCCAATAAAACCATAAAAGTGTATAAAATTCCCTTCCCCAATATAATTTCATAATTTCCAAATTAAAATTCACTTCCCCACTATAATTTCAAATTTCCAAATTGATCTTTAATTCTAATTTGTATAACAAATTATCAAATAAAACTAATCTACAAAGGAATGATGAGGCTTACCTAATTTTTTATTTTTTTTGGGGGGGAGGGGGGAAAGCATTTTCATTAGTATACATAAATCATATCAGATGAAACATGAATGTTCCAAGAACTTACCGAAGGTGATTTAGCAAGTGATTAGCTCTTAACTTCTCATTAGGCCCACCGTACATTGATACAAGCTCTCTAAATTCTGAACAAACGGTAGCACAAATGACACCCCTCTTTCCCAATAGCACGCAACCCATTTCTAAATGGATTGGATTTTGTAGTTCGGACCTCACCTGGAAAGAGAACAATTAGCTACGATAAATATAAATTTGTCCATCACAATTAAGTGATTAACAAAAGAACTATGCAGAAATACTACGATTCAACCAAAAACACTTAAAAATAACCAAAAAATGTAATAGTGTAGACTACTGATTATACCTATACTACAACTACAACTAAAAAAACATATTAAAAAGTAATCAAACATGTGTGTGGTATATGCATGGCAGTTGGGATTATGCCACAATGTTTTTTGTGCAGTCTTTGTTTTTCGATTATCATAAGACAAGGCTGTGAAGAAACTTACATTTGAAGAAATAATTAGTGGTCCTCTTTATTATTCTTTTCTTGCGGGTGGGGGTGAGGAGGTTTTTTAAGTGTCGGGTCATACTTGCCTTGTCAAGCTTTTCCTTATCAGTGTGATCTCGTTCCAGTCAGAGAAGTGTTTCGACACAACTGTGTTTTGCTTTCTTAACCAACCTTTCCTTTGTATTGCTAGTTTTGATAGCTTATATACATTGTGTATTCCGATTTATTCGATTTAAGCTTCCTGAATCCATTATCATAGGAGTACAAGTTTAATTTTGGAGAGAAAGAGTTTTGAAGCTAGAGTTATTTAATATGCATATTTTCTTTTTCAAAATGAAGATTATTTGGTTCATTTTGCAGTTGCTTCGGATTCAGTTTTTTAGAGTTTGAGAAATTTATTGTAATTTAATTTTTTGGAGACATTAGTATATTCAAATGGTTAAAACAGTATAGAATATATTATGATATATATATATATATTGTATTTTGACACTATGGTTCAGGCGTGACATAAACATTCTTATAAAAATGGACACACACTGTGCATAGAATGGATAGAATTCAAACAAATGCATATACATTTGTATGGAGACACTCATGCTTAG
The DNA here is from genome assembly GCA_016647705.1 of Eucommia ulmoides. Lineage (NCBI taxonomy): Eukaryota > Viridiplantae > Streptophyta > Magnoliopsida > Garryales > Eucommiaceae > Eucommia > Eucommia ulmoides. The sequence continues at coordinate 234,772 of JAENRU010000270.1, read as the reverse complement.
CTAAAAGAAGTAAAAACCATGCATCACTATGACAACTGAATAATACCTGTGCAATCACAAACTCATAGTTGCCTTTAAACCGATTTCTCAGTTCACTCTCAGGTCTTGACAAAAGTTTCTCCGCACCATGATTGCTAATTTCTGATACAATAACAATCAGAGCTGTTGTATCAAAATTAATCAGGCCAGGTTCACCTAGCAAATCTTTTGGCAGACTAGAGATCCCACCTCTAGTATCCAGTGTGCATAAATTCAGTCCCGAAATGATAGAGCAAAAAGAACCACCCAAGTTCAGATCAATAAGCTCACCAGAAGCTGAGAGGTCTGATGCAGTGGCACATAGAGGAGAATCTTCAACCCCACTTTCTATTCTTGGAATCACATTTTCAGAGTAATCCATCTTTATTTCAAGGATGCATGGTTGTATATATGAACTTGCAACGACATTTACCCAACCATCTTCTAATTCCTCAGAAAAATCAGAGTCACAATAGGGAAACTCCATCCCAAATTTAGTGGCTTTAAATTCATCCTGAATACGGTTACGGAGGCCATCATCCAGTCCATTTGAGAAGAAAATAATAATTGAAGAAGGCTTAAGTGCTGCAGAGGACTTGGCGGCATCAAAAACTTGTTGAATTCGAGTTTTCAATCCCTTCTTTTTACCAGTTCCATCCCATGAAATGTACTTCGAGTTCCTGTCAGAAACAATGAACCAGACCGGGGTTCCTTTCCAACTACAGACGATATCAGCATAAATGCCTTTTGAACAAGAACTGCTCTTCACACCTTCAACAGGACTTAACAGAGGAATTGGTTTGCAGACACGTGATACTCCAGTTACAAATGGTTGTTCAAGAATATGAACCACCGCCTCTAGATGACCAATGTTCAAACTGCAATCGTTATCAAAATTCCTCAAATATTTGAACATATAAGATGAGGAAAAACCATTGATAGATGAAGGAGAAACGAAAGCAATGATAGCGGTTTCACAGAACAGAGTCATAAGAAAAATGAAAAACCCTAAGTGCAATCACTGAAATTTTAACGAGATGATCCCCTTCTTGGATGAATCAACCATTGAAGCACGTGAAGCGCATGTACGCGATGCAACAGAAACAAATGGTGCAACAGAAATAAATGAAAACGAAAATCAAGAAAACAACACATATACACAAATTTAAGACAAAATATACGAAAATATATGGTGTAATATGTGCATATAACCATATTGAGAAGCAAATATAACCTGAGGTGCTGATTGGGGTTAGGGTTTGGGTGCGATGACTGAGAAAATCGAGAAAGGAAAGATTGCTCGGAGATGACCAATCTAAGAAGCGTGCGCTTGCAAGAAACAGATAAGCATTTAAGATTTTCGATCCGATCAATTAGGGCTCCGCATCTCTTCTTTGATTCTTCTATTTCAAATACCAGAGAAGAGTTTGAGCCGTTGTTGTCGCCGTCGTCACTATTTCTCTGCCGCCTATCCATGCTCTCCATCAGTCTCTTTACCTCCCTCCCACCAAGTAACCTCTCATACTTATACCAAGGCGTTTGTCATAATAATGAACTGATTAATACCATTTACACCCCCGTATATTTTTTAATATTCTAAATAAACCCCACTAAGTTTTCAAATTACCACAAAAATCCCTTGCCAAAATAATTTTTAAGAAAATGACCATGCTACCCTTACTCATTCAAAACAGAAATATGATAAAATAATCCAAATTAATAAATGACCAAACTGCCCTTTCTCCTTTTTCTTTCTGTTTTCAATTCTTTTTTATTTCTTTTTCTTTTTCTTTTTTCCTTCTTCATCTTTCACTACCTCCCCCACCAGACCACCGCCGTTGTCTAGATTTCACCGCCGACCACTCCATCTTCCACAGCAACCACACAGAAGAAAGAGAGAAGAGAGAGAAATCTTGAAAACATGAGAGATAGAGGAGTGAGAGATAACTAGAAAAACACATAGAGAGGAGAGAGCTCGAAAATCATAGAGAAAAAGAGAGATCGGTTCGGATAACCCATTCAGAGAACAACCTCCCTTTCTCACTAGAAAGCTCCTCCCATGGGGTCTATATGCTTTCCTACCTCTGGCCCTCTTTCGATCTCGAAGCTAGAACGAATGTGATTAGAAGGGTTTCGATATCAATCCAAATAATTTAGTCCTTGATTTTAGGGTTTCGCGTGTTCTTGGCGGTGTATCTGTGCAACAAGACATGATTATTGGCCGAAATGTGGAATTGAACATTGCTACAATCAAAATCATTTGAACTAAATCGGTTAAAATGGAGACGTACCAAGTGATGCCCTTTATCTCAGATCTCAAAAACATACCTTGAAGGTCTCGTGAAGCCCTAGCTGTGTGGTAAATTGGGGAGAAATTTGGAGATAGGTTTGAATCACACAGCGAGACCAATCGAGATGGGGCTGTAAAACAGGAGCTCGATCTGGGGGAGCCGTCGGAGAAGATATGGTTGTTGAGGTCGACGGTGGTGGTTCTGCAGTCTAGTGGAATAAGTTCAACGATGGTGGTGTTCGGTTTGGCGGTGGTGGTGTTCACTTCGGTAGTGTTGCTTCACGGCGGTGTTCTTTAGTTCGGCAGAGGTGTTATTGGCAGTAATATAGCGGGAACATGGTCTGATGGTAAGTGTCACAGGGTCGAAATTTTCAGCACCAATTTCAACCAAGTGATGGCCTGATCGTTGCACAATCAGTCAGCCCACGGTGAATGCACTGCCTCGCAACGGAATTACACCGACAGAATTGTAAACACACACGTTCCTATAACGAAATACAGCCGGAATACACCGAAATACTACCGAAACGCACCCACACAACAGTACGCACACGTATTACGGAAAAACCCAACCTTGTATTAATAAACTCCGGTTACAAGGAACCAAATACAACACATAATCTGTAATATCCGCAGCAGTACCTTCCAACCTCTAAAAACAGACCATACGTTACAATTTATAGGTAAAAACGGCAGTTGACAACCCCAACTGCATAGGCAAAAAGATGACACCTGTCCGACACATGTCAGCACCACAGGAGTTGGTTTTCCTGTCTAAAAACCAACCAAAACCGCCCAAGAACTGCCTAGAACTGCTCACACATGCACTGCACATGTCTGGAAAACCACCAGTCCATCAGCTCACCAGGTAGCATTCTTCCAGCGTTTTTGCACCGTCCCAACGTCTGCCCGTTGCCATCTTGTACCGTAATCTGCCAACGTTCTCCAACGTTTTTCCACGCCGCCTGCATGGCTGGAACGTGTCGTTGCGCCCAACGATCTGTCAACTTTTCGTGTGCTATTTCCGTACCAGAATGCACCGTTGCCCAACGGTGCGTCATGCCGCTACATGACTCAGCCCAAAACGTAGCGTTGAACCTACGTTCTGTTTTGTTGCATCGTTCTGCCCAACGCCGTATGCATTTTTCGCACCGAAATGCACCGTCGTTCCCAACAGTACGCCATGCCGCACACATGACACTGTTTACCACGTATCGTTGCGCCTCCGTTGCACCATTTTGCCTCGGTACCGCACCGAGATCTTCCTTTGGTCCCGTCAATCCCCAACGAGAACCCCATTATCAGCAACCTCTGCTAACGCCGCCAACGTGCGTCCACGTTGCCCAACAGCGCACCGGTTTGCCAACGCCTGCCCAACAGCTTAGTCTAGCGCAGCCCCGCTCCTCCAACGCATGTTGTCGCGTCCAAGGCACCATTTACAACGTAATGTTGCACCTACGTTGCACCATTTTGCCTTGGTCCTGCACCGAGGTCTTCCACACAGCCCAACACCCGCCGATGTTGTGCCACAACGCTGTTGCCCACCGATAGGCACCAAGTTGGTGCCCTTTCTGCCAACGAACCCATCCATACCGCATGCACCATGTCCGGTAGCAAATCGCACCAGATCGGTGCTGTTTGGTCCTCCAGCATTGTTAGGGTCTAACAGTAAGGAAGAGACAAGAGAGATGGGGAAAAGTGAAGAGGAAAAAAATGATAAGGGAGGAAGGGTAATTTCAGAAAAACCAAAATTAAAAAATTAAAAAAAAGGTCAAACTAGTCAACTAATGAGAATTTTGACTTTCAAAGGGTAAAATCGAAATTTAAGATGAACATGGGGGTCTTAGTGTATTTTCACTAAATAGTTCAGAGGGTCTTCCAAAAACATTTTAAAGTTGAGGGTATACTCGTGAACATAGTAAGTACTTCAGGGGGTGTAAATGATATTAGCCTAATAATGAACCATTTCATGAAAAAACTAACCGTTATTAATGTGATTTCGCTATATTTTCGATTTAAAAAAAGAAAAGAAAAAACAAACTCTTATTGTCCAAAATCATAACGGAAATAATAATTTGGATTGAAATGGGATGATTAAATAAGTTTAGGTTGTGTTTGGATAAAAAATTTGGGGGAAAAATATGTTTTATTCAAAGGATTTCAAAATTCTTTTTTGACAAATATCTTATTTAGGTTTCTATTAGGAGAAATTTGCAAAATCCCTTTACTCTAAAAAATAAGGTAAAATGAGGATTTCTAAATCTTTTTGTTTTTGGTGTCAAATCCTTTAAATAAAACAAATCCCTCCCCCAAATCACTTACCCAAACATAACCTAAAATTATTTAACCATCCCATTTCAATCTAAATTATTATTTCCGTTATGATTTTGGACCACAAACAATCATGTGCAACGCACTTGATTATTTTTAAAAGACTTTGTGGACATTTTCAGCCGTCTCTTTTTTTCATTATTCATTTGCCTAAACACTCGAGATTAGACACACAGAGACTATGTGTAAGGGTGAGGTGAAGAGAAATGGAAAATGTTGGAATTCCATCATTTATAAATTCTTTGTTAGATAACTATTTTAGACGAAAAATTTGATCTTGAAATTTTATAATTCTCTTATTTGAATAAGTAAAATATTTGTAAATGTAATTTAAAAATCATTAAATTTTAAGAGACTATTGTATATTTTATTTTCATTTTCCTCCTAAGATAACCACCATCACCATAGTAGTCGGCAACAGCTTCGGCGTCAGCGATAGTCGAGGACGACAGTGGTCAGCAGTGGCGATGGTCGGTTGGCGGGGCGGCAGTGGCGGTCGGAGGCGACAACAGTCATACCTGGAAGGCAGAAGAAATAAGCTAGAAATCCTTCCTTAGATAGATTTGTAAATAACACCTAAAATAAAAAAGATTTAAAAATTCTCTTTTTACTCTATTTTTTAGATCAAAATGATTTTACAAATTTCTCCTAATAGATACCCAAATAAGAGATTTGTCAAAAAAGAATTTTAAAATTCTTTGAACAAAACAAATCTCTCACCCAAATACAACGTAAAATTATTTAATCATTCCATTTCAATCTAAATTATTATTTCTATTATGATTTTGAACCACAAACAATCATGTGCAACGCAGTGCATTATTTTTAGAAGACTTTGTGGACATTTTCAGTCGTCTCTTTTTTCATTATTCCTTTGCCTAAACACTCGAGATTAGACACACAGATATTGTGTTTGCGAGTTCAGAAAGTGTGTAAGGGTGAGGTGAGGAGAAATGGAAGATGTTGGAATTGGCCATCGATAAGTGCAAAAATGTTCATATATTTATTCATTTATACTTAATATTTTATACTTATTTTGTGTCTAATTGTAATCACTAAACTTATATTTTAATTTAGGAAACAAATGAAGACGTTTGGAGCAAAACGGAATAAATCGCGCGTTTTAGGAAGTTTTGATACATATTCGTAATTAGGCCATAACTTTCACCTCCGAACTTCGATTGAGGTGATTTAAGATGAAATGAAAATAGCAGAAAAATATCTACAACTTTCATGGTCGAAATGGAGCTTTGTATTTATCCAGAATCAGATTATATCATGGTCAAAAGAGTAAAAAAAAGAGATGTTGATGAAAGGATTGATGATGTCATTTAAGGGGATCCAAACATATCATTTATTTTCTTTTTGGAGTGTGTATTCAGACATAAGGTTGTGAGATGGATGAATTGATTCAAGCATTATAATATTGGGAGAATTGTTTTTGGAAAAGTCAAAGGTGTAAACTGAGAAAGGGGAAGTCGTTATGGGAGGCAACCATTATTTCATTCAAAATGGGATTCAAGCAATTAATGGATGGCTTGATATTGTGTACATCAACAGTGGGGAGGTGAATTATTCATTTTTTTTTGGAGAGGCAGTAGGAAGCCGAACATTACCGCTGTCATTCTCTCCTCTAATCTTTTATCTTTTTCATCTTTGTAAAACTTCCATGGCCTTGTGTGGCTAAACTTTTTCTCTTGGTCGAGGGAAACTGAAACCTCAGAATTAATAAAACTGTGAGATCTAATTTATTTTCATTGTTCAATTTATATTTTGAGTATTAAATGTTCTTCTATACCTATTTTCATGATTGTTTCGTCTAATCACTAGGAGATCTACTAGTTTATTATTCATTATAATCTATTGCTAGTTTAGATATTAAATCCGTAATTGTTTGATCCTTCTAATCTGTGAAGCAACTAAAATTTAATGATTTGTTGCGTCAAAAATTATTAGATCTTAAAAAGAATACTCAACTAAATTAAATACAACCGCTTGTGCTTGTATTGTTTAACTTCATCGATCTCTCTAATTCTTAATGTTGTTACTAGATTAAACCTTTAGTGTTTGTCTGAGATTGTTTAGTAGTTAGGATTAATTAGATCGCTTATTTTCTAATTAACTACAAGTAAGGAGAGATAGGAAAATAATTCCAACGGTGAATATTCAATTGATTTATACTTGCATCGATGAACAGTTGTGAAATTCCAATGGTGGATGTTGACTTAGACCAATGTTTATTTTCTAATTGAATTCGGTATTAAGTTTGCAATTATTTTTCTTATTGATTTTATTAGTTTTGCTATCCTATAATCAACCCCCCTCATTGTTCACGTAGCACAAATTTAGGCTAAGCACTCTTTGTGGAAACGATACCTACTCACACTACTACAGTTCATATTTAGGAGTAGAATTTTATTTTTGATTGCCTACGATATCACAACACCCATGAAACCACCTCTTAGGAAGAGTTGTGTTTTTTGTTGTTCAATTTGTACCGGTGTCAAGGATTTCGAACTGAGATGGGATGATTAGAAAACTTTAAATTATTATGTGTGCAAATGAAAACTACGGGAATCAAAGTGAAATAATTGCCAAACTTCAAGGATGGTGACTGCCAAAAACCATATATATGTATATACTTGTCAAACCAAGTTTATGAACTCAGCCTGGAATGAAGTACAAGAAGTTAATAGCGAGCATTAAATCTTTAGTAGACAAATGTGGAGACCATCGTAAGCTCATCAACCAAATCCATGCCCTGTCTCTAACACTCGGCCTCTTAACTCACCAACCCTTTGCCTGCAAACTGCTCAACGCCTACGCCAAACACTCCAACCCTATTCATGCACAAAAGGTGTTCGATCAAATACCCAGCCCAGACATCGTCTCCTGGACCTGCCTCCTCTCTCTCTACCTCCGTCTTCACCGACCCACCCAAGCCCTCTCTGTTTTCTCTCACCTCCTCAACTCAAAAAGCGGTCTCAAGCCTGATGGGTATACGATTGTGGGTGCCCTCGGGGCTTCTGCGCGTAACAAGGACGTTCTCACCGGGACGATTCTCCACGGAATGGTGTTCAGATTGGGACTGGGCGTGGATGAAACGACCGTGGGTAATGCTTTGATCGACATGTATGGCCGTAACGGAAGAATTCGACTGGCTCGCATGGTGTTCGATGCTATTCCATGGAAGGACGTCTCTTCATGGACCAGTTTGCTTAATGGGTTCGTTTTGTGCGGTGATCTTGAGTCCGCTCGGAAACTGTTCGACGAAATGCCGCGACGAAATGCAATCTCTTGGACTGCGATGATCGTGGGGTATGTTCGTCGGAAAAACCCAATCGAAGCACTGGACTTGTTCCGGCAGATGAGGGCTGCCGGAGAAGAAGATGGTGACCCAACCCAGATCACCATTGTTGCTGTGCTTTCAGCTTGTGCCGATGTAGGAGCTTTTGATTTCGGCCAATCGATTCATGGTTTCATCCACAAGTTACCCGGTTTTGCAACCGATGTTGCATCAAACAATGCCCTGATAGACATGTATTCAAAGAGTGGCGCCCTCGAATTCGCGGCAATGATCTTTAGCAAGATGGTGAACAAGGATTTATACTCATGGACGACCATGATTTCGGGCTTGGCACTTCACGGCAAAGGAAGACACGCACTTGAGGTTTTCCACGACATGTTGGAATCTGGAGCCACCCCAAATGAAATTACCTATTTATCGCTATTATCAGCTTGCGCCCATTCCGGATTAGTCAACGAAGGGCGGAGTTTGTTCAACTACATGGTGGGCCGCCATGGAAATACACTTAAGATCGAGCATTATGGTTGCATGGTAGACCTTCTCGGTAGAGCAGGTCATTTGAAGGAAGCACTGGAATTAATTGAAAAGATGCCAGTGAAGGCAGACGCCATGATTTGGAGGTCGATTCTGAGTGCTTGTTTGGGGGAAAAGAACTGGGAATTAGCTGAAATGGTGGGAGAGAAGGTACTTGAATTGGCACCTGATGATGATGGCGTGTATATACAACTGTGGAACATCTATTGCTCTGCAAATAGATGGGAGGATGCATTGAAGACGAGGAAGATGATGAGGGATCAGAGGATTAAGAAAAGACCCGGGTGTAGTTGGATTGAGGTGAATGGAGTTGTTCATGAATTTATTGCTGAGGATGCCAGATGTAATTTTCACGCGGATATGTGCTTCGTTTTTGAAGAAACCATTGATTTTGATTAATTTTCATAACAAATTTGTACAGATTGGGTGAAAATTTTGGTTCTAAATAGAGAGAGAAATGGCCTTTTGAAGATTGGCGAGAGCCTTCTCGTAGCGCACGAAACCCATGAACCAGAACTCGTAATTGTCGTCCGTCACTATCTCAATGTACTTGTGCCCTGCCTTCTTCTCGTTCTCGCTTTCGTTTGCCCTCTTTATTTTGCTAATTGGAATCACGACCTGCAAATCAATCGATTCATTCATCAAGATCTCTGAAATCCAAGGATTTCATACATACATGTGAGGTATGTTGATTTGTATACCTTGTACGGCGACTTGACTGGCTGGCCGGTTGGGGTAGGGAAGGAGATGGATCTCTCACTGCAGAAAGCTACTTTTTGAGTGGAGATGAATAGAATTCCGGCGATCGGACCGGCGGTGGTGTACAAATAGCACTGTGAAGCCTTGAGCAGCTTCTCATCGTCGGCGACGCTGAAAATGTGCCTGAATATATTCTCTCTCCCGCCTTCTTTTATGATTCTCGCCCCCACGCTCAGCTTCCCCTTCACCGTTTCCGACAATTTGGCCCCCATTTTCACTGCATCCAGTTTCGCATGCAATCAATCTTTTATGATTCAAAAAATACACACACACACACACACAGAGATTTGATTTGGTTACCGTGCTGGCCGATTCTGTAGACGTAGCTGTTGGCTTTCCTGACGAACTTCTTTTTTTCTCTGCGGGCATGCTGCTTCTGATCTGAAGAAGGCGGAGGAGTACTGCAACTACTACTGGTTTCATATGAATTCATCCTTTTCTCTCTCTCTCTCTCTCTCTCTCTCCGCGTAGTTGAATGGAAGATGGGGAGGAAGAAGGAGAGGCCTTATTTTAAAGGTGGCCGGTGATTTCCGGGAAGATAACACTTTTCTAACCTTAACTGCTACAAGCAGGTTCCTTTTGTCACAGATTCTTACATTGTTTATTTAAATTCATTAACTAATAAGGAAAAAGACAAGCAGGATTAGAAATTTCTGGAACCCCTGTTTTTCAACAGCTTGGAAAAAGCAAGCCCACTTTTTTTGCTTCTTATGAGTTTCGTTCCAACTTCCAAGTCAAACGAAGTGGCCTTGATTTTGGCGCTCTCTATTTTTATTTTTTTCAAGCATCGTTTATAAGAAACACACAAAACCTATTTTATCAAATATGAATGTTGTATCCCGCTTCCTTGTCAAACTCTCCACATGAACATTTTAAGAATTCAATTTAAATTTAGTCATCAGGCCGATGTGAAAAAATAGTCTTAAAATTATCCAGTGAAGTAATTAGTCGAGGTACGCGTACACTGGTCCAAATGCACTTTACCATAACTGCCCCCCCCAAAAAAAAAAAATTTGTTGAAATTACACGGAATAAACAACCGTCAAAATAAAAAAAATCAGAAAAAATTGACAAAAGAAGAGGGCAGGCAATGTCGGGTTCCTTGAAGGAGTGTTTGGTAACAAGAGTTGGTTAGCCCAGAGTCCAAACAGGTGTGAAAACGAGTGGACTCCACCAGTGTGTGAAGTGGTGGTGGCCTACTTGGTGAGAATTTCTTTGTGGGCCTTATATGAGAGAATCACATTCCATATCAACGCAATAAAATTTGCAGCCAGCACCTGTTAAAACCAAAACAAAAGCAAAAGGAATCGGTTGATGGGCAACTTATAAGTCATATTCTTTCGAAAAAAGACTACATCTTTGAAGGCAAGAATCAAGTTTTTTTTTTTTTTTAAAGAATAAAAAAATTTATTAATTAAAAAACAAAATCTCAAAGCAAAGGGACTCCATAAAACCATATTCAAAGACCACAGTTGTGCCTGCTTGAGAGAGAGACATTATAACCTGAAATTGTTGTGGTACGAATCGAAAGTTGAGGAATTGGAAAGGTATCCACAGTTGCCAATTTGCGATAACAGCAGATAACCACTCCTATCATATTAGAACACAAACTTTGGATGAGGTTCCAACCTAAAAATCATATGTCATGAAAGCAGAGCAACCCCTTTCATATATAGACTACCTGTTGGAGTTTTGGTAGTACTTGAGACGGCCTACCCTCGAGGGTTACCAACGTAGATAAGAAAACCCCAATGAATATGGGCGAGAAGATGAACTGCATTTCCCAAAACACAAGTGGCATTCTTAAACATTTCAGCATCAACACTAAACAACAAAGAAGAAGGAGGAGGAGGAGGAGGAGGAGGAGGAGGCACCTGATCGAGTACAAGGCGCATGAATGCACCCGATGCTCCACTTGCACTCACCAATTTACTTAGATACAAATACCTACACACACGAGAAAGTAATATTCCCAAACAAATATTAAAACAAGAAGCACAGAATTAGAGCACTTTGATAGCAACACTCGTCTTAAACAATGTAGAGCACGAAAAAGCCTCTCAAATAAATGACTTTCACATGCTCCATCTTCTATGAATTGCATCAAAACATATAATTCTAGTGGACATTCATCGACATCGTCTAGGAAATCTAGGGGGACAATCAATCAGATTAGAGAGAACATCTAAATGAATGTACAGGCACTGCTAAACCCTAAAAATGATGGTAATAGTTTTGAAAGATGATTCAAAGATTACCAGAAGTGCAATGTCGGACCCACCAAGACGAGCCCCAACGCACTGAAGAGAAAGGTCCTCTTCAGGTCTAGAGATGACACTTGATCAATCATAAGCTGAGGAGGCAGCAAAAATTATACAATGAAGGCATTAAAATGTGCACATATGTTGTTATATGATAGGATATGATACTTGAAGTATGAGCTTTTATATGGTTTTAGCTACATTTACCTGGCAGATTAAATCTCCGATCAACGTAAGAAATGCAGATGTCACAGCTTTAGTCCACACCGGATACTTTTCTAGAAGACCCAAATACCTTAAAAAAAAAATAAAAAAATTGAAACAATAGAGCCTGAATCATGATGAACTTTAAATAACTCAGAGCATAAATCCGTTCCGATTTTCCTTGTTTCTTCGATTACGTTTTTCGGGCATGTGGACTTGAGAACAATGATTCTCCCACAAAATAAATGTAAGTACACAAATATTGGAAATTGCAACTCTAAGTAATGTAGACAATAGCAAAGAAACTGGAACAAAATTACCTAAGTGACTGGGGAGGCAGTATTCATTGTCAAACACAATAACTGAACCAGAGCCCAATAATACTCCATAAAAATAAGAGAGAGAAAAAGAATAGAAAAGAAAAAGATAGAACTTCAATCAATTCATAACTTGGATACAACATCACATTCTACATCGATCACTTGAGAGGTTACTCCACTTAAAACCATCTTGTATCGAGTGGAGTAACTCTTTTGACTTGTATAATGCTTTGAGAACTCTCAAGTGATCGATATGAGACAAGAATCTAACACCCGTTTTTAAGTGCAACTCTCGGTTTGCAGGGATGATTTGACTATGAGGAAATAATGAAAAATGTGTAACTTTGGCTTGCACAAATAATTTGACTACAAGGGATTAAGAGACGAATTCACATAACATTGACTTTGATACCATATTAATCATATGTTGTCAAATGGAATAACTCCTTAGACTTGTATAGTGGTTTAGGAACTCTCAAGCGGCCGTCGATGTGGGACAGGAATCTAACACGTCGATGTGGGACAGGAATCTAACATGTAGATTTAGAGAACTTCAACCAGTTCATAAAGTATTGTCCAAGTTTTATTCATTTTATAAATGTTTAAGCTCTTCCATTTTACAGTGAAGAGTTTACTTTCATATTCATGCATTGAGATTAAGCTCAATCAGACCACTGATTTTGTTCGAAATAACAACAGCAAAGCATTCGAACATTTTCTCTGCATTGGGATCTTTAAAAATAATATTAAAAATCAAACAATCGATAAACAATCAAAACCTTTCAAAAGATTAAAGAATCGATAAAATAATTAAAGGAAGAACAAATTACCATGAAAGCAGTGACCATTTATTCCCGCCGCCGGCATCGCCTCCACCCCCGCCACTTCTACCAGAGTTTCCATCGCCATAACCTCCACGGCCACCGCCACTTCCACCGGAAATACCGTCCGAAAGAGCCGAACATCGAAGATAAACAGAACCCGAGCGTCTAATCCCAAATTCCGTGCGACCCAAATCATTAAAGGTGACAGTTTTGGAAGAACAAGACGCGTGAAATTGAGGATGAGTACACGGGAAACAGCTTCTAAGAGCAGCCGGCCGAACCTGATTCGCCGGAATTCTGTTCCGGTTACCGAAATGCCAAGTGGAATTGCGAGAAAGAGCCACCAAACGGGATATGCACGGAGATTTACGGGACAGTGCTACAGTATTCATTGCCATTATTCGTGCACTCTCAGGGTGGGGTTTTGAGGCTTTGGTAACGAGGTTTATTTATGTAATATCAACCGCCTTCATATGTCAATTCTCTTCGATTACTCTTTTATTAACTTCCTATTTTTCAAAGTATGTTTGGTTGGACAGAAAAAAATTAAAAAAATAAAAATTAAATTTATTTTTTTTTTTTCTAATTAGAGGGATATAAAATGAAGAAAAATAATATTTTATGTATATTAAAAAAATAAAAATAAAATATACTCGTGTAATTTACTAATTTATCATTATATATTACAAAAAAAAAATCTAATAGGAATATAATGATAATTTTAATATATTTTCCCTCCAACTCCATCATTTTCATCCCATATTTAGGGAGGAAAAAAAGAAGGTGTGAAGGGATCTTTTTTCCTTTTTTTATTTTTTATTTTTCACCAAACACAAATTTTTTTTCCCACCTCATTTTCTTTTTCATTTTTCCATCCATTTTATTTTTCATCCAACCAAACATAGCTTTATTTTGTTATTATTCGGTTTGACATTTTGTATTTTTGAAATTTGACCAAAATTTCACTTTATTTCCATTGTTTCAATTTGAATATCTAACAATATAAAATTTCCTAATCATCTCACTGCTGTCTAATTCATTATCACATTATAAATTTATACTAAAAATAATCATCTACCATATATATGACTGTATTTTAAAAAAAATTATGGACATTTTTGACATCTTTCTTTTCTCCCCTCTGGTTGTCCTTCTTGCCCAAATACTCAAGAGTCTAAAATATATATATATATATATATATATATATATACAAATCCATATATTACACAAAACAAAGTGTAGTGTTTATTTTTTAATAGAAAATTTGTAATGGACAAAGTAAGAGTAAAAGTATTGGGGGCGGTTTGCCATTAAAAATTGCAATCCAACTAACGATTTGGACTAAAGTGGTGTCATTGCGAAAGTTTATAGTGTCGTGTTCAAATTAAAACTACATGGACCAAACTGAAATAATGATCAAACATACCCCTTAAAAATGCCAGAAATCGTCGTTTTTCAAAAGACGCCAATTTTATTGCACCTAAAAACATGCATATCGTGTCCTTCAAGCTCTCGATTTATAATCGTCAGGGTTTCCGGTTAACCTTCTCGATGAAATGGAAGCTAAACTTTCGTCAGCGAAAGCAATTTTGCACAGCAACTCAAGCAGGATTCACGACAAGTTCCGGGCGTACGCGCACGTCTTCCAATCACTGACTGGTCACAACTTCTTCAGGAAACCAGGTCAGCAAGTTCATGCCCACATGACCCTCCGAGGCCTCAAACCCAACGCATTCATCGGCGCAAAGATGGTCGCAATGTATGCTAGCTCGGGCGATATCGACTCCGCCGTACTCGTGTTTCACACCATCAAATACCCATCTTCTCTCTCCTTCAATTCAATCATTCGGGCTTATACCCTACACGGTTTCTTCTACAACACACTGAAGCTCTACTTTTGTATGCACTCATTAGGTCTAAAAGGTGATCAATTCACACACCCGTTTGTGCTCAAGTCTTGTGCCGAGTTGTCGCATGTTCACCTCGGAAAATGCGTTCATGGCGTGAGTTTAAGGAGTGGGTTGGCGTTCGATGCCTACGTCGGGACCTCATTGATCGATATGTACGTGAAATGCGGGGAATTAAGCGACAGTCGCAAACTGTTCGACGAAATTCCCGTGAGAGACATTGCTTCTTGGAACTCCATGATCGCAGGATACATGAAAGAGGGGATGATTCAAGCTGCTGAGGATTTGTTTAAAACCATGCCTAGTAGAAGCATTGTTTCATGGACCGCCATGATATCAGGCTACACTCAAAACGGGTTGTCGGATCAAGCATTAAGCTTATTCGACACCATGATCCAAACCATGAAACCCAATTGGGTCACAATCATGAGTGTTCTTCCTGCTTGTGCACACTCAGCTGCACTAGACCGTGGCAGAAAAATCCATACTTACGCTAATGCCATTGGTTTGGATTCAAATTTTTCAGTCCAAACAGCACTCATCTCAATGTACGCAAAATGTGGTAGCCTTATTGATGCCCGCATCTGTTTCGACAGAATGCATAAAAACAAACAAAATTTGGCTGCTTTCAATGCCATGATCACAGCTTACGCGTCTCACGGCCATGGCAGAAAAGCAATATCAACGTTCGAAGACATGTTAAAAGCTGGAGTTCATCCTGATGAAATCACATTCACTGGGTTATTATCGGGTTGTAGCCATTCGGGTCTTGTTGATATCGGTTTAGAATACTTCAACCGAATGAGAGAAGTGTATTTGGTTGAGCCAAAACATGAACATTACGCCTGTGTAGTGGACATTTTGGGGCGTGCTGGGTGTCTAGTTGAAGCATATGACATGATCATCTCTCAAATGCCAATGCAAGCTGGAGCTAGCGTGTGGGGATCATTATTAGCAGCCAGTCGAAGTCAAAAAAACCTGGAATTTGCAGAGATCGCAGCTAAAAAACTGTTCATATTGGAACCTGAAAACAGTGGGAACTATGTTATTCTTTCGAATATGTATGCTGAGGCCGGGATGTGGGAGGAGGTGAACAACTTGAGAAGTGCGTTGAAGTTTCAGGGAGTTAAGAAGAGTCCTGGAGGCAGTTGGATCGAGGTGAATGGTAAAGCACATCTCTTTCTGGGAGGAGATGATTCTCATTTGCAGGTAAGGCTCTTATTATAAACGAACCAAGTTGTTCGCCAACAACTCGAGCTCGGTTTGAAAAAAGCTCATTTATTTATTAAATGAGCCGATCCCGAGCTCAATTTTCTGTTCCTTTAATATTCGAGCAGAGCGGAGCTGTGCTCGTGAACAGCTCGCATACGGGCTTGAATATATTTGCAATATATATAATTATGTTTTCGAGCTCGAGTTCAAACACATTGACAAGAGTCTAGCTCAAACATGATATGTTGAGTTCGGCTCAAGCTCCTTTATGTTTTGAGCCGAATTCGAGCTCAAACGGCTTTACACGAGCGTGCTGTGTTTGAGCTCGGCTCGAACTTGTTTATCTTTTGAGCTAAGCTCGAGTTTAGACATATTTATATGAGTCGAGTTCGAACATGGTATGTTGAGCTCCGCTCGAGCTCATTTATGTTTTGACCCAAGCTTGATCTCGAATATTTACAGGAGCCAAGCTCAAGCATGGCATGTTGAGCTTAGTTCGAGTTCAAGTTTGACTAACTTAAAAGTCAAAATAAATAAACAAGTCTACACGTCTACTCATTTACAGTCCTATTTTGCAGGCAAAGGAGATATGCGATTTTTTAGAGGCATTGCCTGATAAGATAAAAGCAGCGGGTTACTCAGCGGATACAAGCGTGGTATTGCATGATGTGAGTGAAGAAGAGAAAGAACGTAATCTGATGACTCACAGCGAGAAGTTGGCAATTGCGTTTGGGCTTCTTAATACGAGCCCAGGCACCATTCTTCGTGTGACTAAAAACCTTAGAATATGTGGAGACTGTCACACCGCGACCAAGTGTATTTCGAAAGTGTTTGAACGGGAGATTATTGTGAGAGATGTGAATCGATTTCACCATTTCAAAAACGGGTCATGCTCCTGCAACGACTATTGGTGACAGATAAAAACATGCAGACCAGACTGTACGTTGTAGGTACTGATAAATCTCTCTTTTCATTACCTGTTTACTTTCATCAAGGGAACACACAGTCTCATTTAAGATAAATCTAATACAAGTAGCAGTCAAGTTTCTTCAGTAAAGGATGTTTGACACTTTGCACCCTTGAAATTTGACCATTATTTCACTTTGGTTCCTGTAGTTCAATTTGAACACATGCACCCTTAAATTTTCGTAATGTGATCCCAATTCAGTCCAAATCAATAATTCCATTACAATTTTAGATGGAAAACTGTCACCTGATGTGCCCCCAGCTATTTTTAGAAGGACCTTAAGGGCATTTCTATCATTTTCCTTTATTTTTTATTTTTATTTTTTCAAGAAAAAAAACTATATATATGTTATATTATATCCATATTTTTGACTTCTGAGCATTTAGACAACAAGAAAGAGAACAGGAGAAAGTTGGAAAGCCCCTTAAAAATAGTTACATGCGCGACTAGTGATTATTTTCTGTCCAAAATTGTAATGAGAATAATGACTTATACTGTAGTGGGATGATTAAGAAATTTGAGGTGTTATATGTTCAAATTGAAACCATGTGGACGAAAGTGAGATCTTGGTCAAAATTCAGGGGTTTGTGAAGAGTTAGCTCAATGCCTTGGCTATGTTTGTGAAGAGTTAAACACCTTTTAAAATCTTTGAGATGGGCATCCAGCAAAGTTTAGTTAAAATCTTTGTTGATGAAATTTGGGACTACATGAAGAGTTTGGTGAGGCTCCTATTCCCTCTTCTACAATTGCTATTCATTCTGGGTTTTGTTTTGAAGAGGAATAGTTATTATTTGGATTGGATGAAGCACTTTCCTGGTGAGCTCTCTAAATTCATGAAACTGAAGGAGAGTCGATGCTAAATGTAAACCACATATCTGGCTGTGGAAATATTTTTTGGTCATTTTTTCTCCACCGGAACTTGTCAATCCATATCATATTTAGTCATTTCTTGTGGAATTTTAGGGGGTGGGGGTGGGGGATTGATTTTGAGTCTTCACCCACCCAACAAACCGAAATAATTGCATGATATAATGGGGCAGAGTAAGTAGACTGCCTAGAAGTCTCCTTTATTTTCATAATTAGGCAGATGAAAATGAAAATAAACAGATAACAGTCATCATCCTAACTTAGAAACCTACTGTAATATACAAAATCTCTGATCAGGCCACAGTATCCTTAGCATTTGCTTTGCACAAAAACTGGAAGAAAATGGACAACAAAGAAGTCCTTCAGGAAACTTTTTGATTGAGGCCAAAACAATTTTTTTTTTACTTAACTGAATGGTTACGCACATATGAGTGGCCCACCCATAAAAAGTGAAAGCAATGTGTAGCTAAACATACATCTTTGAAGACTACTGTGATGATCAGATTCTGGGTCAACGAAACAGACAAAAATGAGGGGACCCAATTAACTAGTTTGGCATAATGTATGGACATGGAAGAAGTTACAAAATATATCACAACCAAACCTCACTATATAATTACCAATCTCTATTTAAATTATATACTCAAAAGATTCATTCACTCTCATAACTCATTATCCCAATAGATTCCTAAGACAAACTGGGGGGAGCGAGCGAGAGAGAGAATGGAAAATAGGAGAGAAGCGAACACATCAGGAAATGAAAAGCTGGGTCACTTAGAAGATAAGGTGAAGGTAGATGAGGAAAAAGAGGTAGTGTCGGTTGAGAAGATATTTGAGGACAGGGAGGTGCCAACATGGAGGAAACAGCTGACGTTGAGAGCCATGGCAGTGAGCTTCGTGCTGTCTGTGATGTTCAGCTTCATAGTGATGAAGCTCAACCTCACCACCGGTATCATCCCTTCCCTTAACGTATCAGCCGGACTCTTGGGGTTCTTCTTTGTCAAGACATGGACCAAGTTGCTCCATCAATCTGGCATGCTGAAGCAGCCCTTCACTCGTCAAGAAAACACTGTTATTCAGACATGTGTTGTTGCCGCCTCTGGCATTGCCTTCAGCGGTAAACACACACGTCCTTTAGGATCCATAATGCCTAATTACAACTAAAAGTTAATTCTTGTTTTTGCTATTTTGTTGATTCAGGTGGTTTTGGGAGTTACCTCTTTGGGATGAGCGAACGAATTGGCAAACAATCAGCAGAAATCAAAGGTCACCTTGATTATAAGAATCCATCATTGGGGTGGATGATAGGATTTCTTTTTATTGTCAGCTTTCTGGGTCTTTTCTCCGTGGTGCCTCTCCGGAAGGTATGTTTACTTACCTCATTGCTCAAATGGGTATTAGGTGATACAAGAAACTATTGAAGAACATTTGACTACAATCTATAAATGAGTAATGGATTTCAAGCCGTGGTTTTGTTTATTTGATCTTTTCCCGGTATTTAGACGAACTTTCCTTATAATTATCCGATCTTGAATTGTTTCACTCAGATAATGATCATAGACTTCAAATTGACATACCCAAGTGGTACTGCAACTGCACACCTTATCAACAGTTTCCATACCCCTGAAGGAGCCAAAATAGCCAAGTAAACTTCCATCATAAGCTCTGTCATTCATTCATTCAAGGCTTTTCTATTGGACGATATAGAAATCTAGAGACTGCCCTGCTCATACTAATGCATGTTGGCAGGAAGCAAGTGAGAGAGCTGGGCAAGTTCTTCTCCTTCAGCTTCTTGTGGGGTTTCTTCCAGTGGTTCTTTACTGCTGGTGAAGACTGTGGTTTTGCTAGCTTCCCCACATTTGGACTAAAAGCATATGAGCACAAGTACACTCTTTAACCTTTCTGTCTCTAATTCACCATATCCATGTGGTTTTAGCTCAGCCTGGTCATACTTCGGAATTACAGGTTCTTCTTTGATTTCTCAGCAACTTATATTGGAGTTGGCATGATATGTCCCCATATCATTAACGTCTCTGTGCTTGTTGGAGGAATTCTATCTTGGGGTATTTTGTGGCCTCTCATAGGAACAAAGAAGGGTGACTGGTACAGTGCAGAACTAGATCCAGAGAACCTACAGGGTCTTCAAGGTTATAAGGTAATTTATCAACTAAATGCGTTCATAGTTCCTCTTCTACATAACCTTAACACATTTACTTCTGCATTACTTGCAGATATTTATGGGCATCGCCATGATCCTTGGAGACGGTTTGTACAATTTCTTCAAGGTGCTGATCCGAACTCTGGCTGGCTTATTGACCTTAATGAAACACAAAAACGCGACCAAACGTCTCCCAGTGGCTGACAATCATCTGACACCTGTCAGCCCATCTCTTTCCTATGATGATCAGCGGCGAACCCATCTCTTTCTCAAAGATCAAATCCCTTCATTCTTCGCAGTTGGAGGGTACATTGCAATCGCTGCAGTCTCCACTGCAACAATTCCCCATATCTTCCCCCAACTCAAATGGTATTACATTATAGTTATCTACATCTTTGCACCCACCCTGGCCTTCTGCAATGCATTTGGCTGTGGGCTTACTGATTGGTCCTTGGCATCAACTTATGGGAAGCTTGCTATCTTCGTGATAGGGGCATGGGCTGGTGCCTCTAGTGGTGGAGTACTTGCAGGTTTAGCAGCATGTGGGGTGATGATGAACATTGTCTCCACAGCCTCTGACCTCACGCAGGATTTCAAGACTGGATACTTGACATTGGCATC
This sequence comes from Eucommia ulmoides, assembly GCA_016647705.1. Lineage (NCBI taxonomy): Eukaryota > Viridiplantae > Streptophyta > Magnoliopsida > Garryales > Eucommiaceae > Eucommia > Eucommia ulmoides. The sequence goes on along the minus strand of JAENRU010000270.1, from coordinate 214,192 downwards.
GCCTCGATCCATGTTCGTCAGTCAAGTGATAGGCACTGCAATGGGTTGTGTGATTTCGCCTTGTGTCTTTTGGATCTTCTACAAGGCCTTCCCTGACCTCGGCCTTCCTCAAAGCGAATATCCTGCACCTTTTGCTCTAATCTATCGCAACATGGCTGTATTAGGAGTTGAAGGCTTCTCTACCCTGCCAAAAAATTGTCTCCTGCTCTGCTGTGTGTTCTTCGCTGCAGCCATTCTCATTAACTTAGTCAGAGATGCTCTGGGTAAGGAACGTGCATGGTTCATTCCGCTCCCAATGGCAATGGCAATACCTTTCTACTTGGGTTCCTACTTTGCTATTGATATGTGCATTGGTAGCTTGATACTCTTTATATGGGGTAAGGTAAACAAGGCCAAAGCAGAAGCTTTTGGCCCAGCCGTAGCTTCAGGTTTGATATGTGGTGATGGTATTTGGACTTTGCCCAGTTCCATACTCGCTCTGGCTGGAGTAAGGCCTCCAATTTGCATGAAATTTCTCTCTAAGGGAACAAACAGCAGGGTGGATAAGTTTTTAAAGCCATTGGGTTGAGATTGGCTCTACATATGTAATCAAATCCTATATAAGCAGGTTTATATTGTGCAATGATAAAGTAAATGATCCTATGTTCATTTTCTTTCTTAGCTTCTTTGGTTGAGGTAAGTTAACAGATGATGAAGCTTGAATAAATGCAAATCTAAACGTTAAACTCACTAATTTTGAAAGATATCATCCTTGCTTGATGAGTAGTCACAACAGTAAAATCTCACGAAAATAATGCAAGCCTTGAGGACAAGGATGTAATTATTGAGGCTTCATCACTCAAATTTAAAACCCAATTTAAGTGTCAAAGAAAACTAGAAAAAACTACTTAAATAAAAATGTGAAATGATAAATGATCAAGTTGGGGGCATGTATTCGTTCTTCGATTATCCTAATACGTTTTATTTCTTTATCTATTTTGATTCGGTGTATAATGAAGTAAATTATCTACAAGAAAAATTACAACAAAAGTTTGATTATTGAATTGGCATAAATTATCTTTGGGATTTGATTCCTAATCTACGGTGAACCAATCCCTAAGCATAATTCATTCCTATCAAATGCATCGATTAGTCGACCGTCTAAATTGATAGCAAAATGTTGATCATCAAACAGTAAGTTGATTCTCGGTAGTCACCGGCAAAGGTATTCGGACATGAAAAGTGGGGTAAAAAGCAAACAAACCAACTCATCAGCACGTGGAAGACAATGCCTCTTTCTGGTTTCATCGACATATTTACTTGCTCAAAATTGTTTGTATAACTCAAGTACTCAACATAATATGCATCACTTTGCCTGAAATTGTTAAATCATACCCCTATTGTCTGGTGACACCAGGATCTCAAGCAGCCCACTCTTCATCACTCGCATCAGTTTCCTGAATCAAATGAAAATTGTTAAACACTATTGTAATCACACATGCCAAACTATTTTTACCCAAATGAACAACATTGATGACAATGACGTTGCTTTAGGTGATAAGCAAGTAATATCTTTGCATTTGATGTATCAGTTGGAGTGGTGTAATTTATGATGAGTCATGCAAGTTTGTAAAATAATAGCAGGAAATCATACCTGTGATGCGCTTGAGAACTCTTCAATCTCATCTTCTTCTACCTAAAAAGTTAATCAAAACGTTCAATCACTTGTTTAAGCTATATTAAATAGCCTAATCATCAGTTAAAACACCACAACTTTCAACATGCACTATCAATCCAAACAAATGCATTCCGATGTAGGTTCGAACCCCCCATAAAGTGACTATTCCTTATTTTGATTTAAGTTAATAAAATTGGAAGGTAGCAAGGAGTGAAGGTCAAAGTCATGCATAAAAACAAAAAGAACGAGATTATGAAGCAACAATACCTCCGGCTGTTTCTTCCTAGTTTTACTTTCAGTACCTACAAAGTTTGTGGAAACAATAAGCAAGAGCATCAGAAACTTTGCACAGAGAATTTAAATACACATCACCATCACAGAGAAACAAATAACAGAAGCAAGCATGGGGTAAGTTGCTTCATGGGTTTGGGAACTAATTAAATAGGCAAGTACAAAAAGACTAGCATGTCCTGCAAGTTACCAGAGTTCCTATTGCAGCATGCTTCAAAAATCAAATATTCTTACACTAGTTCCTACTACTAGCTCCTACATACTTGAATGATAGAACAGGCAAACCTTTCTATATACTTGAGCCCCCATCCCATGCCTCAAGACCCAGGATTATTACATGGTTCTGTCAAAACAATTATTTTTACACTATCAAACACGCTTTTCATTTTTTGGTCTTACTTTTAAGTAAAAGTATTTTTTTTGTCAAAATAATAATTTTTTTATTTTAAAAAATTCTTTAAAAAAACATTGGCAAACGGTGCCAAAGTTTTTTTTATGTGCTATACAGTATGCAATTCATATACTCTATCAACATAAATCCTTAAATAATTCATATTCTCTATGAACATGATTTTTTTGAATATTCAATGCAACAATGAATGAGTTCCTCCATGTGAATCGTTGCATTGAAACCGGAGTTTTGCAAGAAATAAGCTAAAAGTGTAGTGAGCTCCTAAAAACGCGAAAGGCGAAACCACAGATTGTGCATTGTGAAAACAAGGAATCTGCAGTCCACTCTATTTATTGGGTGTATGTAGACCAGTGCCTAAACAAGTAGCTTCCAGGGGTGGTAAGAAGGGCACTGTACTTTCCAGTAAGGTATGAAATCAGTCTATATACAGTACACTTCTTCCCTAAGAAGGCTCTCTCTAGTAAAGTACAAAACCAGTCTAGAGCAGTGATATGGCCTACAGGTATATATTTCTATAAAGAGAAAAGAGAAACTGACCACGTTTTCTCTTCTTGATCACCTTCCCTTTTTTCTCCGGTGTTCCTGCCTGCAAGAATATACAAACAACTTAAAGCCACTCAACCACAACAGTTGCCCACAATTTTAATGCACTGTGTTACACAAAACAAGAAAGGAATCCAATTCAAATTTAAATTCCGAAAAAAAAAAAAAAAAAAAAAATAATTTTTTTTTGGAACATATGATAAAGGATTCTTACTTTCACTTGATCAGCCTTCCGTTTCGAATATGTTTGCTTTGAATTCCGACTGGAAACTGAAAACAAAAATGATTCCAGCTGATTAGCCATTCCAAGTTCAGTATGCGAACTGGAAGAAAACATTTAGGCGAAGTACAAACCTTTGGATGAGGGAGAATTTCGAGAGTTTCTTGGTTCCTTCTGAAAATGAAAAATGAAAAAAGGCTAAATTCAAGACCGAGAAAAGATTTTACTGAGCAGTAATGTTCAATCCCTCTTCATGATAGAGTGATAGACTACTGTATGAATACCAAACATAAAGTGAAGTAAGGCACTGAGCTGTGAGCATGGCCATGGAGCCCAAAACCTGTGGCCCAAGCATATGCATCTCAAGCATGGCATGCCACAATCATGTCAAGCAAAGACGCAACCTTTAGAAACTTGCGATTTCTAGAAATAAAATCCATTTATAAAAGATGGGTTTCATAGACCTCAATGGCCGAAAAATATTGATCGTCCATGCAATTCACATTTCTCTAACACTCCCAACCATGAAGGACAATGTCCAAATGGTTTTGCATATCACCATCTTGTGCCTGGGATGAAAATCTTTCCTTTTTCTTTTCTCTTTTTTATTTCGTGTGTGTGTGGGGGGGGGGGGGGGGGGAGAGAGGAGCGGATATTAATTTCATTTGGATTCTTAATTGTCTGACCAGTATCTTACCTTCTCTTCAACCTTCTTGAACATTGTAGATATAGTAGCTTGCACAAGTGAAGTGCGATTACTACAAGAGAGTTCCTCAGATTTTGTAGCAGGAACAGCAGATTGATGTTCAGAAAAATGAGTGTCTACTGCGGCATCTTCATTGTCAATGTCAAAGACCATGGGAGAGGAAGTTTTGATCTGTATTTACTACTTAAGGGAAGCAACATTTAATGAGAAGAAACACTTATGGTCATGACCATACATGAGGTCTTAAAACCATGTCGTATAAAGAGAACTCAGGAAGAGAAAGCAATAACAAACTATACCAGCACATTAAATTGATCAACTTAAAACATAATTAGGATATTTCCAAGAGCGTAATTCCTAGTTGGACTTTCTGCTTCAGATTTCTTTTCCCCTTCCTCAGATGTTTCAGCATCGTTGTCAACAGAATCCTCCTCAGGAGAAGCTTCCGTATAACTGAAGCAAGAAAAAGTCTTGAGAAGCTGAAACAATAAACTTTTTATATATTGACAGATTGGATATCCAAAATCAACTGGTACTTTAAAAAAACACTTAGAGCACATTGAAGGAACATACATAACAAACTAGTAGTTAATAAAGAAAAGTTCCGCGACATTTTCAAAGTATTAGGATAAATGAAAAGAAGTTGGACCAAAGATAAATTTATGGTATCTTCTAAATGATCACGATCCTGACATCTTGAATAAACTGAGAAGTAAGATGTTGCAAATCAACTATAGTAAATACCATTTGGCAGTAGATTCCATATTTTTCAGTCTACAGTATGTACTGACTACTAAATGTCATGCTGATGACTGACGAGTTGGAATAAGGTAAGGTAGAAGGTAAGGTAAATACTTTAATGTCTTTCCTGCAATCCTTGATGACTGACGAATTGGAGTCGCATCAAGCAGATCTTTGGAATTATTTTGACTGTCAGAAATATCATCTTCTGACTCTGTTTTAGGAGACTGTTGTACTGAACATTTCATTTTAGGCTTGGAAACAGCATGCTTTGTTCCGTATGATGCACCGGCGCCACCTTTGAAATCAGGCTCCTCATGTTGTACCTGGGACCAGTGCCAAATAGACAAGTATGTCAGGAATAATTCCCCCCCAAAAAATAGCTGATGATGAACTAACTTTAGGTACAAGATGGAAATTGGGATAACTTATAGGGAGACTAACCGTATTCAACTCCTTTGGAAACTCCAGGCGGGCTTCTTCAGGATTATCATCTTTTTTCCCAATCCACCATGCATCAGAGAATACAATCTGGAAGAGCAAGAAGCTACAAATGATACAGTTTTCCATCAACTCGGATAAAATTTTAGGCAGAAATGGAGGGGCTCACTGAGCTACTTAGAGGACAAACAATGTGTGTGTTCTCCGATTTTACAGTAAAAAAAATGGCATTGTGGTGTCTACTTCCCACTTGTTTGCCGCTGCCATATTCTTTTATCATGCCTGCAAATCTCGTCAACTGAAATTCTCAAGGTGTGTCCTACTGTCCTTTCAAGCTTAATTTATCAAATACATATATCATTTCCATGGAGAGGTTTGTGTAGTTAAGGAGTTGGATAAAAATGGGGCAAGTGTATTAAAAAATCCCTATCAATTGTTTTCTTTACTTACATAGAGGTTAAGAAAATCCTTTTCATATGAAGTATTTTTAGTATAGGGGCATATGGTAGTCTGATGGCGTCTATTTTGTATTTGGTTTTTTGCCTCCTTATCAACCTTTTAATACAATTTCCATACTTGCCTATCAAAAGCAAACATAACAAAGCAAGACATCCGGCATCTAAGTACTAAATGGAGTTTGAAGGTTTTACTTTTGCAATGGGCATCATATAGTAGGGCTAAAACTCATTGACAACAAATGAAAGAACCAGATATATCTCATGCAACTGCAGATAAAAGAAAATAATATGGATCACCCCAAGACTTTCAGGAAAATTAAGCACAAGAAACAAAATGAAGATACTAACCATGTTATCAAAGTAATCCTCGCACATCACATTCTTCCCACCTCTAGAGAACTGTAGTGTCAAGTATCTGTTCTTTGGATAAACAATGGTTCCAAACAACTTCATCTGACCCTATATACCACAGCAAGCAAATAAAATAAGTTCAATGTTTAAATTTGGGACCCGCCAAAAGCAATTGGTAATTGAGAATGAAGGGTAGGAAAGGAGAAAAAAATCATTCCTCCAAATGATTGCCAAAAGTAAAGACAAAGAAATTGCAAAAAAAAATCATTCCTCCAAATGATTGCCATGAACAATTCAAAAAAAGCTAAGGAAAGAGGAATATCAAAATGAGCAAACCCTTAAGTTCATTTATTTAAATATTCATTTGCATGTCTATACTATTTTGCATCTCTATTTGATAAGCACTTAATTTTAAGGTCTAATCATGGATGAGATAAAAAATAAATGGAGTACGAATTCCAGTTTCTGAGCTCTTGAGCTACAATGAACAAGATGTCCATCGTTCACTGTAAAACTAATTTGGAAGTAGATGAAGCATGAAAACTTTGAAGGAATAGCAGAAGTGTCGATGAAACAAATCAGCTTGATGTCGCCCTTATGTAGTAATCATTGTTGGCACTAGCTGCATTGGCTTGTTGGCGTAACGTAGGGCTTCCATAAAGAAGTTTTTAGTTAACCGCTAGGTTCATGTTTGTTCTATATTTTCTTGTTCTTTTCTTTCATCTATCCTACAAATTATAAAATTCCAAACTATAATCAACCAAGCAGACTATAGACAAAAGGAAAAATAATAATAAATAGAAAAATACATATATAAACGAAGTACCTGAGGGAACTCGAGGTAGAGAATAGGGTTTTTGGTGCCCAAATCCTTGAGATCGCCGACCTTTCCACCAGAGATGGGAGCGAGAAGTCCAGGAAACGAAAACAGAAACCTATTCTTGCGCTGAGATTTTCTGATGATGTCTTTGCCATGGTGTTTGAGAACTGTATTCGATGGGTTGAGTGCAGTGCTAGCAGCCGCAGGAGTCTCCGACAGTAATCCCTTGGATATCGCGAGCTTTTTCAGTCTCTTACGCTCCGCGGCTCCTGCGTCTGGCTCCGTCGTAGCAGCATCGTCTTTCTTCTTCGCTGCCCTGCCCATTTCTTGTTTGCGAGCGCCGGAGCAACTCCGGCTATATCAGAGAACGCTGAGGTCCGGTTAACCGCAAAGTAAACCGTTGCCTTAAGTCCACTTATTTCTCAAATTGAAATTTAAAAGTAGTTTTTCACAATTTGGTTCAAAATGAGTACAAAATATTAATTACAGAGTTATTTTTCTTTAACGACTTTCTTAAATGCCCAAGTTTCTAGAGAAAAATATCTTTTTTTGTCCTTAAAATATGAATGAATGTCTATTTGGAACTTCAAATTCATTAAATTATATATTTGATTTCTCAACTTTCATATTTGTTTTAATTTTACAAAATTAAAAGCAATATTAACGATTTTGGACGAAAAACGGGTTATACTTGAGTTTCTAATGGGAATATTATTGTTATTTCATTACTCCACTGAATTTAAAACATTCTCCTTTAACAAATATTGAGTATTATCTTTTTTATTCTTCAGATAAATCATTGTTAGTAAAATGTTAAAAAGAAAACGTATTGTACTCAGCGAAATGATGAAGTGATGAAAATATTTACATTAGAAGACAATATGTTGAGAAAAAACTATTTTTTATCCTAAATTATTAATATTTTTAATTTTGAGATATTAAAACAAATGTAAAATTTTAGAGACCAAATGTGCAATTCAATAAATTTCAAAGGGAATTTATTGAAATATAGAAATCATAAAATAGACCCCCAACTATAATAATAAAGTTTTTAATCCCCGATTTTTTTTTAAAAAAATAGTCATTTGACCATTATTTTTTCATAATTTATATAAAATGTCATTAATTTTTAAAAAAATTTACTTTTTTTTTTTTAAATATTTTCACTACATGTTTATGGGTTGATTGCGCTGCTGTAAAAATTCATAATTTTCTCCAAAACACATATTTTCATCAAAACACACTAAAAACATATCAATATGAACATTCACAAAAAAAACACAATTCTATGAACACATTCATAAAACACACCGATGTGTATTTTCATCAAAACACATTGGAAATACACCGATAAGAACATTTACAAAGAACAACTCAATATAAACATTCACAAAAAATAAAACAAAATCAACAAAAAGCCAATCACGTGAATAAACAAAAATTCCACAAAAATCAACAAAAAATTCACAATGAATATTCACGACGATCTGAACATTTACGCGAAAAAAAAATCAACTAAAAATTCATATTCACATTCAGAAAAAAATCTAAAGAAAAAAATCTAAATAAAAATGGAAAAATAAAAAATCTTAATAAAAATGGAAAAGTGAATTAAAGGTGACCCTTCATGGACTCACATGCAAGGCAGGGCGAGAGAGAGAGAGAGAGCACTTCATCTATGGATGTCGCTTGAAGAATAAACTCACACGTGACACATCGCAATATATAATCGCAGAGAGAGAGAGACAGATGGTAGTTGGAGAATAAACTCAAAAGAGGGAGAGAGGAGCCACTTTTATTACAGTCGGTTCGGAGAGAGCACACGCAATTGAGAGTTATATGATTATCTGTTCGTCGTTTGATTTTCGGATTTCCGTCCGGGATTTTGCAATGAAGTTTTTGGAAAATTTCCGGCAGATGAGAGAGGGGTGGCTTATAGAGAGATGGGTTGCTGAAATAAAATGAGAGAAGTGAGTGTTTAGGGATTAGGATTTGGGTTTCTTGTATTCGTATAGGAGTATAGTCGTTCGTTCATTATTATTTTTAATTGTCAAATGATAAAATACTAAGAAGATGATTAAATAATATTTTTTTTTTTAAAAAAAATATAAAATTTAGACTAAATAATAAAAAATTCAATTTCAAAATCCAGACAGATACCCATTTCATATTTAAAAAAATAAAAATATAATTTTTCCAAATTTATAATATAGAAAATTTTATTTGTCAAAAATATTATTCAATTACTAAGTCTATTTACAGTTTGATTTGAAACTTTTTAGTTTTAATTAATGTAGTTTTGTCTAAATTGTTAGTTTTATTTAAAAAAAAAAAAAACAATATAAATAATAATTTAAAGAGGTTTGTATTTTTATTTAATAAAAAATATTGCACATTTAGAAGCCCCCTACTAAATGTTGTCGAATATTGGTCTCAAGCTTCCATTTTTAGCATTAAATCCTGAACCAAATCAAGTTAATTAAGTGTAGTAATCTTCTTAGAAGGAAGATTTAGGTTGGGTTCTTGTTGTGGCAGCATCAACAAGAAATCTCTTTTCCAAAAGCTAGAGAAAAAGCAGCAAAAAGCCCTAAACACTACCATGTAAAAATGCATCCCACCATGGAAATGCTCTAGAGTCAACACCACTTTCCTCAACACCTACCTAATCACTCTTTGCATTTTTCTCATTTAATATTTCAACAATTCCCCTGACTTGATCTGCTAGTCGGTCTACCCTTTTAGATTGCTCCTCCAACGATGCGAGGATTTGCTGCAATGCAGTAGAGTGAGCAGTCGTATCCTCTTGGGAAAACAATGGTTGATATTACGGTTGGTAGTAAGATTGATCATAAAAGTATGATTATGAAGGCTTACTATAATATTATTAATCTCACCCATAATTATTCAAGTATTGATTATATTCAACTATAATATTATTAATCTCACCCATAATTATTTGAGTATTGATTATATTCAACTATAATATTATTAATCTCACTCATAATTATTCGAGTATTAATAATATTCAAGCGATGGATAATATGTATCGGGATAAATATTATTATACGAACATTGTGGGATTTTGATAATTGTATGGACATTGGTTGGTGAAATGAGCCGGACTTTGACATACGGTGCATGAATATGGGTTATATTGCAGTCTAAAGGTGTTAGATTGATCTATTTTTTTTTAGTAAAGTAGCAAACCACCCAGAGAAATCATCTATCTACCCTAGTCTCAGAAAAAATTATTTTATGAATTTTATATTCATTATAACAAAAATGGCCTATCGAGATAAATTTGGGCTTTTTAGGATACTTGGATTGGTGCCCCATAAAAGCTGCCCCCAATAGGTTTTACGAACATTGTCCTTTTTGTTTGAACTTATTAAGATAATAATAAATATCCTATAAGATAGTTATTAGGACACCTTATATTGACTCTATAGCATTTTATATTTTTTAAATTATATATATTAAGACACTTTAAAGTGTTGTGATAAACTTATATTAGGACACTTTTTAGTGTCCCAATAAATTTATTATTTATTTTATGAGATAAATTTTACTACCTCAAAAGGTATCCATTTTTTTTTAATTTAAAATAACAAAATACTTTAAATCTAAAAAATAAACACTACAACTTCATCACAATACAAAATACATAAATAACTCAAACTACCAAATACACAAGCTAAATAATAACCAAAAAGAACATTAACAAATATATTAACCAAAAAATAATATAAACTTATTTTTGTTCTCCAATACAAGATTAATAAACTAAAAAAATTTTGCAACCAAAACAAGATTCATACACTAAAAACATTTGTAACCAAAACAACCACAAAACTATATTTCTAAAGTTTAATGCTCCATCTACAAAACAACAACATACCATACTTTCTCCAATCTTCATCCAATTTAATTCAATCTTCATCCAAAGAAACATATATTATCAAAACATATACATAAAAAAACTATAAGTCATAACTTGACCGACTAGTAAAATCCCATCATCAACATCATATTAGACAAAGTGTACGTGGCCAGACTAAACAAGAGGTTTTCACCTCCATTAGGGCATGCTGCTATGACGTAACATGTTTAAGGGTGGGGGTGGGGGTGGGGGTGGGGGTGTAACATTGCCCATGGAACATAACAATTTGTGACAGTTGACAGGTATTCGATTTCCATGCAACAAATTATAATCCAATTAATGTTCTTTCATATGTCAAGTTAATTCATCCAGAAGGGAAACAACGGGCATCTAATCTAAAAAATACAAATAATGAATAAATTCACCACCTATTCTGCCAATGACTTCGGTATTTGGATCCTTCAATGTTGAGGGAACGTTTAGACTTTGATATTAGCAAACAAAATGGTATCATTCAAGGTGGCATTTATAATTGAGTAAGTTACTTCTTTGAAACCACGCCATATAGTTGTGCAACAGAGACTTCAGACCAGATATGCATATAGTAGTAGAACAAACTGCCGAGTAAAATCAATTGCAGACTGAACTTAATCAACTAGCAACAAGTATACAATTTAAGATGTCATCAGTACCCAAATTAAAACAAACAAACAAAAAATAGAGTAAATTACAGAAATCCCTATTGGCACTCCTACAATGTCCATTTTATTTACCTATAATATAGTAGTGTAATTGAAATGCAAGTGGACATACGGGGACATGCTTACTGGATGATGATCACGTCACATGTATATAAACCTGCTATGCACCTGTCAATCCAACGCAGAGTCCGATACATAGCCTCTTCTTTTGTTGGACCTGTAATGGTTGTTCTCACAGCATCATCAAGTGCCATAATGCTATCCGCACCAATTCGGTTCTGTAAAAATTGTTACATGAGCACAACAAATACAGGTTTTAGAGAGGGAACAATTTAAAAAGTTTTAAAACGAAAAGCAGGAGGAAGTCAAAGAACAACCAGGTGAACTCAACATTAATTAAGAGATCACAAACCAAAATTTGCATCTCACCTCATTAGCTCGCCATCAGAAAAACCAAACAAAAGCCTTAACACCATCAGAAAAACCAATACCTTGATAAAATCCCAAACACAAAGTGGAAAAAATTTGATCTCTCAATGAAGATCAAACACAATGGCAGCGAAAAATGGAGTTTAAGTTACAACTTCAATGTCGATCGCGAAGGCCAACGAACACACAGCCAGAGCCACCTCTGAATAATGGATACATTGAAATAAAATCCAAATTAGATCAATAAGCAAAATAAAAATTTAAGAATCATAAATAATGAATACCCAAATCAACATCGTATATAGGAAGAATCCGCCTATCCATGTCATCTCCTTGTAGATTTTGTTGAGAAAAGGTCAATTTAGCACCCTACAATCTGCAATTCAGCATGAACATTGAACAAGGAAGATGATATCTATGAAATTACTTGAAGAAACAGAAAAACAGAAGCACAAACAGAAACAAGGAACAAGGATAGCGTTGAAATAGAAATAGAAACTGAAACAAGGAACAATGATGATGATTTAGAAGCAAAAAAAGCAATACTCACTCATGACAAAAAAAAATAAATTTGGCTGAAACTTTGCAGTGAATAAAAGAAAAATGAAAAAGATAGTTGCCATGAAAGCCCCAATCTGCCAACAAATTTAACTACAGTTTGGCTAAACCAGGAGATGTTCACATTGTTCACCAGAATTTGATTTCATCTATATAATCATGAAATATTCCAAACAACAGCAAGGCACATATGATCTTAGTTTTTGGAAATTAACCGTTGATTATTTTTGCATAGCGCTGCCGAAATTGGACAAGCTTGAAGCAATTGATGCAAAGAAACTGTCGCTTTGCTTCTGACCCTTGTTTGCAACCATCTCTTCAAAACCTAATTGAACTTAATCCTTCCCAATCGGCTCTTTATGCTGATTAATTGTTCAATTAAAAACAATAATATGAACATAAATTTAACAAAAAAATAGAGAATAGGAAGAGGAAGAGAAGATTTAGAGAAGACCGCACCTAGGGTTTGCAATCGCAAGCGGTGGAAGACAAACGATTCTTCAGAGCGGTGTGGAACACGAACATTACTGCTGATGGCGTCGGTGGCATGTATGTCTACGGTGATGGCATCGCCTCTACATCTGAGTCTCACTGACTGGGTTTCTCCCTCTCTCTCTCTCTTCTTCAGTAGCGGCGATTCAACAACGTTGGATAGGCGGCGATTGGGAGAGGCGACGATTGAGAGAGCTAGAAGATAGAGGGATGAGCTTCTGTTCTCAATCGCCGAAGGAGAGTTGGATAGAGAAGTATTAGCACCTAAGAAGGCAGGAGGATCAAACAACACCGACTTGGTGTGATTTGCTACCGGACATGGTGCATACCGCACGGATGGAGTCTTTGGCAAAAAGGGCACCAACTTGGTGCCTGTCGGTGAGCAGTAGCGTTGTGGCACAACGCCGACAGGTGTTGGGCAGTGTAGAAGACCTTGGTGCGGTACCGAGGCAAAATAGTGCAATGTAGGTGTAACGCTACGTTGTAAACGGTGTTATGGACGCCGCAACATGCGTTGGAGGAGCGGGGAGGCGTTGGACCAAGCTGTTGGGTAGACGTTGGTAAAATGGTGCGCTATTGGGCAACGTGGACGCACATTGGCAGCGTTGGCAGGGTATGCCGGAATTGGGATTTTCGTGGGGAATCACGGGACCAAATGAAGACCTCGGTGCGGTACTGAGGCAAAAAAGTGCAACGTAGGCGCAACGCTACGTTGTGGGCTGAGTCATGTGCGAGAGATAGCACACCGTTGGGCGGCGATGCATTCTGGTGCGGAAATAGTATACGGGATGTTGGCAGTCGTTGGGAGCAATGACGCGTTTCTGCCTTTGGTTCCTTGTAACCCGAGTCTATTAATACAAGGTTGGGTTTTTCCGTAATACGTGTGTGTACCGTTGCGTGGGGGCGTTTCCGGTAGTGTTTCGGTGAATTCTCGTTGTATTTCGTCATAGGAACGTGTGTGTTTACAATCCGTCGGTGTATTTCCGTTGTGAGGCAGTGCATTCACCGGGGCTGCTAGTTGTCGATGCAATTAGGCCATCACTCAGTTGAAAATTTTGCGGTAAAATTTTTGACCCTGTGACAGTGGGTATCAGAGTAGGATGGCTCCTGCGTCGGGTGTAAACAGTTGACTGGAAACGTTGGAGGACTACGTCGGTGTGCTACCGACGGACGGTGACGTGAACTTGTCCATGCAGAACGCTGAACTGAGGGTCGACCTTGTGAACCTGCAGAATTCCTTTGAAGAATTCTGTACCGATACGACGGCCAGATTCTCGTCCATGGCGGATGACTTTGTTGCGTTGGCCGATGTTCTGAAAAGCAACCTCAAGAGTGTGGAGGATGAAATTGTTGTTTTAAAGAAAGTCGTTGCTAGACAGCACACGTCAGGGGATGGACCAACACGGATGAAGGTGCCGGAACCAACGACATTTTTAGGCACTCGGAGTGCTAAGGAGTTAGAGAACTTCCTATGGGACATGGAGCAATATTTTCATATTGCTCATGTTCATGACGGTGATCAAGTTTCCATGTCGACGATGTACATGGTGGGCGACGCGAAACTGTGGTGGTGAACGCGTGTGGCTGACAGCACACGTCCGACGGTAGCGACGCGGGCAGACTTGAAGAAGGAACTTAAGGAGCAGTTCCTACCAACAAACTCGAATTGGGTGGCTCAAGATCAATTACGGCGACTCAAGCACACGGGATCGGTGCGTGAGTACGTGAAGGAGTTCACATCCTTGCTGTTGGATGTGAAAAATATGTTGGAAGAGGACAAACTCTTCAATTTTACTTCCGTCTTACAACCGTGGGCGCAAGCGGAATTGAGACGGCAGGGCGTGTATGACCTGCCTACTACCGTGGCGGCGACGAACAGTTTAACTGACTACAACCTGACACGAGACGGTAGCGGAGCTGACTGGAAGTCGAGTAAGAAAGGCAAGGAGAAAATGAACGAGGGCACGAAGGAGTGGAAAAACAAAGGTACGGAGGCCAACGTTTCCGAGGGACCTCATTCAAAATCACAACCGATGTCGGCTGTGGATAAGAGCCGAGGTTGTTTTATCTGCGACGGTCCTCATCGGATAAGGGATTGTCCAAAGAAAGAAAGACTGACGACAGTGGTTTAGGGAGGAATCAGACGATGAAGGCTCTAGACGGGAGACGACGCGCGTCAGTACACTGTTGGTGGTGGACAACAACGAGCAGACCGGGGGTGATCTGAAAACGGGTATTTAATGAACCTGCTTTTGGACGTAGGATACCCGAAACAATCCTTTGTCCCGTGTTGAAAATAACCAGAGGAAGCTGGTTATTTATGGGTTTCCAAACGAGGTTGCGGCGGTAGCAAAAGGGCTGGTGGTCAGTCCGGTCATGGATGGTGTTCTGTGGCAAATACGTTGCAGGGAGTTGCAACGGAACGGTGCAAGTCTGTGGGCAGATTGAGGAGACTGTGACAGACGTGATTAACAAATGGCCGCGGACAGATTGAGAAGACTGTGGTAGTACCGTTGGCATAGGTGTATGCCAAAACTAGTGGATTATGCTGGGATCGATCTGACGAGGACGTCGGGTTCTTTTGATGGGGGTGGTTTGTTAGACCCTAACAAGGCTAGAGGACCAAACAACACCGACTTGGTGCCATTTGCTACCGGACATGGTGCATGCGGCACAGATAGGGTCGTTGGCAAAGAGGGCACCAACTTGGTGCCTGTCGGTGAGCAGCAGTGTTGTGGCACAACACCGGCGGATGCTGGGCAGTGTGGAAGACCTCGGTGCGGTACCGAGGCAAAATGGTGTAATGTAGATGTAACACTACGTTGTAAACGGTGTTATGGACGCGGCAACATGCGTTGGAGGGGGGGGGGAGTCGTTGGACCCAGTTATTGGGCAGACGTTGGCAAAATGGTGCGCTGTTGGGCAACGTAGACGCACGTTGGCAGCGTTGGCAGAATATGCCAAAATTGGGGTTTTTGTGGGGAGTCACGGGACCAAATGAAGACCTCGATGCGGTACCTTGGCAAAACAGTGCAACGTAGGCGCAACGCTACGTTGTGGGTTGAGTCATGTGCGAGACATGGTGTACCGTTGGGCAGCGGTGCATTCTGGTGCGAAAATAGCATACGGGACGTTGGCAGTCCTTGGGAGCAACGACGCGTTTCGGCCATGCAGAGGCGTGGCAAAACGTTGGTGAACGTTGGTTGAATATGGGACGAGACGACAACGTGTAAACGTTGGGATGGTGCAAAAATGCTAGAAAAGAAGCTGAGCTTGTGAGTTGATGGACTGGTGGTTTCCAGACACGTGTAGGGCATGTGTGAGTAGTTCTGGGCAGTTCTTGGTGTCACAACCCGTCCTGGAACCCGTCATCCCGAGGCTGGCGTGACTATAACATGACATCACCAATACCCAAACAACCAAATGAAAGACAATATGTTCCCACCATATAATACAAACATTTAAATGGGGAACACACCCATCCCAATTTTAATCTAACAAACAGTATTCATCTATGAACCTTTTATAGGTTCGTCTTGGACAACTTCTCTCAAACACCTCTATGACTCCATTACGCAGCTCTACCTAGTGCCAGTAGGGGACCGACTTCTAGCCGTTGTACCTGTGAGTGTACTGCCTTCTTAGTAAAACATTTCGAGAATATTAATACTTTCTAAATATTTCCACAATCTGGTATGGATCAAGCACGAGTATATAAGCAATGACAATATAGATGAGTTTCATCTATCATAACGTCCTACCAATCATCATAATAAATAATATCAAACCAACCAATACACGTAAAACACCACATTTTAAGCACCAATCTCAAACACACACCTCCAACACCCATGCACTGGCCAGTCCTAGTGATCGTTTTAACCTCATGATCGAGAGTTGCAACGGTACCGTAACATTCATAGGAATGCCTTCCTATGAAATATCCACACCCCTTTTTGGGGAGAAATATAATCCACACCCCTTACGGGGAGAAATATAATCTACACCCCTTACGGGGAGAACAACCATGGCATCGTCAAAAACAAATACAGCCTCATCAAAACACAACTCAATAAATATCATCTACTCCACATTGTCAAATCACCACGCCTACCACATTGCTACAAAACCCGCTTTTAAATTCAAAAATCATATTTTGCACTTCCTTTTAAAGAAACATCTGATTTTATCGAAACCATTTTTTCCATCCTTTATTTTTAGAAAACCAGGTATTTTTAGGAAAATAAATATTTCTTATTTTCTTTTTAAAACCACCGTCTAATTTCACCAAATTTAGCGGAATTCATTTTCAGCTTCTTTTTCGAAATCTATCGAAGTCCAGTTACCAATTCATTTAAATCCTGCTTGATCCACATCATTTATAAATTCATACAGTTTAGGTAATCACAATTTTCATCTCATATATATATATATAGAAAATAGTTTGGTAAGAAGACAGTACACTCACCTTGATCCCCGTTTTGCACCACTGACATTGTCCGCACTCTATCTGGACGCCAGTGCCTGTGAACCTAATAGTGGCAGAGTCTAAATTAATATCTTATCTAAAATATCTTAATCATGTAATGCAGACCCTATTTCCCGAATCGTTACTAATTTTATGTACTACGTACTTAAAATTAATTAGTCGTCACGAAATTATTATGGTTTTAGGATTTATAACACTAATTAAAATTTAATTTAATGAGAATTAAATAATCGATCGAAGCTTCACCTGTTTCCGAAACATTTGGCGACCACAAGATGGATTTTGGATTTTTCTGGGGTAGTTTCTGCAATTCCTCTTTTTTTTTTTTTTTTCTTCTTTTTTTTTTTTTTTTTTTCCTTCTTTCTTGTCCTGATCGTGCCACTGTTTCGGTTTCTGTTTCCGTTCAACTTTCCGGCCGGCCATTTCCTCTCTCTCTCTCTCTCTACCATTACCACCCATCGGAGGCTTCCCATGCCTTGCCGCCCTCACCGCCGGCCCTACTCTATCCCCTACTACCGATCACCAACCTCCTCCGACCACCCCATCACCCTGCGCACCTACCCACAAAACTACCGCCACCACCATTGACGGCCAACTCACGTTGCCCCCCACACAGTCATACCCGACGTTCGGACTCACACCTACAACAACCAGGATACTCACTATCACACGCACAGCAGACACACACGCATACGCACAACTTTCTCTCTCTAACTCACCGATCGGCGGCTCACCGTCGACGAAGTCCCCTCCGGCCCATGCCCACCGGCGACCACACCGGCGATCACAGACACACACACAACGGCAGCTGAACACCCCCCACATACCATCGCATGACCATTCCTGCCTCCGTTTCGTTTCAGTCGTCCGCCGGAACCGACCCCCGACGCCGGCGAACCCTTCTCTCTCTTCCCCTGTCGCCGACCCATCTCTCTCTCTCTATTTCTCTGCGCCATCTTTCATCATGGTGATCAACTCACCCAAACTCAGTTGATGACGAGCCGAACACATTACCGAACGCTTACCGGACGACCGGCGACAATCACCACCACCTATGCCGAACCACCCTTTCCGTCGACCACCGCATGCCCGTGCACGCCCACAACCCTGTAACCGAACACCCTGCCTCGCCGGCGATTACTTTTCAAACCCCAACTCCGGCCGGCTCTCGCTCTCTCTCTTTAGATTTTCGGATTTTTTTCAGGTTTTCGTTTTCTTTTTTTTGATCATCGGATTCTGTTTTTTTTTTATCACAACCGGTGCGTGGTTTCGGATTGTCTAGGCGTGCCACGTCGTTCCTCTTATCAAATTCCTTGTCGGCCATGCGTTTCGTCCGACCGTCGGCGTGTGGGTGTGTATAAATAATAAAAAAAATATTTTCCCTTAATTGGTCTTTCCTCCCCCAATTTCCTTTAAACCCTGATTTTAATCATTTTCAACTTTTAAAAGTTCCTAAGATTTTTAATTCTACCCCTGAAAGTTTCATTTAAATGTTAAATGTCAATTTACCTCCCTAAATTGGGATTTACTGTTTCGATATTTCCAATTTGACCCCTAGACTTTTTATTTGAATTTTTAATTGTCCCAGTTTCACCCCGAATTTTCACTATTACTTTAAAAATACCACTGAAATGACGTACTTGCTACGATTGAGGTCTTACACTTGGGCAATTTTTGGTTGGTTTTTGGATAGAAAAACCAACTCCTGTGGTTCTGACAAATGTTGGGACAGGTGTCGGTAGTCTGCCTATGCAGTTGGGGCTGTCAACTGTTGTCTTCTCCTATAAATACTGTTGTTTTGGTCTGTTTTAGAGGGTTGAATGTATTCCTGCGGATTTTACAGACTAAGTGTTGTATTTTGGTTCCTTGTAACCTGAGTTTATTAATACAAGGTTGGGTTTTCTCGTAATATATGTGTGTACCGTTGCGTAGGTGCGTTTCTGGTAGTGTTTCGGTGTATTCTCGTTATATTTCGTTACAGGAACGTGTGTATTTACAATCTATCGGTGTATTTCCATTGTGAGGCAGTGCATTCACCGGAGCTGCTAGTTGTCGGTGCAACTAGGCCATCATTCGGTTGAAAATTTTGCGGTAAAAATTTTGACCCTGTGACAAGAAGGAAGATGAGGGATTGGTTCAATCTGTATAGGGCTTTCTTTTTGATCAATTATGTAAAGAATCTTTAAGCATAATAAGACATAACATTGTGTCGTAATATAGTTTTTATTTTTAAGACACAATTTGTAATAATCCGATTTTTCAGAACCGTCACGGAATTTTTCCTATAGAGAATTCTTTCACAAATATTTCACCATTTATAAATAAATTAGTATTATTACTGATTCTGCTTCGATACTACCTGTAACGACCCAATTTTCCAAGGTCGCCACGCGATTTCTCCTAAAGAGAATTCTACCACAAATATTCTACAATTTATAAATAAATTAGTATTATTAGTGATTCTTTAGCTTCATTATAGGCCTTTTTATGCTTTAGAAATCACTACTCACATACTATGTATAATTTATTTTCCTATTTTTAAACATTCTATGCGAGTAATAACATCTTGGTTTGAACTCTAAAGTTCGAAATTATTTGGGTAGACTAATATTTCTAATTATATAAGCTATTAGAGATTCTGAATGATTGGGCTTATATGTACAAATGATATCCTTGTATGAACTTGAACATGATACTTCTTTGAATTTCTTCATTTTTGTTATATTGGTCCCCGCCCCCCCCCGAAAAAAAAAAATCCCCGATCCATAAATAGTTTTCTTATTATGAAGATAGTACACCGATAAAGAATTCAAATAAATATTGATCCACAACTAGCGTCAGGCGAAGTCGGTGTGTGTGGTCATTGTGCGATTATTAGGAGCCAATTGTTATTTTGAAATACTAATTTGAGTTTTTAAGCTTAATTGACATTTTAGAAATTCGATTGGGGACTTTATGTCATATTTTTATATATCTTTTATGAATATTGAACTCGTTATATTACGTTTCTTTGGAGACGTAATTATGTGATTTGAGATATATTTGATTTTTATAATTGGACACGTATTTATATATTTGAAACGTATTTGTATGATTGAGACATAATTACGTGTTGGTGACATATTTACGTGTTTCCAGATATTTATGTGGTTTGAGATATATTTATGTATTCTGAGATATATTTATGGGATAGATATGTGCTTATGTAATTCATATGTATTTATGTGTTTCGATACATATTTATGTGGTTCGGCTGTATGTATCTGTTTTGAGATGTATTTGTATAATTTTGACGTATTTAGATATTTTGAGACGTATTTATGTGATTGAAAGGTATTTAAGTGTTTTCAGACGTATTTTGGAAAGTTTATTATTTGAAATTTGGATTGTGGTGATATTTATGAAAAGTTTACGAGATTATTGGAATTTTAATATGGATATTGAAAATGATTATTTTTAGTCTCACAGGACAGTTCACAAGGAATTGGACTATCTACTGATTGTGATATTGATTGCGATTACATTGGCTTGAAATGTTGGATGAAATCAATAAACGCTGGTTATGAGATATGACAGTGAACTTGAAAAGTCTTGTCAAGTGGGAAAATCATTGAAGTCATAGACCTATTGGAATTGAGATAGACCTAATCCAATGAGACTATCGTGATATTTTAAAAATATATTGTTATTTATTGCTATTTTTTAGTACAACGGGAGCGTAGTAGTGACTTTAGGTTATTATTATTTAACCGAGAGTAACTAGTATGGTGCGATTCTGAATTATTATTATTTTGAAGCAAAATTTCGAGGACGGAATTTATTTAAGGAGAGTAGATTGTAATGCCCCGGAAATCTATATTTTTGAAAAATATTATTTTATATAAGCTTAATATTTTTGGGGACATTCTTGTAAATTGGAGGTATAAATAATATTTCATAATTTTTTGGAGTTAAATGTTAATTTTAAATTCACTTTTAATTATTTTTGAATTATTATATTATTTAAAATATACTTTTAAGAATTTTGAGATATAATTAATATTTTCTTTATTTTAAGATAAGTGTTTATAAATAAATAGATGAAATTGATTTCCTTCTTAAGGAAGGGAAGGAAATCAATTTCAAACCGTGTGTATATATATATATATATATGGGCTCGTATGCATGCCAGCTATATTGTTAAAATATTATTATTAGTATTATTATTATTATGAATTCTATATATACTCTTGGCCGAAACAGTGGAAGGAGACTAAAGGACACTTTTAGTTTTACATGATTAGATTCTATTCATAACCAGATATGCTCTTATTTCTATATACTATATATTAAATCTTAGATGATTAGATTTTAGGAAGTTTGGAGTGAGAAAATTTGTTCGGTTTGAATTTCGACTTCGGATTTCAGATAGAATTTTTAACTCTTTTAATATATGTATTTAATTTTTCAATTGTATGAGTTATGTTGTTATTATTGTTAAATTTTAACTGTTAAACTTTATAAAATAATTGTAATTATGTGAAAATCATGCTAATGTGTTCTATTTGTTGTATTAATTAAATGCACATATTAGGGGGGTTAAAATTCTACTGAACGTTGGTTCACAATCCTACAGATTTGATTGCAGGGCCGATAAAAACGAAACTGGGCCAAGAATTTTATTCAAAAATTCATTTAATTTATAATATTTGTATTTATTATTTATTGTTATAAAATTGGCTTGACAAATCGATAATTAAAATTATCGCCGTTGTTGTAAAATTAATCGGATTTTATAAATTGGTCGTTCGGTGTTAATGGTAATTCTCCAAAGGGGAGAAATCGCGTGTTGGACATTTATTGATAAAAAATTTAATTTATTTTGATTTTAAGTAATCTATTATAGTGATCTTGAGAATAATTTTTATTTCCATGTAGAAACATTACACATACTTGGACAAACGTTTGTAGGCTATCCTTGTATTTACGAAAGAAATTTGTTTTCCAAGAAAAAGAATAGCCATATTACTTATAATTATAATGACTCACTAAATGACTGGAAAATAAGTCATGTCAAAGGTGAGAATAAAATGACGGCATGAATTATATTAAAATTTCTATTTATGATAATTGTAATTATTATTTACCGTTATAAAAAAAAAAATTGAATCGATAATTCGATAATTATAATTATTGTGAATAATCATTATAGTTATTATTTATTTATTATTATTTGTTACACATCCTAATACTAAAATTGAAATTAGGTGGCTTATATATTTGGAAAGTCCATGTGATAGCAAGATTTGGAAGTCAGGGAATTTTAATTCTCAAAACCTACTGTTTCCTAATACTAAAATTGAATTTGGAATTCTTTAATAAACTATAATTAAATTTATAATTGTATTTCAATTATATTTGTATTTGAATTAGTAATAAATGATTTTTTTTTTTTTACTATTGTAAAATTTACTTGATAATTCGATACGTTGAAAATTTGATAATTATAAATATCGTCGTTACATTGTAAAAATTCCCTAATTTTATACAATGCAATATTGGTTGTTCGAATTATACAATGAAATATTTTTCCAAGGAGAGAAGCCGAGTGGCGGCTCTGAGAAATCGGGTCGTTACACAATTATTTGTCCTTTTACATTATATATAGATATTAATTTTTATTTATTACTAATTTTATTTTATTAAGACACTATTTTATATCTTTTAAATATTTGATTATAGGACACAATACATATTGTGTCCTGAAAAATACCTTTATAGGGTACAATACATATAGTTGTTTTTCATTTCCTTCTTCCTCTGAGCTCCCAAAACTCCAACGTGAGTTTGTAAAATAAACTGAAAGAAAAAAAAAAAAAAAAAAACTAAAAGAATGACAAAGTCATCCCATTCTCGTCACCGAAACTCCCCTCAAATGCTGTCCAAAACTTTTCCTTTTTCAAACCTTGGCCATATAATGCCAAGAAAACAATAAGTAGTAAACTAATATAAAAGGCAAAAGGAATAAAATTGGCATGGTCAGCTTTCTCACTGCCGTAGTAATGGATCAATTTCCTCATCCAATCAACTTACTCATTTTTCATTCTTTTTTACCTCCTAATTTTCGGTCAAATCGATTTCCAATAAAATGCCGGTAAACCATTTATAGCCTCTTGCCGTTACACCCATGCGCTTGGACCAAATTTGGGCTGAAATGCTCTTGATTCGGTTTGCGGGGTCGGGCCGTGGATCAACATCTTTTCTTCTCTATTTTTGTTTCAAAATATAGTGTTTTTCTCAAATTCTTTAAATCTACAAAACTAAATAAAATAAATCAATTGCGCTAATTTAATTAAGGAAAAATTACCGGGTAATCCCAATATTAGCGTGAAACTACCGATAAAACCATATCCATTTTCTTACACTGAGAACTCCTTTGCTGGCGATTTCTTGTATCGATCAGTCCTAAATTCATCATCCGTACATTTTTCAGTGACCGATTTGTCCCTTCGTTATACGCGCAACGAGATTCCATTCTTGAATCGCCGAGCATCGCCTTGCTGTCGTGTCAACGCCTTCGCAACTTAAATTCGCCGCTATCACCATTGAGATCTGACGCACACCCGTTGTCGCTGTTCAGATCCGATATTTTTCCCATCGTCGCCGACGCCTTCCCATTGTCGCTGTCTAGATCCGGCTTCTCCACCACCTCGTAACTCAAATCCAAGCATTTCAATGGATGTCGTCACCCTCTGTTTCAATCTAGTGAGATTTTCTTTATTTTTAGAGCAAATAAAGAAATTGTGAAGTGAGAATTAAAACATTTGGTGTTCATTTTTTGACTATCTACACATTGTAACCCGCAATGTTACATGTAACATCCCTTTGAAATATAGTTAGATAAATGTGGGTACGTGATGATGTGAGTCTATGGTAGTGAGAGAAATTAGATCATTTTTTACTATCAATACATTACACCCTGTAATGTTACATGTAACATCCCATTGAAATATAATGAGAGAAATGTGAGTGTGTGATAATGTGGGTTTATGGTAGTGAGAGAAATTAAAAATCGCATTAATGTTACATGTAACATTATTTGAAATATAAATGTTACATGTGTGTTTGAAGTTCCTTTTTTGACTATCCCTGCAATGTTACATGTAATATTTCCTTGAAATATAGTGAGAGAAATGTGAGTATATTATAATATGCGTTTGTGTTAGTGAGGGAAATTGGAATCGCATTAATGTTACATGTAACATTGAAGTGGGTATTAAAACCTTTGGAGTTTATTTTTGACTATTTACACATTGCACCCTGCAATGTTACATGTAATATCCCCTTGAAATATTTGGAGTTCTTTTTTGACTATTTACACATTACACTCTGCAATATTACATGTAACATCCCCTTGAAATATAGTGAAAAAAATATGGGTACGTGATAATGCCGATCTGTATTAGTGAGAAAAATTGGAAATTGAATTAATATTACATGTAACATCCTCTAAAATATAGATGTTACATATAACATCTATATAAAAATATGTTTTGCATGTAATATCAATTGGAAAATATGTTGTGATATAGATGTAATTCTAAAATATGTTTTTGATATATATATATTACATGTAACATCAATTGAAAATATGTTTTTAAAATAATCGTTGATTATAGATGTTACATGTAACATCTATTGAAAATATTTGTTTCAAATTTATCAATATTAGATAGTGTTACATTGTTACATTTGGTATTATATGTAACATCCACGCATAATACGATCCACACGTTCAAAAAATATGATTAACATATCGTAAAAAAGATGACATTTTACTGATTAATACAATATAAAAATATTAATTTTACGACATCAGGAATTATAAAAAAATCCATATATTTTCATCTTAGCATTGAAAGTTATACATGGGGGTTTTCGTCACAGAAATAAAAAAAGGACTGCTTGGTACATGGAAATAATAGGGGGTTCAAAAGATTAACAAAATTTAGATTAACGGTATTAGATCACTTAAATTGTGGCGCGATGAATAAATCAATATCAGTCAGCCTGTATTTACCAGACAACTCAAGCATTTCTAAAGTAGCTTTATCACTCATCACAAAACATTCTTTCCTTAAATTTACGCACTCTAGCATAAATAGTCAATGCAACACCTACTTCAGTAGGTATCATGCCAATTTATCTATGACATCTAACAGATCTAACACGTCAAACCTATTGGGAAAAACATTACCAATGGTACCAATTTCAGTCATAAAGTGACAATTCAAATAAAATCTTACATCCATAACTCTGCATAATGTAAACCATGCATAATGTTAAAAAAAAAAAAAAAAAAGTTCAGAAGAAGAAAAATAAAATAACACGCAGACAAACCTACAAGTAAAACCAAAACCCTAGGTAACCAATGAAGGAACAATATAAACACAAAATGAAACACAAATAACACTTGAACAAAATAAACAACCAACCCCTTCAACGTTACTATTGATCCTAAGATTTTGATGGACAATTAAGTATTGATATTTTTTGTGGAGCTAACGAGTTTATTAAGTGTTTCAGTGTAAAAGTTCCATCACTAATGTTATCATTAAGAAATTGTTAAGGATGGTAAGGATGCAAAAAGACAGACAAAGAGACAGACATTCAGAGATTGAAGATTCTGAAGAATCTAGGTGAAAACAATTCAAGTCAATTTTCACTCTTAATGTATCTTGATTAAGATCACACACAACACAAAAATGAATTTATATTTATGTGTGTTTTTATTAAGATCCTAATTAGTTCACATATTTGTTCCAATGTGAAATTGAAAAAGAAAAATTGACCTAAGAAATATTAGTGTTTAATTGATTAATATTGTAAATTAAGTTAACCGAAAAAAAAAAATCGGTTAAAGAATCGAAAATGTTAAAGATTGGAGTTGAAATGAATTAAGGAAAAATTGTTTCAGCACTGATCAGTCAACCGACCAACTAGGATCGGTCAACCGATGGACGTAGACTGGGAAATGGAGAAGTCTCTGAATCGATCAGTCAATCGACCAAGAGAGATCGGTCAACCAATGGCTGAGAAGTTAACTATTTGAATCGATCAGTCAATCGACCAAGAGAGATCGATCAACCAATGACTGAGAAATGAACTATTTGAATCGATCGGTCAACCGACTAGGGCCGAAAAATGGCCTGGGAAGCATCTTGAATCGATTGGTTAACCGACTCATGGGGGATCGGTTGACTAACTGGCGTATGAAAATGGCTTGGGCTACAACCTGAAACGATCGGTCGACTAATGGTGGTTTGGTCGGTCAACCAACTGTGCAGTTTCAGGATTTGATCTAAAAATAGCCATTACTAGCCATTTTTTGGTTAATATCTTGGAGATATTCTAGACATTTGAACATATTATAGATATATCATTCATACTCACATATCTCTATATATATGGTATACTTATTTTAAATGTTTCTCAAATTGATACATTTAATTCTTTCTATCTAGTTTAATTTGAGATTGAGAAATATTTGGGAGACTTAATTGAATATTTTAAAAGTCATAATTAAGTGAATTGAACCAGGATTAAGTAATATTAATATATGAGGTCTATATGAGCATTTAAATGTCATATCTTGTAGGAACTAGCCCTTAGAGAGCTTGTTTAAAATCAATATATATAGACCTGCGTTTTTCACTTATGAGATATATCATTCTATCAAGAACGAATCAGTTCTTGAGCTTTCTGAAAGTCATTATTCTGATATTATACTGAGAGTGTATTGTGAGATCATTCTTGAGAAAAAGTGCTGAGAATTTTGTTATTACTGATCTAAGTTTTACTGCGATTTAATTTTTATTCTTTCGGTGGTATCCTGGTGAGATCGTTCCAAACTTTTGTTCTTAATTATTATTTGATATTATTATTACTTGCTTGGATTCTAGATCATTGTGAAATCGTTTTTTGAATTTTAAATTGCATAAAAATTATTTTAAAACAATTTTGGTGATAATCTGACTACATGCTCAATTGTGTGTTACCCATTTATTTTATAATCAGATTTTGAATTTCTCACTTAATTCTATCACTAGTATTTATCGGGATATTAATTGAGTTTAAATAGACTTGATGTGGTAGAAGCTCCGAGTGAGAACAAATTTATCAATTTATTGAAATTGGTGAGTTGTGTACGGATTAAATATTGTTGAAAATATCTAATTAGGGGTGGTTGAGTTTCAATCTCTTCCGGTAAAGAGATTGAGGTTTGATCTTTACCTAAGACATAAAAAAGTTAGGTTACTATTTTTCGTGAAAAGATATAGATGTTAATTATTCCTAAATAGAATTAGTTTGTGTGATTTTGTAACTGTTTCATCCTTACTGGTGAAAAGGATACTTGGAGTGATTTTGGTGAGATTTGATTCTTAGCCTAAGTATAAAAGAATTAGGTTAATCTTGAGCCTGTTAAAAAGATAGAGATTTTTCCTTAGCCTGTGAAAAAAGAATTGTAAATGTTGATTCTGGGTCTGTGAAAGAATCATCGTGTAAAAGTTTGTTTCCTACCTATTTAAAGGAATCTTAGTGGTTTGTGAGTGCGACTTTCCATGGGGCTCGGAAGACTAGATTAGCCAAGAGTAGCTTGGTGAACCAATATATATCATGGTGTGCTACATTCTTACTTTATTTATTTTCTGTTGTTTGGGTGTGCACTTAGTTTATATAACACTTATCCGCTGCCATATAAAGATAATAATTAATTTAAGATTAAATTAATTATTTGAATTTGTAAGTGTTGAAAGATAAAATATTTGCTTAAATTTTTATAACTACCTAATTCACCACCCATTTGGGTAGATCACTGGGCTAACAGTTACGCAACCAAAGAAAAACATATTCAGGTAAGAAGCCAAAAAGAAAACCCAAACAAAGAACAAAACTAAAAACCCTAACAAAAAAACAAAAAAACTAGGGCAATAAATGGTACGAACCAGAGCTATTCAACACGATGAAACATAAATGCAAACAAAAATCTTCAAAATCACAATTTTGAAGTGGAAAAAAATTCAAAATTAGTGATTAACATTCGTACCTTGAATGCTAGTGAAAATATGCCACAATCTTGCAAAATCGAACTTGTTGGATTATGGAGCGGGTTGGATCAACCCGTGGAGCGTTCACATGGGCCCCATGTTTCATGTATAGTCACCATGTGAATAAATGCACCTCTTGGTCTCAAGAATCACGTCTATTCGGTAGACACTCATTGAAACGGACACACCCTTTGGAGTTTTCTCTATAAATATGCGTTGATACCTCTAAGATTTCTATTTACATCAGATTACAGAAAATTTGAGTGACCATTGTTAATAAGTGTGGATATTATCGAAAAATACTCCAGTAGTATTTTTCCTTGCCGATGAGATAAGAAACAAAGAACGAGTTGTAAATGAGCCTTCCGAATCCGAAATGTACGCTTCTATTTTATTTTTTCCGCATTTGTCTACATTGGTATCAGAGCCTTATAGACTCATTTCGCCAAATCATGTTGTTATAGTACATGAACGGTAGTTTTCGATTAAAATAAATCGTTTCTTCATTAATGGCCGAAAATAGTTTTTTGAAAATTTTAATATTTTTGAAAAACATTTATTTAGAAAAATTTTACGTTTCATTACGAGTTCAACGATATAAATTTCATGAAATTTAGACTAGCGGTTGATTTTATATGATTTTTCAAAGTTTAGAAGGAAATGTAGAATCTCGAACACTGTTCATGGCCAAGGTTTTGGTTCTGGGTCAGTGGTTCGAGTCCCTAGCATGCGTTTATTTTATTTTTTTAAATTAAACCTTTAAATGGCATAATAAAAATGGCAAGAAAATAAAGCCTAACAACTATTAGGACAAACCAACACCATGTCCACAATGTCGCACTATTTATTAATATGTCAAGTTACAGTGCATTAATCTCATGTTACTTGTATACCATCTCTTGAAATTTTATTTTATATAAATTATGAACATGAATTATGTGTGAAAGTTTCATGTTAGTTAATTTTGGTATACAAATTATATTTATTCAGAAAAACATGAAATTAAAATTTGTGGACAATAATGAGCTGAGATGTGTTTTCCTCATTTTTATTTTGCACATAATGTATTTAAAAATGATATTCAGATCTATGAATACAAGAGATGATTATGAGTAAAGCAAAATTTTCGATCATGTACTATAGAGATATGTGTTATTTTTTAGATTCAATTATTGTGATAAAATAATTAGTATGTGTGCTAGTATCCTAATGTGCATAAAATGAATTAAAATGACATTAACGAATATAGTAGCAGATCTTGCTAAAGTTGAGAAATTGGATGAGAATAACTACGATATTTGGTATCGTAAGATCCATTATCTCCTCAATGAGTGATAGGTCCTAGAAACACTGACACATAACATGAAATCACCTCCCGAAGGTAATTTTGCCTAACACCGACGTGAGATGGAAACCTATCAAAATTGAACCAAGAAAGATCGTAATGCAGTATTCACTATGTTAAGTTATATACACAATGATCTGATTGATGATTATGAAGGTTTTGCTACCGCACTAGAGATATGGAATGCCTTGAAGTTGACATTTGCCGGTACATCAATAGTTAGGTTGTGAGCCTTGATGCTTAAATTTAAAACTTATAAGATGTATCCTAAAATAAAGATGGTTGAGCATTTTCGAAAAATGTCAGCCATGATAGGCGACCTAAAAGGAGTTGGTAACAACTTATCTGATGAGCAACAAATCCTTACTATGCTTCGTTTTTTGCCTGATTCTTGGGAGTAAATGAAGCTCAGAATGATGCACAATGAAACTGTCAAAACTTTTACCCAATTACAATGTCATTTGGAATTAGAGGCAGAGAGGTTGGAGGTACAAAACAATACTTCTATGTTTGTCTCTGAATCTAACTATTACCAGACATTTGGGTTAAAGTGAAAGTGTAAAGACAAAGACAGAGCGACAAAGAGGAATAGGAGGATCTGTTTATAAAAAAGAGAAAGGACATAAAGTATCAAAAAGATAAGTGTGGAGGAAAGAAAGACAAGTCTAAGTTGAAGTGTTACAACTGTGATAAACTTGGTCACTTCGCTTGTGAATGCACTAAGCCGAAGAAAGCACAAACCAACTCTATTTTTCAAAATGACGCCTATGTGTGCAGTCATGTCTTGGTTGCTCATTCATATCCTAATTAGATTGTAAATTTTGGAGTAACAAGATACGTCACAAAAGATCGAGTAAGGTTCATTGAGTATCGCAGAATTCCAATTGGGAGTCAATGTATTTATATGGGGAATAACACTAGTCAAGATGTGATAGGAATTAGAACTTATCTATTAAAGATGCGTTCTGGACGCACCGTGCTTCTATATGATTTTCTCTATGTTCCTGGAGTTCGATGAAACTTGATGTATGTTGCAGGCATGGCCGGACTAGGTTTTTTTTTCTTCAATATCACTATAGATTTTGTTCAATTTTATTTAGACTCTGTGTTTTATGGTTGTGGACACACCGTAGATGAATTTTATGTACTAGATCTATCACGTCTACATCTGTTACATGACATACAAGACTTGATCATATTGGGCAATAAAGAATGATAAAATTAGCTCGAGAAGGACTTTTAGGTCTACTCTCTAGAGTTAACTTATCTGTTTGTTAATCTTGTTCGGCTGGAGAGGCCACAAGAAAGCCTTTTGACAAGGCTAGAAAGGCTACATCTCCCGTAGAGTTAGTCCATTCTGACATTTGCGGACCTATGAATAGGGCATGACATGATGCTAATTATTTTATTATATTCATTAATGATTACTCACATTTTGGTTATGTTTATCTCATTTCTCACAAATCAGAGGCATTAGATTGCTTCCTAAGACTTGTTCATTTAGTTGAGAATCAAAGAGGTAAAAATCTTAAGATTTTACGTACTGACCGAGAACGTGAGTATTTGTCTGAACAATTCAAGTACTTATGTGATAATAAAGACATCATTAGACAGTTGACGATTCCCGGTACTCCACAACAAACTTGAGTAGCTGAGTGTAAGAATCGAATTTTATTAGATATGGTTAGGTCAATAATGACACACGCTAATCTACCAATCAATTTATGGGGATATGTTTTTTTTACAACAGCCTATATCCTTAATAGGGTACCCTCCAAGTCAGTACCATCTACACCATTTGAGTTATGGATTGGTTTTAAACCAAAATTAGAACACTTGTGACCATGGGGATCTGCATGTTATATTCGTATTACATCACATGCACATGGAAAATTGGGCCCTAGAGCTCAAAAGTGCATATTCATTAGATATCCTGATCACTCCAAAGGATATGTGATGTTACATGAATGTTCTGATGGCGTACTGACCAAGATTGAGTCACGCGATATCGAATTTATGGAAAATGAGTTTCCAAGCAAATGTGAACTAAGAGGTAGTAAAGAACTTTATAAGCTGAATGAGTCAAATAATAATTTTACACCATCACTCGGTGATGGAAGGGAAATTAATCTCCGTCCTTCTACAAATACGCCAATAACTGCCGAGAATACTGGGAATGATTTAGAGAATAGTGGGAGTGTACCACAAAATAATTTTCAAACTCTTCAACTGCGTAAAAGTTAAATGTGGCCTCGACGTCTATTTAGGATTAATGGGAAATTTTTCATGTGTTTTTCACTAGAAGAAGACAAACCTTCTTCTTATCAAGAGGTTTTATTATCACCTGATGCTAAAGAATGGATAACTGCAATGGAAGATGAGATTAGTTCTATGCAAAAGAATTAAGTATGAGAACTGGTTGATCTTCCACTTGGACGGAAATCTATTGGAAACAAATGTGTTTTAAAGATTAAATGTCAGGCATATGGATCTATCGATAGGTACAAAACTCGTCTCGTAGCAAAATGTTACACTCAAAAAGAGGGTATAGACTATGTTACACCAATGATTACAAGAGAATCACGAACCAAAGAGGTTGAACGCCACAAGAAAACTCAATAAGTTCAGAAAAGTTCTTTGAAGAACTTAAGAGAAAACTCTCCCAAAATATATTAATCAATATAAAAAGTGTGAAATTCGTAGGTCTACAAAACTCCTTTAATAAGCGGCCAAAAGAATAAGAAAGAAACCCTAATATACTTAGAAATTCGTGGGTCTACATGGAGGAAAAATGAAACCCTAAAATCTAATTGCTAAATAAAGAATAAAATTTTTTTCTAATTTGCCTTACACTCCTAGTTGGAAAAGAAAATGATTTACTTGGCAATCAAGCCTTATAAATCAACCTAAAAAATAATTAAAAGACTTAAAATAATAAAATAAATAAAATAAAATTCGTGGGTCTCATTCTTGGCCCTTTTAGGATCACGCTTTAAGCCCATTTGCTTGCCTTGATGAGGTGGACTAGGCCTTGATTGTCCGATGAGCCTAATTTAGGCTTTACCATTGTAATTTCGGCCCCAATCTCTCCAATAAGCCCATTAAGTACTTATTTGAATCTTTTTGTCCTTGCCCTTGTTATTGGGCCAACTAGAATATACAACGGATTTCTTGGTGCAACTGATATATTCTCATCACTTTTATTCCCTCTTCTACAATCGTTATTCATTCTGGGTTTTTTCACTGGTTGGGATATTTTGTTTCGTAGAGGCATATACTTACTATTTGGATTGGATGAAGAAGGAAGAGAAGCACATTGGAGAACTTTCCTGGTGAGTTCTCTAAATTCATGAAACCAAAAGAAAGTCGGTGCTAAATGTAAACCACATCTCTGGCTGTGGAAATATCTTTTGGTCATTTTTGCTCCACTGGAACTTGTCAATCCACATCATATTTAGTCATTTCTTGTGGAATTTTAGGGGGTGGAGGTGGAAGTGGGGGTGGGGGATTGATTCTGGGTCTTCACCCACCCAACCACCCAAAATAGTTGCATGACATTTTGGGGCAAAGTAGACTGCATAGACATAATAAACAAACTGGAAGTAAGTCTTCTCCTTTATTTTCATAATTAGGCAGGTGAAAGCGAAAATAAACATAATAAACCGTAAATTGAGTGACTATTTTTAACCCCTTTTCTTGCTTGCCGTAAGTCTCATATCCTTAGCATTTGCTTTGCACAAAAACTGGAAGAAAACGGACAACAAAGAGTTCCTCCAGGAATTTTTTTGATTGAGGCCAGAACAATTTTTTAACTTAACTGAATGGTTACGCCAAGATTAGGATGATCAGATTCTGGGTCAACCAAACATTAGGATGATCAGATTCTGGGTCAACCAAACAGACCAAAAAAGAGGGGACCCAATTAACTAGTTTGTCATAATGTATGGACATGGAAGTGGATGGCAAACCTTACATTCTACAAATATAACTGAATGGTTACGCCAAGACTAGGATGATCAGATTCAGATTTTGGGTCAACCAAACAGACGAAAATGAGGGGACCCAATTAACTAGTTTGTCATAATGTATGGACATGGAAGTGGATGCCAAACCTTACATTCTACAAATATAACTGAATGGTTACGCCAAGACTAGGATGATTAGATTTAGATTTTGGGTCAACCAAACAGACGAAAATGAGGGGACCCAATTAACTAGTTTGGCATAATGTAGAGACATGGAAGTGGATGCCAAACCTTAGGGCATGTTTGATAATTAAATTAGTACTTAAAATTGATTCAATTAAGCATTTAATTAATTAAGTGTGATAAATGAAAATAAAATTATTTAATTAAATAAGTTAGCTGAAAAATTAAGTGAAAAATTAAGCTAAAAAAATTAGCAAAGACCATTTTATTTTTTTATTTTACTTTTTCGCAGAAGGCTCTCAGCCTTTTCTAAATTAAAAATATATATCTTTTGACCGTTTCGCCCCTCATCCTATCTAGCGTTTCTTCTCGCACTGTTTATTTTCCTATTTTTCCAGAGAAGAGAGAGCAGAGAAGAGATTTGAGAAGAGAGGCGATGGCGGCGAGTGGAGAAGAGATGCGGCGGCGAGGTATGTTCTTCTTCAAGTCTAGAGTTTTTCGTATCTTCAACTCGAGATTTATATTCTTCGTTCTTTAGATTTATGTTTTTCTATTTTTGAAATCTAAAATTTCTGTTTTTCGCCCTTGTGCTTGTGCTTGAATACACACATGTGCTTGTTAATGTTTTATTGGTGATTAATTGTTTCGATTTGTGAATTTAGGTGTTCTGAATTGGCGGTGAGATTTGAATTTTGAGATTTTTTTATAATGAGAGGAGTGAATTTCTACGAGAGATTCTTCAGGAAATTCCGTGATAATCCATCGCTCTTTGGATTGCTTGTTGTCGTTAGCATTAGGTAATCTTTGCTCTGTAACTCCACATTTTTTTGGTCAGGGATTGGTTTGATTTTGTTGATTTTGAGCTTAAATTTGATTTCGATCTGTAGTTATTGATTGTTATTTTTTGATTTTTGATTCTTGCATTTTGATCCCTGAACTTCTACTCGAGAAATTCGTGTGGTTATGATTTTAGCTTATTTTTTAAGATCTTGTTAGGTTAATTTATTGTTGACGCTTAATGAAAGAGCTATTGATCTTGAAAATTGTCGTTCTATCATTTTCTAGTACCAATTAGAGATTATGGAGTGAATAGTTTGATGAATGAATAGGAAAAAGACATTGAATGTTATTACAGTTCAAGCATTCAATACATGAGTAGAATGTATTGAATGCATTTGGTCTTCATTTTTGGGATGTTTAGCATTTTTCATTGATAAAACTAGAAATTGAAGTGTTGAAATTTTTAAATTTTCATTTAATATTAATTGTTATTACTTATATAGCTATTTATAACTATCTTCCAAAAACAATTGTGACAAATAATTTTTTCGATCAATTTACTAAAGGTTATGAAGCAAATGAATCATCTGATGATGAAATTATTATTTCAGAAATTGACCCTAGAAGAGGACCAAACAGCAGACTAACCATATATGATTAACTTGAGAGAGAAAATTGCAATTTAATTGTTAATTCTCGGGATTTTTTTTTGTTTGTTTGAATTCGATGTTATTGTTGATTTGTAATAATTTATATATTTGATTTTTTTATATGTTATAGGGTTTTATTGTTTTGCTTTCGATTTTTTTTTTTTTTTTTTTTGTATTATCTTAATTCAAGGATAGTTATGTAAATTACACAATTTTCAGCAAATTCAAATTTTGAATTTATCAAACAAAATAAAAAATAAAAAATCAGCATTTAAAATTTTAATTTTATCAAACAACTTTATGATATTTTCAATATTTAAAATTTAAACACTTAATTTTCAGCACTTAAAAATTAAGTGGTTATCAAACATGCCTTTACATTCTACAAATATATCACAATCAATCTCTATTTAAATAATTTACTCAAAAGATTCATTCACTCTCATAACTCATCATCCCAATAGATTCCCAAGACAAATTGGGGGGGGGGGGGGGGGGGGGGGGGTAAGAGAATGGAAAATAGGAGAGAAGCCAACAGATCAGGAAGTGAAGAGCTGGATCACTTCGAAGATAAGGTGAAGGTAGATGAGGAAGAGGAGGCAGTGCCGGTTGAGAAAATATTTGAGGACGGGGAGGTGCCCACATGGAGGAAACAGCTGACATTGAGGGGCATGGCTGTGAGCTTCGTGCTGTCTGTGGTGTTCAGCTTCACAGCGATTAAGCTCAACCTCACCACCGGTATCATCCCATCCAGTACCGTATCAGCCAGACTCTTGGGGTTCTTCTTTGTCAAGATATGGAATCAATCTCGCATGCTGAAGCAGCCCTTCACTCCTTAAGAAAACACCGTTATTCAGACATGCGTTGTTGCCGCCTCTGGCATTGCCTTCAGCGGTAAACACACACGTCCTTTAAGATCCATAATGCCTAATTACAACTAAAAGTTAATTCTTGTTTTTGCTATTTGGTTGATTCAGGTGGTTTTGGGAGTTACCTCTTTGGGATGAGCGAACGAATTGCCAAACAATCAGCAGAAATCAAAGGCAACCATGATTATAAGAACCCCTCATTGGGGTGGATGATAGGATTTCTTTTTCTTGTCAGCTTTGTGGGTCTTTTCTCCATGGTGCCTCTCCGGAAGGTATGTTTCACAAATTTACTTACCTCAGCAAATGAGTATTCGGTGATACAAAAAACTATTGAAGAACATTTGACTACAATCTATAAACAAGTTATGGATTTCAAGCCGTGGTTTTGATTTGATCTTTTCCTGGTATTTAGACCAAATTTTCCCTATAATTATACGATCTTGAATTGTTTCACTCAGATAATGATCATAGACTTCAAATTGACATACCCAAGTGGTACTGCAGTTGGACACCTTATCAACAATTTTCATACGCGTGAAGGATTCGAACTAGCCAAGTAAACTTCCATCCTAAGCTCTTTCATTCATTCATTCAAGGCTTTTCTATTGGACGATATGCAAATCTAGAGTCTGCCCTGCTCATACTAATGCTTGTTGACAGGAAGCCAGTGAGAGAGCTGGGCAAGTTCTTCTCCTTCAGCTTCTTGTGGGGTTTCTTCCAGTGGTTCTTCACTGCTGGTGAAAAATGTGGTTTTGGTAGCTTCCCCATGTTTGGACTAAAAGCATATGAGCACAGGTACACTCTTTATCCTTTCTGTCTCAAATTCACCATATCCATGTGGTTTTAGCTCACCCTGGTCATACTTCGGAATTACAGGTTTTTATTTGATTTCTCAGCAACTTTTATTGGAATTGGCATGATATGTCCCCATATCATTAACATCTCTGTGCTTGTTGGAGGAATTCTATCTTGGGGTATTATGTGGCCTCTCATAGGAACAAAAAAGGGTGACTGGTACAGTGCAGAACTAGATCCACACAGCCTACAGGGTCTTCAAGGTTATAAGGTAATTTATCAATCAAATGCGTTCATAGTTCCTCTTCTACATAAACTTAACACATTTACTTCTGCATTACTTGCAGATATTTTTAGGCGCCGCCATGATCCTTGGAGACGGTTTATACAATTTCTTCAAGGTCCTGATCCGAACTCTGGCTGGCTTGTTGACCTTCATGCAACACAAAAACGCAACCAAACGTCTCCCAGTGGCAGACAATCATCTGACACCTGTCAGCCCACCTCTTTCTTTTGACGATCAGCGGCAAACCCATCTCTTTCTCAAAGATCAAATCCCTCCATTCTTCGCAATTGGAGGGTACATTGTAATCGCTGCAATCTCCACTGCAACAATTCCTCATATCTTCCACCAACTCAAATGGTACTACGTTATGGTTATCTACATCTTTGCCCCCATCATGGGCTTCTGCAATGCATTTGGCTGTGGGCTCACTGATTGGAACTATTCATCAACTTATGGGAAGCTTGCTATCTTCTTGATAGGGGCATGGGCTGGTGCCTCCCATGGTGGAGTACTTGCGGGTTTAGCAGCATGTGGGGTGATGATGAACATCGTCACCACAGCCTGTGACCTCACACAGGATTTCAAGACTGGATACTTGACATTGACATCGCCTCGATCCATGTTTGTGAGTCAAGTGATTGGCACTGCAATGGGTTGTGTGATTTCGCCTTGTGTCTTTTGGATCTTTTACAAGGCCTTCCCTGACCTCGGCCTTCCTCAAAGCAAATATCCTGCACCTTTTGCTTTAATCTACCGCAACATGGCTGTATTAGGAGTTGAAGGCTTCTCTACCCTGCCAAAAAATTGTCTCCTGCTCTGCTGTGTGTTCTTCGCTGCAGCCATTCTCATGAACTTAGTCAGAGATGCTCTGGGTAAGGAACGTGCATGGTTCATTCCACTCCCAATGGCAATGGCAATACCTTTCCACTTGGGTTCCTACTTTGCTATTGATATGTGCATTGGTTGCTTGATACTCTTTATATGGGGTAAGGTAAACAAGGCCGACGCAGATGCTTGTGGCCCAGTGGTAGCTTCAGGCCTGATTTGTGGTGATAGTGTTTGGACTTTTCCCGAGTCTATACTTGCTCTGGCTGGAGTAAAGCCTCCAATTTGCATGAAGTTTCTCTCTAGGGGAACAAACAGGCGGGTTGATAAGTTTTTAAAGCCTTCGGGTTGAGATTGGCTCTACACATGTAACCAAATCCTATATAAGCAGGTCAATATATTGTGCAATGGTAATGTAAATGATCCTATGTTCACTTTCTTTACGTCTTTGGTTGAGGTAAATTGACAAATGATGAAGCTTGAATAAATGCAAATCTAAAGGCCGAAACTACAAATTTTGAGAGATATCACTTAACAGTAAAATCTCACGAAAAATATTGCAAACCTCGAGGACAAGGATGTAATCACAGAAACTGATCCTAAATCTAAATTGATAGCAAAGTGTTGATCATCAAACAGTAAGTTGATTCTCAGTAGTCACCGGCAAAGGTATTTGGACATGAAAAGTAGGGAAAAAACAAATGATAGAACCAGATATATCATGCCACTGAAGATAAAAGAAAATAATATGGATCACCACATGACTTTAAGGAAAATTAAGTGCAAGAAACAAAATGAAGATACTGACCATGTTTTCAAAGTAATCCTTGCACATCACATTCTTCCCACCTCTAGAGAACTGTAGTGTCAAGTATCTGTTCTTTGGATAAACAGCAGTTCCAAACAACTTCATCTGACCCTATATACCATAGCAAGCAAATAAATAACATGAGTTCAATGTTTAACTTTAGAACCTGCCAAAAACATTTGGTAATTGACAATGAAGGGTGAGAAAGGAGAAAAAAATTCAAGAACCCTTCCTTTGGACCATGAAAACAGAAGTAAAGCCGAAGAAATTGCAAAAGAAATCATTCCTCCAAATGATTGCCACGAACAATTCAGAAAAAACTAAGAGGAGAAGAATGTCCAAATAAGCAAACCCTTAAGTTGATTTATTTAAATTTTCATTTGCAGGCTTCTCTTACTTTCCATCACTATTTGATAAACACTTAATTTTTAAGGTCTAGTTATGAATGAGATAAAAAATAAATGGAGTGTGAATTCCAGTTTCTGAGCTCTTGAGCTACAATGAACAAGATGTCCATCGTTCACTGTAAATCTAATTTGAAAGTAGATGAAGCATGAAAACTTTGAAGGAATAACAGAAGAGTTGATGAAACAAATCAGCTTAATGTCGCCCTTATGTAGTAATCATTGTTGGCACGGGCAGCATTGGCTTGTTAGCGTCACGTAGGGTTTCCATAAAGAAGTTTTTAGTTAACCGCTAGGTTCGTGTTTGTTCTATATTTTCTTGTTTTTTTTTTTCATGTATCCTACAAATTATAAAATTCCAAACTATAATCAACCAAGCAGACCACAGACAACAGGCAAAATAATAATAAATAGAAAAATACATATATAAACGAAGTACCTGAGGGAACTCGAGGTAGAGAATAGGGTTTTT
Organism: Eucommia ulmoides; assembly: GCA_016647705.1. Lineage (NCBI taxonomy): Eukaryota > Viridiplantae > Streptophyta > Magnoliopsida > Garryales > Eucommiaceae > Eucommia > Eucommia ulmoides. The sequence goes on along the minus strand of JAENRU010000270.1, from coordinate 174,534 downwards.
GGTGCCCAAATCATTGAGATCGCCGATCTTTCCACCAGAGATGGGAGCGAGAAGTCCAGGAAACGAAAACAGAAACCTATTCTTGCGCTGAGATTTTCTGATGATGTCTTTGCCATGGTGTTTGAGAACTGTATTGGATGGGTTGAGTGCAGTGCTAGCAGCCGCAGGAGTCTCCGACGTTAATCCCTTGGATATCGCGAGTTTTTTCAGTCTCTTACGCTCTGCGGCTCCAGCGTCTGGCTCCGACATAGCAGCATCGTCTTTCTTCTTCACTCTCTCTTTAAAGGGATTTAGTTTGCGAGCGCCGGAGCAACTCCGACTATATCAGAGAACACTGAGGTCCGCTTAACCGCAAAGTAAACCGTTGCCTTAAGTTCACTCATTTCAATTTAAAAGTAGTTTTTCACAATTTGGTTGAAAATGAAAATGAATATATCTTACATATTGAGAAATTATTTTTCTTTAACAACTTTCTCAAATGCCTAAAATTTCTAGAGAAAATTATATTTTGGTCATGTCTTGAATTTTATTAAATTGCACATTTGATTTCTCAAGTTTTATACTTGTTTTGATTTTACAAAATTGAAAAGGGTATTAACGATTTTAGGCGAAAAACACCCATTTTATACTAGAACAAAAATATAATTTTCTCAAATTTTTACTATCAAAAATTTTATTTGTCAAATTTTTTATTTAATTACTAAGTCAATTTACAATTTAATTTGAATTTTTTTTTTATTTTTTTATTCAAAAAATGAATGCAAATTTTGTATCTAAGTAATAGTTTAAAGAGGTTTGTATTTTAATTTAATAAGAAATATTGTCTCAAGCTTCCTTTTTTAGCATTAAGTCTTGAACCAAAGCAAGTTAATTAATCATCTTAGAAGATAAAAGAAGGAAGATTTAGGGTGGGTTCTTGTTGTGGCAACATGAACAAGAAATCTCTTTTCCAAAAGCCGGACAAAAAGCTGGAAAAAGCCCTAAACACTACCGTGTAAAACTGCATCTCAGCCATGGAAATGCTTTGCAATCAACCCAGTACCAGATTTCCATCACTCTGTAGTTCCATCAATCAGTAAAAGAAATGCATTTCGCATACCTGAATCGATTAGACAGCAGAAGCAATTATTGATCATCGTTAAGGACTGGATCGATCATCCATGGCGATTCTTCCTTCAACTCACACGGGTGTTCCGTCATGCTGTTTTTGCATACACGGTTTATTCCGCGAGAGGAAAAGCAGGATCGACTGTTACGGTATTATTATTGGAAAGAGTAAGTGTCGTTGTTGCAGTTACGAAACTCGAGCTCCATTTGGATCGCGTACTTTGAGCCGGACTGGTTTAATCTCTGTTCGTGGCTCGAAATTATGCGCGACTGACATTAGGTTCGCCGAGAACAACGGTCACAACAGCAATGCTCCGACGACGACAGCTCGAACCTCCGTCGTTGAAATCCCCGTCACTTGCTATCAGGTTCTCTCTCTTTCCTTATATACACTTCATGTATGCACGTATATCAATTTTTCTATATAGAGGCCATGTGATTTGTGTTGTATGCGTAGCCTAGAAATTTTCTGTTTCTGGGGCTTGTATTTGGTTGCTGGAAAAATTGGATGAAAAAAGGAGGGCGAGATTTCTTTACTCTGTGTTACTATGCATTATATAGAAGCAATTCATTTACGATATGATTTGGATTTTGTATCGACAAACGTAGTTAGATTTGATTTGAGTGATATGGTGGTTCAGTACTGTGTGTGAGAATTCTAAGATCAAGAAGCAAAATCAAGGATAACTGATGCAAGATTTTTGTAACAAGGTATGTATATGGTATATGTACTATGTAGACATGCAAGAATTGGAGGATCCTTTCGCCCGCTGAGCATCTGAAGAAACTAGAAAAATAAAGGGAAAGGGGGAAACCCCGTGAATTCACTTGATTCTCACTTAAAATATGAATTTGCAGATTCTTGGAGTTTCTGATCAAGCAGAAAAAGATGAGATTGTTAAGTCAGCAATGCATTTGAAAAATGCCGAGATTGAAGAAGGGTACACCATGGATGCAGTTGTATCTCGCCAGGTAGCATCCAAACTTCTATGGTAGTTATGCTTAATTACAGAGTATGCAAGTTAATTTACACTGGTCTGCTTATCATGTGTTATGCTTGATTGTTCCTGTATGTGTTTCTTTTGCAGAATCTTTTAATGGATGTGAGGGATAAACTTCTTTTTGAACCAGAATATGCTGGTAATGTAAAGGAAAAAGTTCCGCCTAGATCTTCTCTTCGAATTCCATGGGCTTGGTTGCCAGGTGCACTTTGCCTACTTCAAGAGGTACAATACGGAGCACAGTTGTCTTTTTAAATTTGTTATGTTTCTTTGTGACATTGGACTAAGGAGGAATACATATGTCGGTAAGTTCTTCGCCAAACCTTATTTTTTTCACTTAGTATTATTTCCTTTTCTCCATCTATATGTTTCATATCTGTTAAAGTAAAAAGAGATTACAAGAAGAATGAGAAAGCTTAACAATTGCGTTAACCTCTTACTCTATTTATAATAAAAATTAGAAAACCATGCAGGAAACCCTAAATAATACACTTAAATATCCTTTAACAATATCCATCATATTTTCTTTTAGATTGATTTTCAGACATAAGGAAATTTGAAACGTTTACTTTATTGTTGTAGATATTGATTTTTTACATCTTGTTTTCCAGTTACGATGGTGATAGCTGGTTTTTTGAATTCAGGTGGGAGAAGAGAAGCTTGTGTTAGACATTGGGCGAAAAGCCCTACAGAATTCAGATGCTAAGCCTTATATCCATGATTTGCTTCTATCAATGGCACTATCAGAGGTAAGGAAATGCAGAGGAGGTCAAGGCTTCTTACTACTTCTTTCCTGGTAATTTTGTTATGCTTCATGTTCTTATACTAGGTGCTTTCTTGAAGTGTGCAATTGCAAAAGCTGGTTTTGAGAAGAACAATATATCCCTAGGATTTGAAGCTCTTGCCCGTGCCCAATGTTTGCTTAGGAGCAAAATATCTCTCGGAAAGATGACATTGTTGTCTCAGGTAATATCTATTTAAGATTTATGCTGCTGCAGCTACCATTATTTTTGTATAAGCTTCTCGCATTCATAACCTGGTTCAGTACATCTAGGATGTTACCTAAGGCAGGAAAACGGTGATCGTGAATTTTCTGGCCATATAAAGAGAAAGTACTGTATATGTGTATAAAAGAAAAAGTGAAAAAAGAACTAAAACTGGCTTGGTAAGCAAGGATAACTTGGTAACAAATAATCAGGTCCTTGGGTGATGCTATTGTTGGATTTTTAGGTCCCTGCCACACTTATGTGTTGCTTTTGGTTTGATGTGATTGACTGTTGCTCAGGATTGTTTTTTTATTTTTATTTTGCTCATTGAATTTAGATAGAAGAATCCTTGGAAGAGCTTGCTCCAGCTTGCACTTTGGAGTTATTAGGAATGCCTCGCTCACCTGAAAATGCTGAAAGGAGACTAGGGGCCATTGCAGCCCTGCGTGAATTGCTGAGACAGGGCCTTGATGTGGAATCTTCATGCCAAGTCCATGATTGGCCATGCTTCTTGAGTCAAGCCCTTAATAAGCTCCTAGCTACAGAGATTGTTGAACTTCTTCGCTGGGACAATTTAGCGCTCACAAGGAAGAATAAAAAGTCTCTAGAGTCGCAGAATCAAAGAGTTATAATTGATCTTAATTGTTTCTACATAGTGTTGATTGCTCACATTGCTCTTGGATTTTCGAGCAAGCAAACAGGCCTTGTAAGTTTCTTTTAGAACCTTCATTTTACTCATTGATTATGTCTTTCGATGGTTTTTTCTTGTAAATAGAAAATTGTCGTGGTTCTTCTACAAGTAGTTCTAATCGCATGGTTTTCATGTTGTCTCTATTAAACCTTAGAAGGACTTTGAATGTGATGTTGGTTAAAGTATGATTGTTTCCTTGCTGCACCATCGACGTATCTGCTAGGTTGTGTACCTATTCCTTTTTATCAATCTATTATTGTTATGCAGATCAACAAAGCGAAGACAATTTGTGAATGTTTAATAGCATCGGAAGGCATTGATTTAAAACTGGAGGAAGCATTTTGCTTGTTCCTTCTTGGACAGGTAAGTATGTATACATTTCCCCCTCGACATTGCATTTGTTGTGAATGTAAAAGGATTAATTATTTTGATCCAGGGGGATGAGGCAATGGCTGCTGAAAAGCTTCGGCAGCTTGATGCGAATTCAAATCCCTCTTTAAGAGGTTCAACATCAGGGAAGGAAATAAGAGATGTTTCAAGTGCAAACCAGTCATTGGTATGTCTTTCCTTATTCATGAAGTCGTAATGCTTAAATTGCTAGTGGATAGAATTCCTTTCTCCTTGAGTACTTATCTTTTCAATGTGATCCTTTGGCCATCCATATACTAATACCAAGCAGTCCATGAAAATCAAGTTTTACCCTGAATTATAGGTAATAGCGCATAATCAGCAATGAGTGAAGGTGGATATTCGGAATGTGGTCCATATTGGATGTTTTTTCATTTCCTTTTTCGCCTCTAGCTGAAAAAACTTTGAGATCCTTTTGGCCAGAGTTGATAGTTGTGACCTGGCAACATGCTTATACCCATGCCAAGTAGTGCTAATCCTTGTAAGTTTATCTGACACTTGTTTTCAAGGTCAACACTTCTCACACCAGAATACCTGCTGGATTGAAACCAGGAAACATGGCTCAAGGATTCTGTGCTCAACGTGTTCCCAGATACGCGAGATTGTTCCCCATCAATGGTAAGTTCCATGGAGATAATATTCAGATAAATATTGTTTTGTAGAAGTCAAGGAAGCTAGACTCTGTTTGTTTTTATTAATACATTTGTCTCTGCAGGCGAGTTTTTTTGCTGGTGAAAAGAGAGCTCTTGGGAACAGGAAAACTAAGAGATCTCCAATGGCTGCACCCGGTATCAACCACAGATCAATTTCCCCTGTTATCCCATCAGACCAAAGAGGTTTTGAAGAGCCTGGATCACTTATGGACTCCTCCCGACATCTTGGCGCAGCTGTGAAGCAGTTAGCTCCGTCCAAGTTTGAAGGGCCTTCAATACTAATAGCAAATAAGACTGCTGGTGGCGAGAGTGATGTTGGCAGTCAACATGTTCAATTGAAGAGAAGTTTAGGCACAACACATCACAATAACGTATGGGAACTCTGGTTAGGCCAGAATAATGTAGTGGTGAAGATAATTTTGGCTACATCACTAGGATGCATTTTGTTTGCCACAATCAAGTTAATGAGCATGCATTTAGTTTGGAACACAAACAAATCAAAGTTAAGCACAAATTCCATTACATGGACAACAGGTTCATCTAGAGTTGAAGATTATAGTAATAGCATAGGTGGTAGACTAAAGAAGTTGTTTTTCATACTGAAGAAGCAAATTAGGAACCGCCCTGAAGCGGAAGATATGCATAAGTCCTTTGCTGCTAGCCTCGCATCGTCTATGCCAACAGTGCATAAGAGGACAATGCCAGTGGAAGAAGCTGAAGCACTTGTTAAGCGTTGGCAAGCCATTAAATCTGAAGCTCTAGGGCCCAACTATCAACTTCACTGCCTCTTTGAAATTCTTGATGAGACTATGCTTAATCAGGTGAAGCTGTACATCTTGCCTAGCTCCCATCTTTTTTCTTTTCTCACTTGACTAGTTAAATTGACATCTATTGGTGTTTGATTGTGCCAGTGGCAAGCATTGGCTGAATCGGCAAAAGCCAGGTCATGTTTTTGGAGATTTGTTTTGCTGCAACTCTGTGTCCTCAGAGCAGATATTGTTTCGGATGGAAATGGGGAGATTGCAGAAATAGAGGCTCTCCTAGAGGAAGCAGCTGAACTTGTGGATGATCCTCTGCAGAAGAACCCTAGTTATTACAGGTAACCACGTGCATGCCTACTTCGACGCATAATAGGACTGCTACTTTTAGAAAGAAAAGGAAAAAAGGGCAATTTTGTATAGACCCAATAAGCCTAAAAGTTTACTACATTAACCCCATTTGTATATTTTTTTTTATTAAAAAGAATCATTTAGTTAGTTCTGAAACCAAAAATTATTAACTTGGTGTTAATTAAACACTTCAAGTGGGTAAAGTGGGTTCACGCGAAAAATTCAAAAAAAGAAAGGGTTCTTTCTAAAGTGTTTCTGACCTACTGATTGCAGTGCCTACAAAGTTCTCTACAGTCTAAAAAGGCATGCCGATGGCTCATGGAGATTCTGTGAAGTTGACATTCAAACTCCATCGTGATATTCAACTGAATAACAAAAACATAGCAAGACTAATTCTTGTTTTTCTGTCTTCTTTTTAACCTTGCTTGTACATGAAGCTGTGGTCAAGCTGGTCTAAAATTGGCGGATGATCGGATTGTGATTATTTTTTTTCTGACAAGTGCTGTATTTTGACACACGGTAGCTAGTGAATTCCATTTGTTATTCTTGACACTGCTTACTGCTAGTTGCCATTGTGGCCTCATTTCTCAATACTCTTTGTTTACTGACCATTTGTTGTCACCGTGGGTGTAAACATTGGTTTTGACCTCTGGAAACAGCTTCCGAAGCCCAATTTTCTCCTGCAAATTTGATTGCATAGCACAACCAACCCAGGTTGAACAAGAAACTTCTATAAACAAGGGATATTGAGGCCCCCAAAAAATGTACAACCCATCAAAACCTAGACTTTCCAAAACAATGCTTGAAGTACAAAATATCATAATGCGTGAAGAGAACTCTTTGTATAACTAGGGTTCTTATACAAGGGTACCAAAAAAACAAGAGCAAATTGATAGATTGTGTACAAAACCAAGGAAAAAGGATGCACATACACTTTTCAATGAAATGATTTAAAAAAAGAGAGTATATATTGTCAACAAAAATCTGATATTTAGAATGACAAGCGCTTCGTAGATAAAACCGTTATTATCGCCCCAAACACTAAATAGCATCTATCACTATTCCTTCAATGTATAAGACAGACCATTTACTTCCAGCCAGGTACAACACCACCTGCCAAACAACGGGTCAGAGGAGTACAACTTCATGAGCAGATTGTGCAAACCAAAATCGTGGACAACAATAAATAAGGCTTACAAGATCACTAAAAACATCTCAAAATTTCTCCCTCAATTGCTTTCAATAGAGCCAAGGATGTACTTGATTCCACATGAAATTGTGGACAATAGAAGGCGTAAAAGTTACTGAAATGGATAGTTAATATAAGGCAAGTGAAGATGAGTATATGCATATTGACTTGGTAAATCTGTATCAACCGCACATGCCCATTAAAAGTATCTGTATTCTCATTTTTTATCTGACATTTCTTGCTCGGTGCATGTGCCGGTAGAATACAAAAAGTGTGATCAAAATTTTACATCATAACACGTTAAAAATTCAAAGAAAGATAACATAAAAAAACACACACACACATGCCATTGAGCAAAAATATGAAACAAATGATCCATACATGTCAAGTTAGAGTATATGCATATTAACCTGGTGTCTGTATCACGTGCACATGCCCATCTAGAGTATCTTTGTTCTCATTTCGTATCTAAAGTTACCTTCCTTGTATGTGCCAGTAGAAACCAAAAAAAGTAGTAGTTGAAACTTCAAATCATAGGGATGTAGAACATTCAGAGATACCCTCAAAAGGCAATATGTGCACATTAAGCAAAGACATGAATCTGATAGTTCACACATATCATGTAAAGATGAGTAAATTTATCTTCTCCTTATGTATCTCAAAATTTATAACTTGTTTTTATTTGCCGGTAAAACACAAAAAAAAATAAATAAATAGAAATTTAACATGTAGATCTAAAAAACCAACAAATGCACATCAAGCAAAGACGTGAAACTGATAGTCTACAAATGTCAAGTATGATTAGAATGTGCATATTAACTTGGTAAGTTTGTATCACATCATTCACATGCCAATTCATAGTAAATATATTCTCATTATACATCTTAAGTTTCCTTGTGTGTATGTGCAGCTAGAATACCAAAAAAGTAACATCATAAGACGTGGATAATTGAAAGGTACCAACAAAAACCAAAACATGCACACTAATCAACGACATGGAATGGAAAGTTCATCCATGCCAATTAAGATGATTGTATGCATATTAACTCCGTAGGTCTGTATCGTGCATATGCCCATTTAAATAAACTATGCTCTCATTCAGTATTTTGTCATTACATGGTGGTAGAACCGTAGAATATAATACAGTAATTGACGAAACCAATCAAAATCACCACATGCACATTTGGCAAAGACATGAAATGCATATTTTATACATGCCAAGTAAGATGAGTATATGCATATTGCCATATTCACATTGTTAGTTTGTATCACGTGCACATTTCCATTTAGGGTAACTGTATTTTCATTCCGTATCTCATGTTTCCTTGTTTGTATGTGTTGGAAGAATACAACAGGTAATTGAAATTTAACATCATAGGTTGTACAATTTCAACAAAATGTATCAACCAAAAGCAACACTCACGTTAAGTGAAAAACATAGTAATGGATAGTTCATACATGTCAACAAGGAGGGACGTCACTTTAAAATGTCTAGAGACATACAAGCCACTCGTACTGCCAATCTCCCCAATATTTACCATAAAGGTGGTCTGATTCATGAACTTAATTGAACTTTTGTTCTAAATCTTCTTCAAATATTTGGATTGATGGGTTAATATTATTTGGCGGGCTTTAGGACGGAGCTCAAATATTCAGATATTTACTTCCAATGACATGAATTTCAATACTCTTGAATCAAAATCTTATACTAATCAAGCTATTAATTACAGATCAAAGAACATACATTCAGATTCATTGTCTTATATTAACAAAATCTTTAGACCATGGACATCTTTATTTGGCTCTATGTATCCACTGCAGATTGACATATATTTGTGTGCCCCATAAGCTTACAAAGAAGAAAGTGTGTTTCTTAGAGAATAATTTTATTTCTTAGAGAAAATAATCAAAGAACATGTAAGCACAAATTCCCACATTCTAATGTTCATTGTGTATGATGCGATTTCTCCATGAACAACAATGCGCAGAAAATAATGAAACCAGCACCAAAAAATAAGCAAGAAGGCGAAAAAAAGAAGGAAGCATGAACATGGAGAACAATACCAACCATCTTCAATCCAGATCTTCCTCTCTAGCATGACCTTGTGAATTTGATTGTCCCCCGGTATTCCCACTGTTATTGTCAGCTCCGCTGTTGCTTGTCTCTGCTCGCGACCCCCCAAACCCTCTAAATGGCCATGGCAATGATATATTATACCTCCTCGGTGTCTGAGGATTCTCCTGAGACGCCTCTCTTGCAGCAGCACCTGTCGGTCCTGTCCCAGCTGAATTACCAGAAGCCTGAGTTCCACGACTGCTATTCTCGTAGTCAGGATCGTCTGTTGGCAACTCATAGCGACAAACAGGGCAGGAGTTGTGCAATTCCAACCAAGGCAAAATACAATCTTTGTGGTATATGTGTTTACATGGCATTTGCTTGGCCACCTCGCTGAGTTCAAAACTGTCTTTGCACACAGCGCACTGTGAAGAATCGGAGCCCAACAGTTCAATGGTAAATGTTATATCTGGAAGCCCTTCAATTGCCGATTTGGAGGCTGGTGGTGTACCGTAACGATTTGGATCATTCTCCGCGAGCTGTTGGATCAGTTGCTCGAGACCAGGACCAACGAAATAGTCCCCGATATTGGCCGGAACCCTGAATCCACCGGGATCGTTACCCCCTTCAATAACGAACTCGATATTTGCCCCGCTAGCCCTAAGATTATTGAAATAGGTTTGAAGAAAAGCGAACGGATTAAATTCACCGGGCGCCACGTGTTGCGGCGCGCCACCGCCTCGGCGAAAAAGCATCGTCACGTCATCGAAATTGCCACCATGTCCACCGCCGAAAGTGCCACCAGAGGTAGACCAAATCACGGGGAATCCACCGAAGGCAGGAGGAAAAGAATTGATATTATCGGAGGAAGAAAAGGAGAAGAAAGGGTTGGGATTGACGTTAGGGTTAGGGTCTGTCGCGGTGTTGTTCTCGAATTCTTCCAAGAAACCACCGTTGCAATTGGGGCAAACCAGGTCGGACGTCGGGGAAGGGGTTATCGAAACCGTCCGGTCGCATTGGTAGCAGAAGTAAAGCTGAGGAACGGCGGCACCACCGGGTCCGCCACCTGCCGAAGACATGGTTGTTACCTAGAGAGAGAGACAAGAAATGGAAAAGAGAGAAAGAGTGCGAACGAGATGAACGAGGCAAGATTGAAAAGTAACGGAGACGCGCAACTATCAGTCTATCATAGAGGCGCGAGGTTAAAAAAAAATTTGTACTCGCCCACCTAACCGTTAAATTAAAGTCCTTTTTTACTTTCCTTTTAATAAAGCGGCAATTACCAATAGATCTCGTGTATACTTCGTGTTATATTTTAATTTTTTTATTTAATTAATATATTTTTTTTTTTTTACATTCATAAGTTTGAATTTTATCAATACAAATCAAATCAATTCAATCAAATAAATCCTAAATTCTACATACACATACATATATCTATATATATCAAATTCACCATTTAAATTAGTCAAATCAATTCAGAGAAATCAACTAAATCAATACAAACCCAAGAAAAAACAATTTGAATCAGACTTCAAAAGATTTTAATGGAGAAACACAGGGACTTCTCTTATTGTCTTGATGAAATTGGTTTTCATTTTGCAGATTCTTCATCATTAAACTCCATAAAAGCAACTCAACACCTTGTCACTGGCATCTTCGATACCAATTACATGGAAATTCATGCTTCATTTTAGTCGCTTGGACCAAAAACTTGATGGTTCAAATCCTAACCCTAAAAATCACTCATCTGAAATTACCTTGAGCCCATCGGTGATGGTTCAAATCCTAACCCTAAAAATCACTTATCTGAAATTACCTTGAGCCCATCAGGGATTCTACTGACCGTTAATTCGTTTTCAAAAATGAATTGGGAAAAATACGAGATTGAAGCGACCAACCTGATGACGAGATCGAGATGGAGTAGATTTGATAGCGCAAGCTCTCAGCTCTGAGACACGATGAAATCCACATCCGGCGAGGAGACAAAACGAAACCAACAAAATCACCGACTAACAATCAATCACCACGACCAACAAAATCACTGACGAAATCTGCCGAATAGATCGACACCGGTCGATGGCGATTTCGAACAAGGAACCCATGACCACTGGCCGATAAATGGCGATCGCGGCCACCAACGAAATTGAAGAGACGACAACGACGAAATCAAAGCGAGGACGGCGAACGAGGATGATGAAGGCTAATGATGGACTGGTGGAGGCTTGGAGCGGCGATTGTTGCAGAGGGAGAGGAAGATTACAAGATTTGAGATCTTGTTGTGTGAGGGGTGATGAACATAAGGAAGGGTAAAATGAGTAAATAAAAAAAATTATGACTTTTTAGTACATAATAGCACGTTTTTTAGGATCATTGTGTGTAAAAAAAAAAAAAAGAATGTGAAGCCATATGATAGATTTTATGTTTTACCTGGATTTATTGGTATTTTCCCCTTCAATAAATGCCGTACAAATTTCATTTGGACATTTGTTCCAATTTTTCAAAAGTAATATTTAAATGTTCAAGACTCATAGGTAATGATTATTTAACCCGTCTCTCTAGTAAAAAGTCCAATAAATTCACTCCCCAAGTGTTTGCACCAAAAAAAACACAACAAAATCTATCAAGACGCCCGATTTCAAAACGAAAAAACACATATACCGAAACCCTCATAAACAACACTCCATCTTTGAATGCCATGGGATCGATCCGAGTTTGCATATCGACTGAAACCCTACTCCGGTATCCTAAACAAGAAGTCCGAATTCTCTCCTTCAAATTCATCTAACCTTATCGAACACTTAAGCCCCCACTCAGACACAAAACGGTCAAGCTGAAACCCGTATTCCCATATCAAAACGTCGAACATGAAGATTTGGTCGTCAGCCAATACAAGCTCCCTTTTACGTAAACACCCATGTTTTTAATCAACCCGTCATTGCAGGCACGTACTTCGTCTAATGTCCTCCGCTCCTTCGTCTCAGACAAGTGAACGTCCAACATGGACTGGTAATCTTCTTCTTCAGATTCGGATTCGAATTCGGTTTGAGGTTGAGGTTCAGTTTGATAAACAGACAATTTTGGAATTTGTGGAAACATGGATCGGGTCGAGGTCGAGGAAGAGAAAACCAAGGCTAAACTACTGGTTTGGTCATGTTTCGGCCATTGGAGACAAGGGATTGCAGACATAGATAAAAGGCTATGGAGATGGAAAACAGCTTCTGCAACAGATTAAGCCGTTGGAGGAGGCCACTATCACTACTTTTTGAGGTAGAAAACCGAGAACAGTTTGTTTCGCTTTTTTCTGTTCTGTTTCTGTTTTTATTTCAACAAGGATGCTGGTGAGGGTTTCTATGTCGTCTTCACACCGTTGATATCGCTCTTGGAAGAAGAAACCGGAAATGGGTTCTGGTTTTTTGAGCAAAGGATCGATCTGATACGAGTTTGCGCCATTCTTTTGAGACTGACTTGAATTTAATCAAATATTTGGTCGGCAGTCTTGATAGAACATCTAGAGGGATATCATTGTTGGTGGAGCTGAATTTTTCCAAAATTTTTTATAATCCAAAAAGAACATAATCAAATTTTTTTTCAAAACAAGAAGGAATTTTCAAGAAAATAGATTTAAGAATGTTAATCCAATATATGGGCTTGACCCACTTGATCCATTAGCTCAAAATCTTAACCCTAAGATTCCACACTTCTCATATAAATACTATTGTATATCATTGTATTGTACATATTTTTTTTTCCTATATATCATTCATAATTTCCGTACATTCCACATCTCAATTATTCTAACATGGTATCAAGAGTAAGTTTTTCCTAATCCTGTTCTTCCTAAAATTTCTTTTTCGTAACCCTAATCCTATTAAAGCTTCCGCCGTCGCTTTTTTTTTTTTTTTTTCTTTTCTCCCATGGTATTCGTAATTGCTATAGGTCTCACCACCGCTCCAGTATCAACAACCATCCTACCATTGTCTTCGTCTTGCAGAGACGAACACAACGTCATCAAAATCACTGCCACCGAAGCATCCACGCGCCCTCACACGCCTCCCAAAACCTGCAGTACCACCACGCCTCGCCGTCTCAAATTTTGGGCTCTACCGCCTCAACCTGGGGTCCAAATCCATTTCAAAATATACCATTATAACCGTCTCGATGAGATGATTCAAAAGACGCAAAAATCAGCTCGATCAGACCCCTCACGCGCCTTCACGCGCGGCTAGAATCCTTTTGTACTTCCTCGTGTGAGATCCATTCGCAGTCGTTGAACTTTTGTGCCACGTTAGCCATATTGATAGCCATATCAACACCATAAAGGTGCCCTATCAGCAGTCAACGCCCAGTCATCCCTAGTTGCAAAGTCACGTTAGTCGCCACGTCAACATTACTTTGGTATTTTTTTTGCCACGTGGCCACCGCATCAACATTGACTGTTGCCACATTATCGTTGACTTCCACCTCAGCTGCCACGTCAGCATCCAGTCAGCCAATCTCTACCACGTCATTGGTTTTCTTAAGGTAATTTTCTTTGACCGGTTCGGGATTTTTTTGACCGGTTTTCTACAAACTTGGATCGGTTCCTGGAGTTTTTGGACGTTCTAATTTTGTTTTCAGTCTCCGTTTTGTGATTTGAGGCTCACATATTATACTTTCTTTTATATTTGTATGATTTCTACACCGGTTCACCTCCTTCTTTGAGCCTATGGTTGACTCAAACTTATCCTGAGTTATTACTACTAATCTGGATGAATCTAATTATGTCGTGTAGGCTCAAGAGATGTCTAGTTTTTTCCGTGGATGGAAATTGTGGCATTTCGTAACTGGAGATATTAGTGAACCTAAGAAAAAGGACGACAAAGATGCTGCAGGATACATTGACTGTCTAGAGGATTGGGAGAGCAAAAATCACCAAATTCTCACATGGTTTTATGCCACTATCATCCTAGAGATCAAACTACACTCCAGACAACTAAAGAAACTTGGGATCTTCTTAAGCACCGCTATACCAAGGCAGACATATCAAATCGGTTTCGCCTCCTTTCCACCCTTTACAACATGCACCAAGAACCTGGTTAAACCGTCAATAGTTTCCTATCTCAAATGACTACCGTGTGGAATTAGTTGGCTATTATTGAGCCAACCTGGGAATGCACAACTGACGCCACTATTAATAGAAAGTATCGAACTGAAACACGCATTATGCAATTCCCGATGGCCTTGAGGGAAGAATTTGAGCCTGTACGAGCTTCAATCAATCCTACACCGGGGCAAGATACCTTCCCTAAACGATATCCTTTCTGATTTTCAAAATAAGAAAACACGCCTTGCGACATTATAAGGATCAATTACAGATGTTGCTCTTGTAGCACCAGTTACTCTTGCCACACCAGTCGCCAATCCAAACCCATTACAGAAGCCCTTATACTGTAGGTATTATCATTCACGAGGGCATGAATTACTCAAATGTCATTCTCGCCTGTGTAAGGTCAATAGAGAACTGGGCCACTATCTTGCAGACTGCCCTAAACTTCCAACATCACCATCTGGAAATTAGTCGTATGTGAATCAATATCGCTCTCAAGGCTCTTATAATCGGTCTTATCCCAAGCCAAAGAACGTTGTTGCTGCAGCCACTGATGCTACCCTGATTTCATCAAGCTCTCTACCTGATTGGAGTGGTTTCTGCACTGCACTTAGCGGGGCTCTAACTAAAACTGGTAACAATATAGGCATATCAGCTACACCAGGTACATCTCGTTGGTATTTTGATTCTTCCTATTGCAATCACATGACATCTGATACCTTTATCTTTTCCTCTAAAACCTTGTAATGAGTATGCACTCACTATTCACACTGCCAATGGATCAAATATGTTAGTCAACCATATTGAAAATGTTTACAATTCTTATTTATCTCTCCCTGATACATATTTGGTCCCTAATCTTATGCTTAACCTTATATCTATTGGACAACTATGTAATCTTGGACTTAATTTGCATTTTTCTTCTACTGGTTGTCGTGTGCAGGACCCTCAGACAGGAAAACTTCCTAGAACCAGTCGTAAAGTTGGACCCCTTTTTGAGCTCACTTACCTCCAAATCCCATCCTTATCATCACCAAACCAATCACCCGCATCCATCCCAACACTCTCATCCGTGGAATTGAAGCACTCTCGGTTAGGTCACACTTTATCCAATCATTTTCGTTCTCTTATTTCTAGTGGTCAGTTAGGGTCATTTCAGCATGAGTCTTTTCATTATATTCATTATCAACTTGAAAAACAATCAACTTTACCTTTTAATAAGAGTTAGAGTGTTTCTCTTATACCTTTTGATTTCGTGCATTCTGATGTTTAGGGGCCTTTCCCTCATGCAATAATGAGTGGTGCTCGCCATTTTGTTATATTTATAGATGACTACTCTCGATATACATAGTTGTTTCTTACAAAAAACAGATCTGAACTATTTCAAATATATTCTGATTTTTCTTCTATGGTTCAAACTCAATTCTCTCGGAATATCAAAGTTTTTCCCTCAGATAATGCAATGGAATACAAAGACCGTGTTTTTCTAAACCTACTTCACAAAAATAGTACGCTCCCCCACCGCTCGTGCATTGGAACCTCCCAACAAAATGGACGAGCTGAACGCAAATATAGACACATTCTTAACACTGTTCATGCTCTACTCATTTCTTCATTATGTCCTGTGCATTTCTGGGGTGATATTGCCTTAACTGCAGTATATACAATCAACCATGTCCCTTCCACCACAATCCAGAATCAATCTCCATTCGAGCGTCTTTTCGGTAAACCTCCTGATACTCTGAACTCTGAGTCTTTGGTTACTCTTATTTTGTTCTTCTCAAACCACATGAACACATCAAACTGGAACCAAGAGCTCACTTGTGTTGTTTTATTGGATATGATATTGAACGTAAGGAGTATCGGTGTTGGCATCCCATTTCTAAAATTCTTCGTATATCTTGTCATATCATTTTTTGGGAACATCAAATGTTTTCTTCCTTACGGTCATTTGACATATCAACCATCACTAACTCCAGATTTTTTACTGATCCATCCATTGAGTTATTTTTGGAGGATCCAGTTTCAGGTACTGTTAAGTCCACCTCAGCACCACCAGTTGATCCCACCCCTTTAGTTTCAGAACCACTAGTTGACCTTACCCCTCCAGCTCCAGAACCACCAGTTGACCTTATCTCTCCCACTCAATTGGTCGTGCTCGAAGATATTCCTATGTCTGATGAGTCTGCACCGACTCCATTTGAGAACCATCCTCCAGATCACTTTTGCAGATCTACCAGGGTAACTCATCGCCCCTCTTATCTTACTGATTATCATTATTTTTCTACTATACTTCATCTGCATGAGCCTTAATCCTATAAGGAGGCTTGTACTAATCCTCTTTGGCAGCAAGCAGTGGACGAATAACTTCAGGCCCTTAGCCAAAACTCATACTTGAGATATTGTTGATCTTTCTCCTAGGAAAACTCTTATTGGGTGCAAATGGGTGTTCAAGATCAAGACACTTTTTTATGGCTCCATTGAACGATATAAAACCTGAATTGTTTCCAAGAGATTTGCTTAGGAATATGACATTGATTACGAAGAGACATTTGCTCTAGTGGCGAGGCTCGCATCTGTCCGTATACTTCTTGTCGGCTGTCATTCGAAAATGGACTCTCTTTCAAATGGATGTAAAAAATACATTTCTCAATGGCAATATTCTTGAGAAAATTTATATACATACCTCTCCTGGCCTAATTATCCCTCGAAATAAAGTTTGTCGCCTTCGCCGTGCCCTATATGGTTTAAAACAAGCTCCACGTGCCTGGTTCGCCAAATTCAGCACTACCATTCATCAGTTTGGATTCACATCTAGTGCTCATGATTCAACTCTATTTATTCGTTACACTGCTAACGGTATTATCTTTCTTTTATTGTACGTGGATGGCATAATTATTACTGGAGATAATTTACGCGGTATTTCTAAACTCAAAAAGTTTCTTAGTGGACAATTCAAGATGAAAGATGTTGGCATGCTCACATATTTTCTTGGCTTCGAAATCTCATTCGATTCAAATGGATATTTTCTCTCTCAAGCCAAATATGTCTCGGATCTTCTTTCTAATGCTTGCATCACTAACTCAACCACTGCTACTACTCCTCTCGAGCTGAATATCAAACTCACTCTACTAGATGGTTCACCTCTTCAGGATGTCACTATATATCACCAACTGGTTGGAAGTCTAGTATACCTCACTGTCACTCGCTCAGACATCGCCTATGTCATTCATCAAGTTAGTCAATTCTTGTCTGCTCTTCGGACCACTCATTACTCGACTGTCCTTCGTATCCTTCGGTATGTCAAGGGTACTTTTTTCATGGATTTCATTTCTCAGTTCAATCTGCTTCCACCTTACAAGCTTATTCTGATGTCAATTGGGCTGGAGATCCCACCGACAAATATTCAACCACTGGTTATTGTTTCTTCTTGGGTAACTTTCTCATTTCCTGGCATAGTAAGAAATAAACTGTGGTTGCTCATTCTAGCAGTGAAGCTGAATATCATGTCATGGCTGATACAACTCAGGAACTTCTTTGGCATCGGTGGCTTCTCGCTGACATGGACATCTCTTCTCCTACTGCCACTACTTTACATTGTGATAATAGAAGTGTTATTCAGATGTCTCACAATGATGTCTTCCACGAGCATACAAAACATATCAAGACTGATTACCATTTCATCCGTCATCACATTCTCCAGAATACGGTTCGTCTATAATCCGTCAGTTCGGCCGATCAGACAACAGACAATTTCACTAAGACTCATTCACCCTGACATCTTTACTCTCTGGTTTTCAAACTCAAGTTCACCTCTCATTTATCGCCTTAAGTTTGAAGGGATATTAATGTAATATATGGGCTTGGCCCACTTGGTCTATTAAGTCAAAACCTTAACCCTAGGGTTCCCTACTTCTCATATAAATACTATTGTATATCATTGTATTGTATATACTTTTTTCTATATATCAATAGATCATTCATGTTTTCCATACATTCCACTTCTCAATTATTCTAACAAAAGAAAAATAACCCATGCAAGCTTTCAAGAACAAAACCCAATTAGTTTTCCATAAAATAAACCCTAAAAGAATCATTAATTTAGGGATGACAGAAAGCATATGTTTGGAGCTTCATGAGCATTTCGGACACAAACCCACTAAACATTGATCAGAAAAATCAAAGAACAATTAAAGTTAGTTCTTTTTAGAATCTGAAGAGCAAAAATTACTATAGGATGAATGAGTTGACACACGCATGCAAACATTCAAATAATAGAAATCCAAATATTTATCTTTTCGTTCTCCCACTCACTGCAAAAGTTGGCCACCGCCTACAGGCTTTCCGCCTCCCCCTCTCACTCTCTCAACTAGAGTACAATTTATACCCTATACGTTTGACCATTATCTCACTTCGGTGTCTATAGTTTTAATTCTAACACATGACATCCTAAAACTTCTTAATGATACCACATTAGTCCAAATCAATAATTCTAGCCTCCATTATAATTTTAGATGTCAAATCATCACATGCTGTGTGCCCAACTATTTTGAAGGGGATCCTAAGGGCATTGTCATTATCTTCTTTTGTCCTTTCCAAATTTTCTATTCAAAAAAACTTGTCTGTGTATATATATATATTACAATATTTCTTACTTCTGAGTACTTAGACAAGAAGGAGAAGAGGAGTGGAAAGAAAGAGACTAGAAATATCTATAAAATCCCTTAAAACAATCACATGCACGACAATCGATTGCTTTGTTTTCAAAATTATAATGAGGATAGTGACTTAGACTGTAGTGGGATGATTAGGAAACTTCAATGAGTTATGCGTTCAAATTGACATTATATGAAACAGAGTGAAATTTTGGTCAAACTTCAATGGTTTTGTAAAACTATTCATGGGTAAATCTTATAATTTTTGTTTTTACACAAAATAGATAAAGAATGGTCAAACCATCATGTTGGCCCAAAGATTTACCCAAGAGGAGGAAGTGAATTGGGCAATTATAAAATTTTAAACAATTAATTCAAAACACAAATAACCAATGTCCCTAAATCGATTATTTTTTTGTTTCGCAGTGGAAATGTATTTATCTAGATGCACACCCAAACAATCATAAATAAAACAATACATACATTATACAACAATATATACTGGTTTGGTAAGCTACTCTTACCTACATCCAGTCCCCCGAGCTCCACGGAGATTAACAATCCATTAAGTCCTGATTTTTAAAATATTTTTCACAAGCTGAAGACTAACCCTATTCTTTTTCTAGACTCAAAATCAAACCCTAGCCATCTTGTTTCTTTTCGCAGGTTCAAAATCAACCTTTACAACCTTAATTCTTTTCATTGGCTTATAATCAACCTATCACTCTCTCACGCTATTACACCTATCTTTTTTGCAAACTTAGGAAAAATCTTTACAATAATTCAATTCTATTACAGGAAGAATTAAAATCTAATATTTTCAAAGGATAAAGACTAACCTAATCTCTTTTTGCAGACCAAATATCAAACCCCAATATTTTTCTCAAGCTAAAGATCGAAACCTAACTTCCCTAATTAGACAATGACCCAAACGTGTCTAATCTGTTCATACTCACAAATACAAAAATAGCAAGTTTTTTTTCCACAAATAGTTTCTACCACCTCAATACAGATATACTCAATTAATATCCTAAATATAACTATGTGATAGACACAATTTGAGGCAAACAAATCTGATTTAAAACAGTTAACATACAAGTAGCACGTAATTAGATTTTTCAATTAAAAATCATTTAAAAAAATTTCAAGAATTAAGTTCAAAAAATATTTTTCTAAAACACCTTAACCAAACAATAAGTTAGTAGTAATCTAAGAAAGCAATAAAGAAAATTTGGAAGGATCTCACCGGGATTTGCCGAAAGTGATATAAGAAAGCTCCTGCTCACAACTGACTTGGGCGTGAAAGGCTTAATAGGTCGGATCGGGTTGGTGATTTGACCCAAATGATGTAAACCCGATATGTTATTTAGGCCGAGCATGACAGGCCCATAGGGAAAAGACCTCATCGGTCCACTAAACAAATCAATTAACCTCATGAAGAGGCCCATCAGTGGGTAAATTGAGCCCACATTAATTAGGCCAATGATGAATAGGTCAGCCCATGATGATCATAACTCATGTGCATGTGGAACGTTATAAACCATTGACTGTAACGGTTCATATTAAGTAGATCACGTTACAGAGATCTCTTCCTAGATAAATGGTAAAGATATTTGTTATCTACCAGTCAATTAGGAGAAGATCTGGTAACGGGCGACTTCACCAATAAAATGACAAAGGTTAACTAAGCCTATATAAATGGAAGGTGTCATTGTGTATTATTTACGATTAATCTGAGTGTTTTAGCCTTCTCCATAACCAGATTAACTTATTTTCAAGCCGGAGGTTCTTTGGACGACACCACACCTGTGTCCCCCCAAGAACTCAATGGTTTTGCAGGTTGAAGGAGAAGACAGAAGAGGTTTTTGGCACGTGAAGAGCTTATTACATGTGCTGAGAATTCTTGTCAACATCACTTGGCTCTGTCTGTAGGAAACGCTAACAAAAAAACTTTTCATTGCAACAATGAGGCAACCACGAGCAAGTGGAGTAGCCCCAGTCAGAGCAATGACTTGTCACCACCAGGTGATAATGAAGTTCTAGTAGGAACGCATGAGAATAATCATGCTAATCTCCCACCAGAGGTGCAAAGCACTGATGCAAAGATTAACGCTGTAACTGGGAAGATATCAGAGATGGTGGACATGATTAAGTACATGGCGGAGATAATCACCAAAAACAGACCATAACCTCCTACCACTGATAATGGTTTGGGGGAAGAAGCATAGTCTCCAAGGTCTGCAGACCCACAATCCCAAGGGGAGAGAGTTGTTCAGGAAAGCATAAGCAATCAACAACAGAAAATGAGGGTGCTCAGCAGGACCAGGATTGTTTATTCACGTTAGTAGCCCAGAAGTAGAGAGGAAAGTCATCTACCCCTGGATAAACTGGATATATTGTTTAAGGGAATTGAGATGCCATTCACCTCAGATATCTTGGTTGCGCCACTCTCTAAGAAGTTCAACCCTTCAAAGTTTGAGAAGTACGATAGGAAAACAGATCCTGTGGACCACATTCGCTATTCAGATATGTCATGAACTTGTATGGAGTAGGCAACTATGTGCTGTGTAGAGCTTTCGCTACAACCTTGAAGGGTTCTGCCCTGGATTGGTTGCATACGCTTCCATCTAACTCCATCTCGTCATTCAAAGACTTTGGGAAGATGTTCGTCAACCTCTTCATAACTTGTCAAAGTTTGATGAAAGGATCAGATTATCTACTAGCCTTGTGGTAAGAGAATGAAGAGTTTTTGCGCCAGTATATGAGCCGCTTTAATGAGGAGCTGACGTGCATTGAAGGTTGTGACTCCAACCTAATAATCAATGTGTTCGCTTCAAGGTTACACCATAGAAAATTCTAAGACTCCCTCACTAAAAACCCTAGGAGTATGTTCGAGTTGATGGAGAAAGCTAATCCCTACATGAAGTTGGAGGACGTCAAACTTGCTAGAGAATGAAATAGGTCGATCAAAGATCACCCTATGCAAAGTGAGAAGGACCATACCAAAACATAGGGTAGCAGCTCAGAAAGGTGTAAAGATCAGTCTAGAAGTTCAGGTTCCACACCGGATGCACGGCAGAAGCCAAACCTCTCAGGCCTACGGATATCGATCCCAACATTCTGCATGAAATCCTGTCGTCTAAAGAGGTTCAGTGGCCTCCCAAGTAGAACTTCAAGTCCAACAGAAAGAACAAGTCAAAGTACTACAACTTTCACAGGGACCATAGCCATGATACAGAAGACTGTTGGGAGCTTAAAAAAGAAATCAAGAGACTGATCGACATGGGTCAGTTACGTGGCTATTTGTATGAGCATTCCAGGGACAGAAAAAGACCCAAAAGAAAAATTCTTCATGAAAATCGTGACAGGGAGCGTAAAATGGATCGTCCCGAAGGTAATAGTAAGGTTATCTTCATGATAAATATTGTTGGGCCTGCAACTGGAGAATCCAACCATGAACGGAAGATGAAGCACTGGTGCGCTACTATAGAGAAGCAATGTTAGTAACTGTTAAGCCAGAATCAGTCATCACTTTCTCTAATGAGGATTGAAAGGGTATCGTGCATCCTCTTGAAGATGCCTTAGTTATCACCCTCCGGATCTTTAGCTTTAAGCTGAGACAAATTTTAGTCGATACCGGCAGTTTTGCTAATATTATTTTTGTGGACACTCTGAAGCAGATGGGAGTGCTCAGCTCAGATGTCAATTCAACCCAGACTGTCATGGTGGGTTTCAATGGAGACCTCAGCTCTCCAAAATGGAAGATCACTCTATCAGTCACTGCAAACAAAGAGAAGAGATGGTATATAAAGTCCACAATGTTCATGGTAATGGATTCTTCATCTCTCTATAATGCAATATTGGGGCGTCCATGGCTTTTATGCGATGAAAGCAGTGGGATCAACGTACCACCAGTGCATTAAGTACACAAAGAATGGCTTAGTTGCAGTGATACAAGGAGATCAGGTGCCATCAAGGCAGTGCTTCGCAAGAGCTATAAAGATAAGAAAGAAGTCCTTATAGCAATTAAAGTCGGAGCAAGAAGCAGCTCTGCTAAATAGCTCAGCTCATGAGATCGATGATTTCACAGAACACCCTAGCGTTATCCAACCTGTTGAGAAAATATGGCAGATCACCTTCAATAAAGGAACTTAGAAGCTGATGATAGGGAGATCCCTAAGCCATACTGAAGTAGAATAGATCAAGAAGCTGCTCAAAGAGAATTTAGATGTCTTTACCTAGTCTCCAGAAGATATGAAGGACATCAACCCTGATGTAACAGTCCACTACCTTAACATTTCTAGGTCTTACCTACCAGTCAGGTAGAAAATGAGAGCACTTAGCCATGAAAAGGAAGATGTGATTGAATCTGAGGTGAGAAGGTTGCTCTCTATCGACCACATAAGGAAAGTAATATACCTAAAATAGCTGGCCAACCCAGTCCTCGTCAAGAAAAAAAATGGAAAATGGAGAATATGTGTGGACTTCACTGACCTTATCCAGGTATGCCTGAAAAACTATTATCCAATGCCAAGGATAGACCAGATGGTGGATGCAGCAGTAGGGCATCAATAGCTGACCATGATAGATGCGTATGTAGGATACAATCAAATCTGCATGGATAGGTAAGACGAGGAAGGGATGACATTCATCACTCCAAGAGGTACTTACTGCTATAAAGTAATGTCTTTGGTTTAAGAAATGCAGGAGCAACCTATCAACGGCTGGTGAACCGTATATTCTGAGATCAGATTAGAGCAACTATGAAGGTCTACATAGATGGTATGTTGATCAAAAAGTCCAAGAAAGAGGATCACCTGATGCATTTGGCAGAGGCTTTTGCCATACTAAGAAAGTTCAACATGAAATTGAACCTAGAAAAATATGTCTTTGGTGCTGCATCTTGCAAATTTCTGGGCTTCATCGTGAACCAGTTTAGCATCACGGTAGACTCTGGGTAGATGGAAGTTGTTCGGAATATGAAGTCCCCTGCAATCATGAGAGAAGTTCAAGTACTGACAGGAAGATTGGCGGCCCTGAACGAATTTATTTCCAAATTTACTGATAGGTGTGCTCCTTTCTTTAAAATTTTAAAGGGAAGCAAAACCTTTCTGTAGGATGAACAATGTGAACAAGCGCGACAGTCCATCAAAGACTACTTGGGCTTAGTTGAAACACTGGATAAAGTGAATCCAGGGAAAGATCTCTACCTTTATTAGGCAGTAACATCTGTGGCAGTAAGTGCAACACTGGTGAAAGCTTACACAAGAGGGTAGAGGTTAGTTTACTACATCAGCAAGTCATTGATCCCGGCAGAAACTCGCTACACCGAACTGGAGAAGCTCGCCCTAACCTTGGTAACCGCAGTACGCAAGCTCAGGACATATTTCGAAGTTGTTCCAAGAGCTGAAAACGAGAAGGCAGATGCACTGTTGATCGTTCAAATTTAATATACCCAATTTAAGTGTAAAATATTATAGTGTAGCGTGCTTAAGTATGAGTGTCGAACGACATAGATTGAATTATAATTATTAATTATTTCTTATTTGTTTGGTTGGATTTAATAAATTGATTTTTGGGTTTTTTAATAATAAAATAGAAAAATAATTAAATTAAAATACTAATGATAAATAACCGGATTGAGGGCATGTATTCGTTTTTTATTATCCTAATGCATTCTAATTCTCTATCTATTTTTATTTTGTGTATAATGAAATAATTTAACTACAAGAAAAATTACAATGAAAGCTTAACTATTTAATGGACATGAACTATCTTTGAGATTCGGTTCCTAATCTACGACGAACTAATCCCTAGGCATAACTCATCCTATCAAATACGTCGATTAATCAACCACTTAATCGGTAATAGACTATCTTCGAGATTTGATTCCTAATCTACGGTGAATCAATCTCTTAGAATAATTCATCCAATTAAACCGTATTGATTCCAATAAAATTAATTGTATAACGGTTAGATTTAAATCACAGGTATTAGATCTAATCCAAAAGTACCAATGAATTATTTCAAACATTCATAAAATGATAAAAATAATAATTGATTTCATAAATAGTATAAGAACATTAAAACCCTTGTTATACAATTTTATACATAGATAAAATATAATAAGAAATTAAAACTACAGAAAGGAAATCTAGAACGAATACAGCCTAACCCGGTTTCGCCTTAGCCGTTCATGGATTGCTCTTCTATAAGATATTCAACCAAAAATTCCATTGAAGAAACATCACTACAATTCAGCAGAAACAAAAGTATGAAAAAAACTAAAACTAACTGAAAGCTCCCCCGGCCGAATGAACCCATCCGCTAAATTATAAAATAATTTATGTTAAACCCAATAATTACACTTAGCTCCCTAAAATTATCAAATATTATTTATAAATTTCATAATATACAAAATAATCCAAAAATAATATTTTCAAAAATATGAATTTAACTTTTAATTCTAAAAATTATCAAGTATGTGTTTATACCACAAATTCGCAAAACTGTCTTCAAAATATTAAACTTATATAAAATAATAGTTTTCAAAAATATAAATTTTTGGGTATTACATTAATTGTCCAACTTTGCAACGATTTTCCTTCACTTGTAACGGTTCTCGTGCATAGGTCATAGGCGGATCGTTTCACGAGTCAGGTCCTAGATCATCAATTTTGCTCTATTTTCGTCATTTTTTTATTTTTGACTTTATTCCTACAACAATATTAAATTATGTTATTACTAATTAAAAATCTAATAAAAAGACCCACAAAATTATAGATTTATGGAAGAAATATGGTACAAAATTAAGAACGATCATATCCCCACACTTACATTTTGCTAGTCCTCGAGCAAAACAAAATTCTAAAAAATGAAAACCCATTTTCTTAGAGAACACGATTGCATTTAGCATATGAAATAAGCCTTTAAACACCTAAGTGATCCCTAGTGGACGAGTTTTAGTCTTGTGAAAGTTTACAGTGATGATACCTACAAACATATATCCCTCTTATAATAGTCTTTTAAGCATCATAGGTAGAGTTCAAAAATATATTTATTAGTGGAACACATGCTTATCGAAGAGTATCACTATTATTTCTGTCAGAAAACACTGAATTTAATTCCACATCTTACTTTGTTCAAACGGCTCAATCTCAAGTATAAGTCTTCTCAACAAACATTAACAAATTGATGAATTTCAACTTAAAAAAGGACTTCATTCTTCTCTCTAATATTTTATTTATATCTTCTTTTTTTTATTTTCTTTTTTAGCAATTGATATGTGCAAAATGTTAGTTCCACTGGGCTTTCTAGGATGTCCATATAGCAAGTGTTGGACCAATGATTTCAATCCAGTTGGCTTGGGTCATTAGGTGTTGAGGCACCCTAAAAGACTTAATTACTCGAACATCTTAGGCTTCGGGATTAACCGATTAATTTTTTTCTTTTCTTTCTTTCACATTTTATTTATTTATTATTATTAGAGAATAGAACACAAATTCATATTTTTAACTGCTATTCAACAATTCGCTATAATAAGTTAAGATTATCAAACTTAAAATTAGGGTGTATGAACAATAGTGCAACTTAGAACTAATTTAAGTACAATTTTCATAATATAACAATTTTACCCCTATGGATTCACATGCGTCCACTAAAATAATATATTCCCGAATTTAATGTGCATTTTCTCTTTATTTTTTTTTAAAAATTTTAACTACGACAATAGGTAACCCTTCCCCCACACCTAGTTCTAGCACTGTCCTCAATATAAAAAAAAAATTAAGACTTTGAGTAAAAGAATGGGACAACCTGATGTCGAAAGCGGTTTGGACTGGTTTTTATAGAAATTTCTTGAAATGTTTTCTTGAAATGCTTCCAAACCTGTGAACTATGCACATATAAAAACAAAAGGCACAGGATTAAGCATTATATGTAGGAGTGAAAGAAATAACCGCCCACTCGCCCCGACCCGCTCAAATTCGGTTGGATTTCATTATGTTTTTGTTCTTTTTTCACCCGACTCGCTCGCCCCAAAATGAGAGATAAAAAATGCGGGTTCAAAACACCATACTCGATCCCTGCTTGACTCTCTACAACGATACATTAATTAACCTTTACCCCCCATAAACCTAGCATATTACCAAAACACCCCCATGTATATATAGTTGAATTAGGGTTTGATACCCCATGTATATATAGTTGAATTAGTGTTTAATCTCTCATTCTTCATCTTTTCAGCCGCTTCCATCTCCATGTCAAATCTTTCTCTTTCTCTCTTGTTCTCTCTCTCAGTCCTTGATCTCAGATCTCCGGCCGCTCAGCATCCATCTCAGGCACATATCTCCGCTCTTCGAATCGCTATCGTCCTTCGCTGAATAGTTCTCTACTTGTCTCTCTTCTTCGCCGTCACTTCCGCTAAGGTTAGAATTGTTTGGTCTGTATTTTTTCATTGTTTCAAATTTAGATCTGTATATGTATTGTTTAATTGTTAAGATTTGTTCTCTCTCTCTCTCTCTCTATTTCTCATTCTGAGATTCTAATCTGAAAGGTGCAAATCGTTTGTTTTGCACCCCAATTTTGTTGTTCTTCTCTCACCAGAATACCGTCGGCACTCGAAGCACCCGAACCCGCTCGAATGGTCGGATGTTTTGGCTCGGGGTCGGTCGAATTTCAACCCCTAAAAAATTTTCGGGTAGGCCACCGAAACCCTTCCATCCCGGCCAATCCGACCGATTTTCTCCCCTTATTATATGAATATCTTTTAGTTTTATAGTATTTATTTATTTATTAGTAGTAGTAAATTTTTTTTTGTATTTATGTTTTTTTTGCTTTTTTTTTTATTGTTATTACTAAACAAATTTGTATTTTTTTTATATATATATATATATTTTTTTTTATTTTTTTTTAAGTATTTTTTTTATTTCAGTGGGTTGTCTCCCATTCAGCGTTAAGTTTTATGTCCTCAGTCAGACGTGAAGGGATAAAAATCCCACCAATCTCCTTATATTTATTTATCTTCAATTTTATTTTGCCCTTTAGAATTCGAAACTCAAGTATCGCATGACCAATTCTCGCTAGTGATTTTTTTTCTCTTCAGCAATCCTTCTCGATTAGATCGATATTGATTAGAGCGAACCTGCCACTTCACACTACTCACTCCATCAGGTGGTTTTAGCCTAGTCAACTTACTTCTTATAGATCGCTCCTTGTACTTCTTTTTCTTTCCCACCCTTAAAGTTATTCTAGACTTCTTAGGTTGCGTAGGATGATTAAGGCTTGTCCCTCTCATTTTTATTTGCTCGATCACAAAACATTCACCCATCTTCTCATGTCGTGGTCTACCTGTTAGGTCAAAGATATTGAGCTTGGCCTTCATATTCCCAAACAATACTTTCATATTCCTTGTTCGACAATCTATGTGTGCATTGGTTGTAGCTAAAAACATCTGACCTAAAATGACAGGGATTTGGTGTCCGGGATGTGGCACCAGCTCTATGTCCAGAATGAGAAAATTCACAGGAAAATAGAATTTATTAACTTTCACTAAGACATCTTCAATGATGCCTCGCGGTTTCTTCGTGGACCTGTCAGCTAATTGGAGCGTGACTGATGTAGGTTGAAGAGTTCCTAAACCAAGTTTCTCATACACTGAAAATGGAAGAAGATTGACACTAGCACCTAAATCAAGAAGTGCTCGATGAATATTATGATCTCCGATCCTGCAAGAAATAGTAGGAACACCTGGATCCTTGAATTTTTATATTGTATCGTATTTCAAGATTGAACTCACTTGTTTAGTAAGAAAGACCTTTTTATGCACATGGTTTTTAATTTTTCGTTTATGGGTACAAAGGTCTTTCAGAAACTTGGCATAGGTCAAAACTTGCTTAATGACCTCAAGAAGTGGAAGGTTAAGCTTAACTTGTTTAAAAAATTTGAGAATCTCTTCTGCCTTCTTAGCCTTTTTACCCGTTGGTAGGAGTCGATCTAGACATTGTGGGAATGGGATAGGGGGAACGTAAGGTGCCTTAGCATTGAGGCTTGATCCTTCCTTACTGAATAGTATGGATTTTGAGGTAGGGATAAAATCCTTCTCAATGGATATTGGCGCTGACTCACTCAGTTTTTTATTATTTTCATCCCCTTTCCTTTCTCTTTCTCTCTTTTTCCTATCCCCCATACATCTTCAGGTTCATCTTCTAACTCACGTCCCACCCTATTATCAATTACCCGCCCACTCCTGAGAACACTTATGAAATTCACATATTCATTAGTTCTACTATTTTCAGCCATACAATGTCCCTTTGGATTATTTATCGGTTGGCTTGACAATTTTCCTTCTTCCCTTTTATTCAATGTATTAGCTGGTTGACCCAATTGAGTTTCAAGCTTTAATATAGATTGGGATTGAGAATGAAGCATTTGTTGTTTAGATTGAAGAGATTGTTGTTGAGATTGACGAAATTGTTGTTGAGATTCAAGAGCGTGTTGTTGATTATTTATTGTAGATATCAATTCATTAATCTGCGGGTCTCTAGTGGGTTGAGAATATTGATTAGATGGGAGGAATGGTTAGTACCCCTGAGATTGATTTTGAAAATTTTGTCTTGGGGATTGATTTATAGGTGGGCCTTGATTTGATTTTTGCCACAAAAAATTAGGATGATTGTTGCAAAAACTATTTGCTATGGATTACTCGCAAGTGTACAAGGTCAAACAAGTAATAAAGTAAGTGAGTGAATATCGTCTCCACAGAGATTGATAATGAGAAATTAACAAAGTACCGCAATTAGAATGACCTAATTTTATTTAGGCGATCAATAATGATTTAGTGAGAATTTTTACTAATTATTAAGTACAAAATGGCAGGGAACTTATTTTACTAATAGGCTTTTAAGGAATTTCAACGGAATTAAAACTCTAGAGGGGGTTGAATTCATGTACTGAACTATATTAAATCATACAATTGTTAATTGAATTCATATCTAATCATTAGCCGTGGATATCTCAATCAATCCCACTTTTACCTCTCGAATAACAAGTGAGATAATTTGTATAATTAATTGAGTTAATATCTCTATTCAACTCAACTAATTATCTAATCATTACGTTTTACCCATTAATTGACTATCCCGATTATATTAGCCTCTCGCACTCAATATAATCGAGATTGTATTTCTTCTGTTTCAATATATAAAATTATCACATTTCGAATGCCTAATTTTATATATCTAGGAATTTTAATTAACCTTTCGCATAAATTAGCCAACAAGCACAAAGAAACACAAATTATGTAAATAGGAAATCCAATCAATAACTTCTTAGGTTTTCAAAACATAGTTCATACAAATCATTCAACACCCCCTAGATATGGGTGATTTAGATGAGCATAATGAAATCGTTCATCATCATAACTATTGTATCATTCAAATTAGAACACATGAATAGTATTAAAATGTCAATCACAAAACTCAGATTTAGCATGTGCACGAAGTAACGAGATGAAAGAAGGAGAAAAACTATGTTTGACGAAGTGATATGGATCTCCACTCTTGATTTCTTGATTCCGATATTGTGAATGCTCCAAGCTAGATTCGTCTGATCTGCTCTTCAAAGGTTATCATCTAACTCCCTCCAAGCCTCTAGTATCCAACAACTTCCCTTGTTGAAGAATCAAATCTTTTCAGTATTCCAAACCCGTAGGTTGGCACTGCAGCCCCAGATACACGCTGCAGTGCCGCGCTAATTAAGATTAGTGTTCTATTAACGATGCTGCAGTACCAAGAGTGTTGGCTTTGGTTCCACGTTGTGGCTCCAAGAATGTTGATGCTACAGCGCGAAAAGGCGCTGTGTGCCACGGTGCAGCGCCATTCACTTTGGCATTGCAGCCCCGTCACTGCTAGTCATCTCTTCTTGATTTCATTGTTTCGAACCGTTTTCTCAATTTTCCTAGGCCTACACAATAAGATTGTATAGAATTAGGAATTAACAACTAAAAACATTGAAAATCACTCCAAACTAACATTTAATTATGGGGATATAATGATTAGAATTCAATTTATCAATGATTCCGCCACCTAGGGTTGTAGGTGTTGGAATAAGGATTATTCTCATTTCTCAACATTGATTGAGCAGCATTGACTTGCTCTTGCACATATCCAGGATATTGAGAACTAAGGTAACAATCAATTATCGAGTGAGACACACTTTGACACAACGCATATGATTCAAATGTTTGAGATTGAGAAAATATGGATTGATTATTACTCATCAATTGTCCTAAGACTTTGAGAGATTTGCTACCAACTCATTTTTATTTATTTCATTTACCCTAGCTCTTTGGTAGTAACTAGTGAAATTAAATTTCCTCTATCTTTTCTCCCTAACGTATCATGTTGTAGTGAATTTTCACTTAGGTTTTCAAATAATTCTCATGCCTCATCTTTAGATTTCATTAGAAATGTGCCTCCACAAGAAGCATCCACCATTTGGCAGTTACTCCCATCTAGTCCTTCGTAGAAACTTTGCACTAATTGCCATTTTGGGACTTGATGATGTGGACATTGGCATAATAATTCTTTTAATCGTTCCTAACTTTCATGACATTGTTTACTCGAAGATTGGGTGAACGTAGTAAGGGCTCTTTTCACTTGATTTGTTTTTCCTATAGGATAATATTTCTTAAAAAAATCTTTCTACATGTCAGCCTAAGTTCCAATGGAAGTTGGGGCTAAAGAATGCATCCAATGTTTAGTTTTATCTTTTAGGAAAAACGGGAATAATTTTAACCTAACCGCATCGTCAGATAAATTGGATATTCTAAAGGTTGTGCACACTTCCAAAAATTTATTCAAATGTTTATATGGATTTTCTGTGCTCATTCCATAATAATTAGGTAACATTTGAATTATTGACAATCTGATTTCAAAGTTATTCTCACCCGCTACACTTGGTAGGCAAATACATGATGGGGATACATACGTAGGAGCATAGTTGTAATATCCCGAAATATTATATTTTGAAAAATATTATTTTATATAAGTTTAATATTTTTGGAAACGATTTTGTAAATTTGTAGTGTACATATATACTTTATAATTTTTGAAGTTAAATATTAAATTTATATTTTCGAGAATCTTATTTTAATATTTTAGGTTATTTTGTATATTATGAAAATTTATAAATAATATTTGATAATTTTGGGGGAGATAAGTGTAGTTATTGGGTTTAAGATAAATTATTTTATAATTATAGGGTGTTAAATGCAATTTTTCTAAACTTAACCCTTAAGCATTTCGTTGGTGGCCATAAAAATTAAAGAAAAAAAAAAGCTAGAAATTTGTGGCCACATATTATATTAATTCATATTTGTATATATGTGTATATGGATATATATTAACATAGGAGTAGTGAGTGTGAATTACACGTGTATCTACTTGAATTATATAATAATAATGATTCTAAAGGCTTGAGGAAGGAGAATGGGAAGTCGATTA
Source organism: Eucommia ulmoides (assembly GCA_016647705.1). Taxonomy (NCBI): domain Eukaryota; kingdom Viridiplantae; phylum Streptophyta; class Magnoliopsida; order Garryales; family Eucommiaceae; genus Eucommia; species Eucommia ulmoides. The sequence continues at coordinate 142,088 of JAENRU010000270.1, read as the reverse complement.
TGGGAATTTGAAAAGAAAACAAAATTTCATTTTGGCCTAACACCTCAAATTGATTATATATATATAATTTGGAATGTTCTTGAGTATTCCGATTTGGAAATTCGGTTCAGATTTTGGCTTCAGATTTCAGGTAGAATTTTAAATTCTTTTAATATATGTATTTAATTTCTCTATTGTGAGATTTATGTTATTATTGTTGTTAAATTTTCATGAAATAATTATGAGTATGTAAAAATCATGTCTATGTGTTTTATGTGTTCTATTGATTAAATGCACGTATTATAGGAGTTGAAGTTCTACTGAGCGTTGGCTCACAACCCCCACAGTTTTTATTATAGGGGCGGTGAAAATGGGTCTGCGCCACAAATGCATTATTTGAGATTTGGATTAAATTTGTAATATTTTTATTATTATTGTTGTTGTAAAAATTGACTTAATTAAATGGATAAATATAGTTGTTGTCCTACTGTGTAAAATGTTTCTCAGATTTGTGTTTTAAATAAAATATCGATTACTATTTTATATTATAGATACATATAAAACCATAATTTGGATAGGTGGTGTTGGGTAGCATGGAATTGGAGCCGTGGAATTGGAATTTGGAATGAAAATGTTGGGGAAAAAAAAAACCTGAAATAAAAATGAATTAGCCTTTCAACCTACTGTTTAGAATCAAAAGCAAATTGAATGATGTCAAAAATAAGTTGAATGACATCACCTCCTTTTGAAATCTTTCTTTTACACGTTTGGCCCCCCAATTTTTAATGGACTTAATTACTTGTATCTCAGTAGTAGTTGTATTTGAATTCGAAATAATTGTATTGATTTTTCACTGTTGCAAAATTGATTCGATAAATCAACAAATTGTAATTGTCGTTGTCACATTGAAAAAAAATCTTCAATTTATGAGACAAAGTATTTACCATATATTAATATGGATCCAATTCAACTAATCATTCTGGGAGTGACGATTAATATTCCCATCTTAATATTATTTCATAATCGTCCACTCTGGGAATCCACGTCCGGATTTTGTAAGTCGGTTATTATAACCTATATTAAGATGGATTTAGGAACATAATATTTTCCTATGACATTCATATGATAGTGGGATTTAATTCTATTTATAATAACTATAGTTAATATTTACCATTGTAGAAATTGACTCGATAAGTTGAGTATAATTATTGTCGTCGTATTGTAAAATTTAAATCGATAATTATAACTGTCGCCGTAGTTATAAAATTTCTCAGATTTATAATGGATATTCAGTTTTAGTATTAATTCTCCGATGGGAGAAACCGCGTGGCGACCCTGGAAAATCAGGTCGTTACATTTGGTATCAGAGCGGGTTTGCAACTACCCGAGGCTCGGATTTACGAGTACGTGAGTCAAGAGTTCTTTTAAGTTTTAACTTAGAATTTTGGAATTTCTTTTTCTTACTTTGCTGTGAATTACCATTTGTGTGCATTAGAATGGGGTTTTTGCTAGCGTTGATGCTTTGGATTTTAACTAGAGACTTGAATGAGTAAATTCTACTCTGTGGAATTGTTCTTTGTGTGGCGCCTCCTATGTATTTTAATGGTAAATACATAATTCACATGAATGTCAGAAGTACTAGGAACTATAAACTTGGAAGAGAAGAAAACAAATGTAAAATGTGCACTTCTTAATGTCTTCACTAGTAAAACAGTTTGAAAGATAGCTGATGTATCATTTGGTACCCATTACTCATAATAAGTGAAGTAATACTTAAAAAATAATAATTTTCGTATAATCCATTAATTTGAAAAAAAAAACACATATTTCCTATTAATTAGAGAAGCTTAGATTAATAAATTATCTATTAATCTAAGCTTAAAATAAAGCTTAGATTGTACAGTTTCTGCACTGTAATATTATTGTGATGTCCGATGAATTTATATTTTGACCGGGAGCTTGTTGATGCAATAATATTATTATCCCAATACAAACTTGTGTAGTTTGTCGAATACTACCCCCTGCATATTGCAAGCTCAGTGTTATATTATTGTATAGCTGACAGTAATATATATATTGTGTATTATTGTCCCCTTGGTATTATATTATACTCGTGTAAAAAAAAATTAAATTAAATTTGATTAGAGAAATTTTGCATTAATCTGTCGACGTGGGTGGTAGTATCATTCGTTGTGTTATATTACATGCTAATTGTGTTTGGAATTATCATACAATTTTTTTCTGATATGATTACTTGCAGTATTATTAGTTTACTGTGCTATTATATTACCAACTTTGTGTTAAAAACATACTATATATTTTTGGTGGTTTGACACCTTGCACCCATGTATTGTTACCATTATTTCACTTGGGTCACTACAATTCTAATTTGAACATATTAACATTTTAAGTTGTGTTTGATTAATGTAACTTACCTAGAGTAAGTAAAGTAAGACTGTGTTTGTGCTATGTTAGTCATGAACCATAAGATATGTTGTTGAATTGAAAAAATTGGCTTAAAGGTGTTTACTATCTTCTATATAAATCGTCAAATTATATTTTCATATTAAATTGTGGGAAAAATTGATGAAAATGAACAATTTTACGATGATTAATGAATTGAGTAAATTTGAAAGGTAGAAAAAATATTTTTATTATCCTGTTATGCCATAATTGTCTTCTCATCAGGATGACATGTCCTGCGAGATGTTGATATATGTTGTTACCTGTCAGGCAAGTCCTGCAAGGTGGTTGCTCCTACCATTGAAGATATTAAGTGGCCCTAGCACTGATAGTCACTTTAGATGGCACAGTTATGAAGGTTACGGTACTGTCGTAACTCCCGATCATGAGGTAAAATGATCTTATGGCTAGTAGGGAAATATGTGTGCAATATTTTATTATATATCAAGATAATTTGATTGGTTGATTTAAAAACATCATTGCAATGGTAGCAGTGGAATTTTATTCCGGCCTGATGTGCAGTTATATTATATTATATTATATTTTGAAAAGTGGTGTTTGATACATATACTTGATCCATAAATTCTTTTTATATTATGAAGATAATGTGTGCATTGTCTTCTATATAAATTGTTAAATTATATTTTCGTATTAAAATGTGAAAAAAAAAAAAAAAAAAGTTTATTAAAATGGATTATTTTATAACATTACGCGGATCAAGTAAATTTTTAAAGGTGGAAAGTGATTTTTATTATCCAACTATGTCATAATTGTCTTCTCGTTAGGAAGGCATGTCCTGGGAGATATGGATATATGTTGTTACCTGTCGGGCAAGTCCTGCAGGGTGGATATATGTTATTACCTGTCAAACAAGTCCTACAGGGTGGATATATGTTATTACCTATCAGACAAGTCCTGCAGGGTAGTTGTTCCTACTATTGGAGATATTAAATGACCCTAATACTGATAGTCACCTTAGATGGCACAATTAGATAGATTACAGTATCGTTATAACTAGGGCTATGCAGAAAGCCCGAAGAACCCGACCCGCCTACAAAACCCGATCGGCCAGGCTCGAAATAGTCGGGTATTATATTTATAGAAGTTTAGATCGGGTAAAACCCGATCCGATAGGACATAAAGAGGTTCGATCGTCGAATTCCACCTTTGATGACCCGTTTATATCCGACCCGACCGGAATACATAGCCTATATGTATGCTTAAATCTCAGATTCTCAGTTCAGTCCTAAACCTTAAGCGCCACTCCAGTGGAAATAATGCTTGGGAATTTCTTTGGGCTCAACTATGAGTAATAAGACGAACGTTGTGCTGTTCGGAGATGGAAGCGATGTGACGGTCATCACCAAAAACAGAAGTGTCGTCGACGGTTGGACCACTTTTCGAATCTGGATCGAAAATCGGAAGCAAAAATTGTGGATACGTCGAATATGGGGTCGCCGTTGCTGAAATCGTCGTCGGAGCCATGGCTATGGCGTAATCTTTAATCTATCTCCCATGTGTCAAAGAGGCACAGCGAGAAGAATATCGCCAAGGATTCGGAGTCAGACGATCGTGAAAACGAACATAGAAACATCAGACCTGATCCGTACCCGCCCGTACACGTCCTACAACCGAAGAACCCGAAAAACACCAGTTGCTATGCGCAACGGTCGCCCGGCGGGTCGCAATTTTTTCCACCCGACAAGATCGAGTCACGGGTCGGGTTGGCCCAGATTTCGACCAACCCGACCCGTACACAACCCTAGTTATAACTCCCGATCATGAGGTAAACGATCTTATGACTAGTAAGGAAGTATGTTATTTTATGATATACAAGTGAATTGACCAGTTGATTTAAATTCAATTATTCTGTTACGATGATAATTTTGTTGGGATTTGGATATTGCCAGTCTGGTTAGATTTCATGGAAAAATGGGTTTCAATAAAAACACTTGATCTATAACTAGTTTTTGTATTATGAAGATAGTACATCGCTAAAATATTTAGATAGATATTGGTCCACTACTAGCGTTAAATAGGGTTGGAGACTGGGGTGATTATTAAAATTATTGGGGGTAGTTATTAACAATATAGGAAGTTGTGTCTATTCTGATAAGAAAGTTGTATACATTGATTGACCAAATGTGATTAGTCTTACAATTTATTTGTGAGTTATAAATATAGACATTATTGCTATTTTCATCATAATAGCGCAGCGGGAGTGTGGTGGTAACTTTTGGTTATTATTGTTTAATCGAGAGTGACTGATATGATAGTACGGTGCAATTCTAAATTTTTATTGCTTGAACAAAATTCTAAGGACGAAATTTATTTAAGGGGGGCAGATTGTAATACCCCAGAAATTTATATTTTGAAAATATTGTTTATATAAGTTTAATATTTTTGGAAACGATTTTGTAAATTTGTGGTGTACATATAAACTTTATAATTTTTTGAGTTAAATGATAAATTTATATTTTCGAGAATATTATTTTAATATTTTTGGGTTGTTTTGTATATTATGAAAACTTATAAATAATATTTGATAATTTTGGGGGAGATAAGTATAGTTATTGGGTTTAAGATAAATTATTTTATAATTATAAGGTGTTAAATGCAATTTTTGTAACCTAAACCCTTATGCATTTTGTTGGTGGCCATAAAAATTAAAGGAAAAAAAATAAGAAATTTGTGGCCACATATTATATTAATTCATATTTGTATATATGTGTATATGGATATATATTAACATAGGAGTAGTGGGTGTGCATTACACGTGTATCTACTTGAATTATATAATAATAATTATTCTAAAGGCTTGAGGAAGGAGAATGGGAAGCCGATGATGGGAATTTGCAAAGAAAACAAAATTTCATTTTGGCTTAACACCTCAAACTGATTATATATATATAGTTTGGAATGTTTTTGAGTATTCTGGTTTGGAAATTCGGTTCAAATTTCGGCTTCGAATTTCAGGTAGAATTTCTAACTTTTTTAATATGTGTAATTAATTTATCTATTGTAAGATTTATGTTATTATTATTATTGAATTTTAACTGTTAATTTTCATGAAATAATTATGAGAATGTGAAAATTATGTGGAAATCATATTTATATGCTTTATTTGTTATATTAATTAAATGCAAGTATTATAAATGTTGGAGTTCTACTGAGCGTTGACTCATAACCCCACAGTTTTAATTGCAAGGGCGGTGGAAATATGTCTGCACCACAAATGTATTATTTGAGATTTAGATTAAATTTGTAATATTTTTATTATTATTGTTGTTGTAAAAATTGACTCGATTAAATGAATAAATATAGTTGTCACCGTACTATGTAAAACGTTTCTCAGATTTGTGTTTTAAATAAAATATCATTTACTATTTTATATTATAGATACATATAAAACCCTAATTTGGATAGGTGGTGTTGGGTAGCATGGAATTGAAGCCGTGGAATTGGAATTTGGAATGAAAATATTGAGGGAAAAAAAAAACCTGAAATAAAAATGAATTAGCCTTTCAACGTACTGTTTGGAATCAAAAGCAAATTGAATGATGTCAAAAACAAGTTGAATGACATCCCCTACTTTTGAAACCTTTCTTTTACACATTTGGCCCCCCAATTTTTAATGGACTTAATTACTTGTATCCCAGTAGTAGTTGTATTTGAATTTGAAATAATTGTATTGATTTTTCACTGTTGCAAAATTGATTCGATAAATCAACAAATTGTAATTGTCGTCGTCACATTGAAAAAACAATTCTTCGACTTATGAGACAAAATATTTACCGTATATTAATATGGATCCAATTCAACTAATCGTTCTGGGAGTGACGATTAATATTTCCATCTTAATATTATTTCATAATCATCCACTCTGGGAATCCGTGTCCGAATTTTATAAGTCGGTTATTATAACCCATATTAAGATGGATTTAGGAATATAATATTTTCCTATGACATTCATATGATAGTCGGATTTAATTCTAGTTGTAATAACTGTAGTTAATATTTACTGTTGTAGAAATTGACTTGATAAGTTAAGTATAATTATTGTTGTCGTATTGTAAAATTTAAATAAATAATTATAATTGTCCCCGTAGTTGTAAAATTTTTCAGATTTATAATGGATATTCAGTTTTAGTATTAATTCTCCGAGGAGATAACCGCGTGGCAGCTCTAGGAAATCGGGTCGTTACAATAGTACTCTTTTAGTGATTTTAGTATATCTCCCATATTGATTTCTTTGGTAATTGATTCTAGTATAGGATTAATAAATTTAGATCTCGCTTTCCTAGGAACGTTGTCTAAAATAGAGTCTACGAGTTTATTCTTATGATTACGTGATTTGTCTACTGTTCATACATAGGTTTCCTCAATTTCAAATACTAAACCAATTTAATTTAATTTTTAAAGAGACAATATCCAATAAGCTAGAGAAAAAAGAAAAAAAGAAAAAAAAAGTAAAAAAAAAAGAACAAGACTTGTAAATTAGAACATGGAACCTGGTTTTCGTAAGTAGTAATGACAATTGAATTCAACCCAGTTACCAAATTTCAATCTGTAAAGATAGAGTGTTTGCATGGTAATAATGAAAAAATAAAATATGGATTTACACTAATGGATGAAAAACAAGTAAAAATTAATAATTTACGTTGCCAATCCCCGGCAACGGCGCCAAAATTTGATTGCTCAAATTTAATACACAATCTAAGCGTAAAATATTATAGTGTAGCGTGCTTAAGTAAGGGTATCGAACCACAGGGATTGAATTGTAATTATTAATTCTTTTATTGGGGGTTGGATTTAATAAATTGATTTTGGGGTTTTTTAATAATAAAATCGAAAAATAATTAAATTAAAATACTAATGATAAATAATCGGGTTGAGGGCATGTATTCGTTTTTTATTATCCTAATACGTTCTAATTCTTTATCTATTTTTATTTTGTGTATAATAAAGTAATTTAACTACAAGAAAAATTAATTAGAAAGCTTGACTATTTAATGAGCATGAACTATCTTTGAGATTCGGTTCCTAATCTACGACAAACTAATCCCTAGGCATCACTCATCCTATCAAATACGTCGATTAATCAACCATTTAATCGGTAATGGACTATTTTTAGGATTCAATTCCTAATCTACCATGAATCAATCCCTTAGTATAATTTATCTTATTAAACCGTATTGATTCCAATAAAACTAATTGTATAACGGTTAGATTTAAACCATAAGTGTTAGATCTAACCCAAAAATACTAATAAATTATTTCAAACATTCATAAAATAATAAAAATAATAACTAATTTCATAAACAGTATAAGAACATTTAAACCTTTGTTATACAATTTTATACACAGATAAAATATAACAAGAAATTAAAACTACATAAAGAAAATCTAGAACGAATACAGTCTAACCCAGTTTTGCCTTAGCCATTCATAGATTGCTCTTCTGTAAGATATTCAACCAAAAATTCCATTAAAGAAACACCACTACAATTCGGCATAAACAAAAGTATGAAAAAAACTAAAACTGATTGAAAGCTCCCCCGGCCGAATGAACATATCCCCAATATATAATGAAAGTTCTCTCCCTATAAGTCCACTACCGAAAAACAATTCAAAAAAAGAAAAATATGAAAACTTTCTTAAAGAAATGAAACAATTATTGAAATAAATAATAAATATGGCCTTGTTTTGTTTTTCTCCCTTTAATTGCCGAAATATCAATTTTATTCTCCATTAATTGCCTTTATGACCTTTAATTGTCCAACTTTGCAATGATTTCCCTTCACTTGTAATGGTTCTCATGCATGGGTCGTGGGCGGATTGGTTCACGGGTCACAATTGGGTCGGGTCCCAAATCATCACTTTTGTTCTATTTTCGTCCTTTCTTTATTTTCTACTTTATTCTTACAACGATATTAAATTATGTTATTACTAATTAAAAATCTAATAAAAAGACTCACAAAATTATAGATTTAGGGGGAAATTTTCGTACAAAATTAATAAAGATTAACTATCAGTGTTAGCTTCTGCTTTTGGACCTGATCAACGATCTAGATTGGTGGAGTTTCTTGAGCATCCATTTGATTGCAGCCCCAACTAACCATTGCGCATGTATAGGTCAACTGGATTAGGAAGAAGATTGGAGAACACCTCTGGTTCAGTATCTCAATGAAGGTATTCTGCCAGAAAAATTCTATACAAAGTATCAAAGTATGTGCTGACCAATGATAAACTGTATAGAATATCTTTTACCAAACCGTTATTTCTTTGTCTAGGACCAAAGAAAGCCACATATGTCTTACAAGAAATATATAGAGGAGTTTGTGAAAATCATCAAGGAGGGAGGACCTTGGTTCACAAGGCGCTAAAAGTGGGATACTACTGGCCAACAATACACATTGATGTGCAAGAGTACATTAAGAAATGCGACAAATGTCAATGGTTCTCCAATGATTTTAAGGTCCCAACTAAGTAGCAGACACCGATAACCAGCCCATAACCATTTTCTCAATGGGGGATGGACATGTTGGGACCATTTACCCCAGCACCGGGGAACAAAAAGTACCTACTAGTGGTAATTAACTATTTCACCAAGTGGGTTGAAGTTGAAGCATTTGCGACAGTGGGAGAGAATGAAGTGAAGAACTTCTTATCGTTTTGGCATCCCGACGATACTTATATCTGATAATGGAACATCTTTCACTAGCAGCAAAGTTGCATGGATATACAACGAACTAAAGATTCAACACCGTACATCTAGTCCAGCATACCCTTAAGCCAATTAACAAGCTGAGGTGACAAACCATTTTATTAAGGAGACAATCAAGAAACGACTGGATAACGCCAAAGGTAAGTAGGTAGAAGAAATACCAGGAGTATTGTGGGCTCACTGAACCACTCCAATAAACTACCATAGGGGAAACACCTTTCTCCGTGACTTACGAAACTTAAGCTCTTGTTCCAGTAGAAATAGAGTTGCCATCCAGATGAGATGGCACAATCAACCTTGTAGAGAAAGAAGAAGTTGTACGATAAGAGATGGACTTGTTGGAAAAGAGACGTGACAAGGCAGCAATGAGGATGACAGCTTACAGGTCAAGGATGGTACAGATGTTCAACCATGCAGTGCGTCCATGACACTTTGCAGTAGGAGACCTAGTACTCCGGAGGGTAATGCCACATCGCCTAGAGGCTCGTTTAGGAAAACTAACTCCTCTCTAGGAAGGCCCCTACCGAGTCACCAAGGTGAACATGCCAGGGACCTATTGGCTGGGAGATCTGGATGGCGTGGCGATCCCCAAGCCTTGGAACATCTCTCAATTACTAAAATACTTCGTATGAGTTTTCTTCTCATTCTATGTTCATGTTTTTCATTGATTGTTCTGAAGTTGCTTTTTTCTCTTATGTGAGACATCCTTTGAATAAAGCAAATAAAAAAAATTCTGCTAACTTTTGTAAACATTTGTTATTATGATGCTATGATTTTTATCACGTATAAAGCATTGGGTGGATTAAAGGAAGTGCATGAAATGAATTTAGCGTTGGAGCTACGAGTTAAGTAACTGAGCAGATCAGCTCAGCATAAGCAAAGCAGATCAGCTTACTCATAACCTACTTAGTACAAAAACTAAGTGTAAACTATCTTAACTGAGTAGATCAGCTCAGCATGAGCAGAGCAGATTAGCTTACTCATGAGCAGAGCAGATCAGCTTACCCATAACCCACTTAGTACAAAAACTAAGTGTAAACTATTTTAATTGAGCAAATCAGCTCAGCATGAGCAGAACAAATCAGCTTACTTATTCACCAATGAGCATAGCAGATTAGCTCACTCACACAACACGTAGTCACAAAGAGAAGAGGGAGGCAACTCATTGTATGGAAGTGCAAAACAATTCGTCATTTGTAACTTCTAAGGTTAAGGGAAGTTAGGGTGAACTTATTAATCACCAAATAAACTGCTACAAATCTCCATCATATATGAGTTTCTTGTCTTCAACACAACTTATTCAATCAAAATCAAAAGTCCAGAAAACTTACTCAAGTATACACTAATTAATGGTAAGAAGTGATAAGTTCAAGACTGGACGATATCTTGAGAAGGATGTTATAGAACAAGACGAAAGAGACATTCTTAATGGAAAGTTTCATGTGATGGTAAAATCTGATTTACCTTCATATTGTGATTTTGCTTACTATTATTAGGTTTGTGTTCAAATGTCTTACTTACTGCCAAAAGCCTAAAATTGATTCATAACTAGCTTAGTGTTCTAACTAAGTTACGAAGGAGGGTAGACAAGAGGGCAACAAACAATCAACACACAACAACACAAATACACCAGAAGAAGAACCCCATTTTTTAATATTAACAAAAATGGGGAGTACAACGTTACAAAATATATATATATATATATATATATATATATATATATATATATATATATAAGACGGAACATAAGACTGTTCGTCGTACAAAAAAAAAAATTTTCAAATTTCTTCTTATTAAACCGGGGCTAATTGGGTGGCATCATTCTGACCCAGGAGAAGGAGGCGAACCCAAACCTTCAGAAACCGAGTTAGAGATATGGAAATCGAGCTCTTCATATTTGTTGATCTTGTTGATAAACTCTCGGATCTTGGTCTTCTTCACCTCGTTCTTCATCAAAAGCTTATCTCATTTCACTTTAATAGAATCGACAAAGAGCTTATGGAAGTGAAAGTCAGCGGCCAAATCAAGCTTACTTCTCTTGGATTTTTTCAATTCCTCCCTGAGTTCGTGGAGATGTGAGACGGCGAGGAAATGAGATGTTTCCATAACGTAGAAGACATCACTGGCATCTTCTAAAGCTCAAAGATGAGGGTATTCCTCGGTAGCAGACTTGTCCTTTGTCATCAGGGCACGAAAGTTCTCACCCAGTTCGATCTCTTTTTGTCTTTCAAACTGAATTGCTTCAAAAGAAGAAGGGGTTGGCCACGACATAGTTGCAGAGTTCAACAAAGAGAAGAAATAAGAGAAAATCTTTGAAGATGTAGAACAGATGAAGAAATCTTGAGAATTTATGAAGAATATCAACGCTTGGTTTGACTTTAAATAGCCAAACTAATAAAGAAATAGGAAAACGAAACGTCAAAATCAAAAAGCATGCATTAAATATACAAATGACGTATGCTGACAAATCACATACTGTAATTATCACAGTATATTTCCAAGACTTAATTGACAGCTACTGTTTTAAACAGGTCATGATAACAAAAAAAAAATATCATTACAAAAAAATTAATTATAGACATCAAAAAGAAATTGAAAAGACGAAAGGTCCGATCAAGGAATAACGCTCTGATCAACAACATTTGGCTTATAAGAGGTCGGCAGGTCAGCAGCATTAACAGGTAAAGCTTGAGATGAGGCAGGCTGATCAGGAAAGCTTGGAGCTAAGCTCTCCGCAGGTACCTTAGTAGCTGGTGTGAAAGAGAGCTCTTCATCTTTAGCTATTTCTTCATCTCCATTAGCTGATTTTTCTCCTTCTGGTGCATCTTTTAATTCAGCCTCCAAGAAAGAAAGATCCAGATCTGGATATTCTTTTGACATCGTTTGATGATAATAGTTGAAGCCTACCGTCTAGATTTCCTTAGATCTCCTCTTGAATTCAGCCCATAGATCTTTGATCTTCTGCTCAAACTTATTCGTTTTTGCTGCCAGCTCTATCGTCAGCCTCTCCACCACTTGCATTTGACCAACAGACTTCAGTTTCTCCTGATCCAGCTCAGCTAAGAGACGATCTCTCTCACCATAGAGTTGCTGGAGGGCATCTCCCTTTGCTTGGAGGACAGCGTCCCTGGCTTAGAGATCACCTATTTGTTGGTTAATCAACAAGCGAGCTGAGCTAACTTTTTCTGTTAATGAGCTGACTTCATTCCTCAAAGCCAAGCTTTCTCCTCTCAAGATAGAGCTTTTCGCTTGCAGCTTGCCGTTCTCTTTGCAGTAGGGGTTATTGCTCTTCTGGAGCACTTCCCGTTGCTCATTGGCAGAATATAGCTCCAGCTCGTAGCTTTCTTTGGAAGACCTTGCCAGAGTCAGGTTTGTCTCAAGAGGAACTTTCTGCTCCTGTAAAGCATGAAGGTTCTTTTCCAATCTGCTGGACTCAGTTAGCTGATACATGAGTTAGGTATCCAACTCACTCGCATCATTAGCACTGCCAACCAGCGTAGATAATACATGGATCCTCTACAATAAGAACAAATAGTCAGAAATCAATAAATAGTTTAGGAAATCCGAATGTTTGATAAAAACAACAGTGCTTACTTGTAGGAACGCACAGATGAGTATTCTGAACAACTCAGCTTTGTTGTGGCCTCCAGTCTTCTCCTTACCTTTGCACTAGGACTCCTCATACAAAAAATTGATAGCGTTATCAAAGATTGCTGGGCGACCTGAAACTGAAGGTCCAACCTCTTCAATCAGCTAGCACATCTGCTGGCAAGACATGCCACAGGTACTTGATACTCTTTGGCTAGAAGCTGATGCAAGAGGAGGCTGGCAATTAACTGAAAAGGGCTCAACAGCACGATTTGGAATACTAGTTGCTCTTGTGGCAAGTTCCAATCCTCTAGATTCTGATAGAACAGGGGCCTAAACTATTGGAACCATCACAAAGATTACGCTACGCCTATGAATGCTCAAAGGCTGAGAATCATCGTTAGATTCAGAGACTGCCAGAAGAACACGCTGAGGTTGGAGAGCTACAAGAGGTTGAATGGTAGGTTGAGTTGATGAGCTTGCTTCTACTGGATCAGAGGGTTGAGCAGTAAGATGAGTCACAGGTCTTGCAGCAGCAACAGGCTGAGTTGACGATTGCCCAGTTGGCCTGGAGGACTTCTTTACAAGCCTCTTCCTCTTTCTTCCAATCTGTAGCTCTACCAAATCATCGAAATGGGATGCATCCATCTCTGTTCAAATAAAGGGATTATGAGCTAAAATCTTACAGGATCGTTGTGCTGGGACCAACAGCTTTTTTAGCTCTACCTCAACTCTGCTTGTAAGTTCAAGACTTTTGCAAGCTCCCTCACCTAATTCAAATACCCCAAAAAAAGACATCAAAACTACAGTTGCGAAATTTCTAAGAATCGAATTGCAAAGAAAGCAACAAGAAAGTTACTTGCAGAATTAAAATGCCTCGGCATAACAAAAGGCTGCCATGCTTCTTCAGGAGAGAATTCTCAGCCACCCTTGAAGAAGTACCATTTTTGCCAATCTCCTCTCACCTTAACAAGAAGGTCGGTAAGGAAAGAGAACTCCTTGGGGAATGAATAATAGAATCTCCTAAGATTAGAAAGGAATTTGAGGGTTACTATACTCCTAATCGTATCTACCAAAATGTACGCTTCATTTACACGAGAAAGAGCAATGGCTCCCATGATTTGACGAAAACTATTTGGGGTTAACTAGGCAGGGGTTATTTCTAATTGACGAAAGAGATTACGAATGAGAGGAGTGAAAGAGAGAGTGAGTCCATACTCAAACATCCATATAAAGAGACATATCTCATCCTTCTTGGCATTGTAAAGGCGGTCGTCTTTAGATAGAACCCTAATCGACACGAATAACAGGATGTCGTACTGCTCCTGAAATGGTACAATCCATTCATGTGGAACATTCCTCACACCATGATCTCCTCAGTTAATTGAGGAATTAGAAATTTGAGCATTCTTGGTTTTCGTCGTCTGCTCCACAAGGAGATTCGACAACGAACTAGCCTTAGCAGGACTATTCGATTGACTCAATGACATCCTAAAGCAGAACAAGCAAAAATCGAAAAGAAGAATGCGAAGAAAAGAAACTCAACCAAAAGATTCAGAGAAGATGAGGACTTACGCGAAACGGAAGAAGTGATCTTTCGTCTCTCTTCTCTTGAATCATCATGAAAGTCAATAGGGCAAATGATATGGAAAAACTCCCGTTCACAATTGACTTAGGCGTGAGAGCCTTAATGGGTCGAATCGAGTTGGTGATCCAACCCAAATGATGTAAGCCCAATCTGTTGTTTAGGCTGAGCATGACAGGCCCATCGAAGAAAGACCTCATGTAACGGTCCGGTTTCCCAGGGCCGCTACCACGGATTCTCCTATAGAAAATTTCTACCTGAAACCGACTGATTGAATTTCCAATCTACAAAATTCGGTAGATTTTATAATAATGGCGATAATTTTAGTTGCCGATTTTACGACGGTAACTAATAAATATAATAATTAGAATTTTAAATACGACCAAATAATCAATCATCTATTTTAATTTAATCCGCAAATTATATATATATATATATATAACGGCAACAAGAAATTAGTAATTCGTTTTAAAAAAAAAAAAAAAAAAATCTTTTAATTTACCATACGGCGGCAAAATTTATAATTACCGAATTTATAATTTAAAACCGAAAATTCAACATTTTATTAAAACAATTAAAACCGAATATTCGATATATTAAAATTTGAGACATTTTACAACGACTGCGATAATTATCCTTATCGATCCCCCTGATTACAACGGTACATAATAAACACAATTTTACAAATTGAAATTCAAGTAAAATTCTCTTCGTCGTTTTGTCCCCACTAACCCTGCAATCAAAACTGTGGGGTTGTGAGCTAACGCTCAGTAGAACTCCAACCCCTATAATATGTGCATTTAATTAATACGACACGTAAAACACATTAGCATATTTTTCACATAATTTTCACCTTGTCCAAATTATTAATATAATTTAACAGGTAAATTTCTATAACAATTTATCATAAATCACACAATGAAAAACTAGGACTACAAGTTACCAGATAATTTCATAATCACACAATGAGACAATTAAATACATATATTAAGAGAGATTGGAATTTTACCTGTTCCGAATCTTCCGCCGGCCGCGAGATGGGTTTTTGGTTTTTATTTGGGTTGTTTGTGTATTTTTTTTCCTTTTTTTTTTTTCTTCTTCTTCTTTCTTTTTCCTTTTCTGTTTCTGTTTCCTGTGGTCTCGCCGCTGCCGACGAGTCTTGCCGCCGACTAACTCTCACTCTCACTCCGGTAATTACTGCACCCACACCGCCAACACAGGACAGCACACACACACACACCGACAATCCACACACACATCGCCGAACGACAACACCACCGGCCGAACGACACACGCACACACAGCTACACACGACGACACTGAATCAGCATACACACCAACAACATGCACACACACACTCACTCAGGCTAAATAGCGAACAACAACACCCCTATACCCATAACCAGACCGAATGGCGACACCACACTGCCGAACGACCGACACACACACATGAAATCAACAACAACACATACACACACTCCAGTCCCTGAACAGAACAGAACACACGCAATCATCGAATACACACACACACATATTCTGATCAAATACACACAACAATCACACACACACACACAGAGCACCGATCACACACGCACACCACCGCCACCGTCGTTGATCGACAATGACGATCACACTCCCATCGGTCACCGAAATAGTGACGATCACACACATGCACACACACTCCGATAATCAGAACACACACACACACAACGATCACACATACACACACATACCACCGCTGATCACTCACCCACCCCGCCGGCGATCAACGACCAACACACCACTGACCGAAACCCACTTCTCTCTTTCCTCTATTTTTGTTCTTTCAAGATGGTGATCTCTCTGTACATGGATGTATATGTGTGTATATATATTGAGGCAAGAACTTGCCATGTGTCCCCCTCTCTTGTTTGTTTGATTTCCACTATATATATATATATATATATATAAACGATTTCCTCCATGGGAAAGGAAGTGATAAAACATTTTTAATTAAAATTACACTAACCCTTCTCAATTTTCTTTAAGTTATTAGTTAAACCCAAAATCTAAAATTAATATTTTAAAAATTGCAAATCAATCTCTAAACTATTAAATTAAATTAGAAATGACACATTCTACCCCATTATTTTATAAATGCTCTAAAATGCAACTAATGGTTATGCGCATGCAGAAATTAGGGTCTTACAACCTTTTTCCCCCAAAAAGAAATTTCGTCCCAAATTTTTTTTTCAAAACAATAGTACTTCAAAATCGCATCGCATGGTCATATTAGTCATACTTGATTCTAGAACAATTATTCTCTATGTAGAATCCCATAACCAAAAGTCACCCATAATTCTTAACCGTTAAAATCGTCAAATCACTTCCACACATAGCAATCTTTTCATTCGTCGTGGCACACATTGTATCCAATAACCGACAACCAAGGTGCACTTTGGTCAGTAACACCTAGCACAGACAACCAACTATCAAAGAATCTTATGTTCTTAAATGTTTCCGCTGCGCTACTCTGATAAAATAACAATAATACAATATATCATTAAAATATCACGGTAGTCTTACTGGATTGGGTCTATCTCATTTCCAATAGGTCTACGACCTCAATAATTTTCTCACTTAGCATGACTTTTCAAGTTCACTGTCATTATCCCACGACCAGCATTTATCCATTCTATCCAATATTTAAATCAACATGTTCGCAACCAACATCATAAGCAACAGATAACCCAAACTCTACGTAAACTAGCCCGTGAGACTAAAAATATCAATCCCAATATCCATATCAAAATTTCAATAATCTCGTAAACATTTTATAAATACTATCACAATCCAACTTCAAACAATAATTTTTTTCGCAATACGTTAAAATCATATAAATATGTATCCAACACCTAAATACGTCTCAAACTATAAATCCAAATATATCTCAAACAAATAAATACATTCCAACCACATAAATATATCCCGAATCATATATCTATTTGGAAATATGTAAATACGTCGCAACCACGTGAATACATCTCAAAACACTCAAATACGTGTCAAATACGTCTCAAACATATAACCACGTATAACTATGTATCGAAATACATAAATACGTCCCGACTATGAAAACCCGATATGTCACAAAGAGTCAATAGCCACTGTAACATGTATATAAAGCTCCAATAAATTTCCATCAAACTCAATAATAGTTCAAATTATATTTTTCGCATTAACTCTCAATAGTCTCCCAATGACCCCACATCCTGGCTCCATCTAACGCTAGTAGTGGACCAATATATATAGCTGGATTATCTTTATCGGTGTACTGTCTTCATAATATACAAATCATTTTATGGATCAAGTTTTTTATCAAAATCCATTTTCCAATAGAATATAGCCATGCTGGGCAGTATCCAAATCTCAACAAAATATAACCAACTCATTGACAATATCAAAATCCCAATAGAATTTTATCAAAATAGAATATTCGAATTTAAATCAACTCGTCAACTCGCTTGTATATAATAAACTACCATACTTACTTGTCAACCATAGGATCGTTTACCTCATGATTGAGAGTTACAACGGTACTGTAACCTGCCCAACTGTGTCATCTAAAGTGACTATCAGTGCCAGGGCCATTTATTATCCCCAATGATAGGGGTACCACCCGCAGGATTTGCACTCCTAACGGGTCAATCAACCACCTGTAGGACATGCCCTCCTGACAGGTCATAATAATCAACCACCTGCCGAACTAATCATCCAGACAGGTTATAATAATCAGCCACCTGCCGGACTAATCCTCCGAACAGGTCATAATATCATCAGCCACCTGCAAGACTACCCTCTTGACAAGTCAAAACCATCCCGCAGGACATGTTCTCTGGACGGGATCACAACTATGGCATAGTCGGACAAAAATCATTTTCCACATTTAAAATCTACTTGATCCACATAAGTCACAAAATCGTCTATTTTAATAAACACAATTTTTTCCACAATTTATACAAAAATATAATTTGTACATTTACATAGAAGACCATGCACATGCTGCCTTCATAATATAAAAAGAAATTGTGGATCAAATATTTTTATCAAACACCACTTTTGAAAATATACCATAACATATCCACACACTAAGTTGGAATAAAACTCTACTACTACTATCGCAATAAAATAATGCATTTCAATCCACCAACCAAATCATTTTAATATATAATAAAATACCGCACTCATATTTTCCTACTAGCCATAGGATCATTTAACCTCATGATCGGGAGTTACGATAGTACCGTGACCTGTACAACTGTGTCATCTAATGTGACCAACAATGTCAGGGCCATTTATTTTCCCTAATGGTAGGGGTATCACCCGTAGAATTTGCACTCCTGACGGGTCAAATAAACTACCTGCCGGACTAATCCTCCGGACAAGTCATAATAATCAACCACCTACAGGACTACCCTCCTGACAAGTCATAATAATCAACCACCTGTAGGACGTGCCCTCCTAACAAGTCAAAACCATCCCGCAAGACATGTCCTCTTGACGAGATCAAAACTATGGCATAGCAAGATAATAAAACTATTTTTCACCTTTAAAATTTTACTCGATCCATGAATCATCGTAAAACCGTTTATTTCATCAACCCCTTTTTTTCATATTTTAATACGAAAATATATTTTCACAATTTATAAAGAAGACAGTAAACACCTTTAAGACGATTTCTTTCAATTTAACGACATATCCTATGGTCCACGGCTAATACAGCACTCACCCAAGCTTATTTAACTTATTATTGATAAGTTACATTAATTAACCGCCATCTAAAATGTTAATATGTTCAAATTAAAGCGGTAGGGACCAAAGTGAAATAATAGTAATAACACATTGGTGCAAAGTGTCCAACCATCGAAAAAACATAACGGAACCGTCAATGCATATACATATTATTAACCCCACCACCAGTTATTCATATTTTTATCCACAACCACATATAGGGATTCATTCATAAAAATCCAAGAATTTATCACTTAATCGAATAAATTTTACAACATCAACGGTTTATTGTGAATATCACAAAGGATAACTTAATACCAAGTCACAATTTGTCAAGTCAATTTTAATATTAACAATTTAATATAATCAAATTAGAACTATAGGGATCAACCTGTGCAATTTAATTAACTAAAACATAAATCAAATGCCACCTAAGATGTTAATAAATTTAAATTGAAACTGTAGGAATCAAAATGTGCAATTTCACAAACCAAAAAGGTTCACATAAACAATCACCCATAAATCTAGGGGCCAAAATGAAATTTTTCAAAATGAAAAAAAAAAAAAAAAAACAAAGAATGGAAACAATAACCTTAACCAAATGCCACACACACACACACATATATATATATTTATTTATTTATTTCTTTCTTTCTTTTTTTCTAATTTTGCGGGGGCGGGGGGGAGGGGGGTTTCTCATTTTGCGGGTTTTTTTTTTTTTTCCTAATATGTGATAATCCACATAACAAATACGTCAGATATTATTATTATTATTATTATTATTATTATTATTATTATTATTATTATTATTATTATGTTAAATGATTGATCTATACTAAAATTATGTTAAATAATGGGTATCATAACCCAGTCTCAGGGCGGTCGCAAATCCGCTCTGATACCACTTGTAACGGTCCAATTTTCCAGGACCGCTACTACGGTTTCACCTATAGAGAATTTCTACCCAAAACCAACTGGTCGAATTTTCAATCTACAAAATTCGGTAAATTTTATAATAATGGCAATAATTTTAGTTGCCGATTTTACGATGGTAACTAATAAATATAATAATCACAATTTTAAATACAACCAAATAATCAATCATTTATTTTAATTTAATCCACGAATTATATATATATAACGGCAACAAGAAATTAGTAATTCGTTATTTTTTTTAAAAAAAAAAAAACTTTTAATTTACCATACGGCGGCAAAATTTATAATTACCGAGTTTATAATTTAAAACCGAATATTCAATATTTTATTAAAACAATTAAAACCGAATTTTCGATATATTAAAATTTGAGACATTTTACAACGACTACGATAATTATCCTTATCGATCTCCCTGATTACAATGGTACATAATAAACACAATTTTAAAAATTGAAATTCAAGTAAAATTCTCTTCGTCGTTTTGTCCCCACTAGCGCTGCAATCAAAACTGTGGGGTTGTGAGCCAACGCTCAATAGAACTCCAACCCCTATAATATGTGCATTTAATTAATACAACACGTAAAACATATTAGTATATTTTTCACATAATTTTCACCTCGTCTAAATTATTAATATAATTTAACAGGTAAAATTCCACAACAATTTATTATAAATCACACAATGAAAAACCGGGACTACAAGTTACCAGATAATTTCATAATCACACAATGAGACAATTAAATACATATATTAAGAGAGTTTGGAATTTTACCTGTTCCAAATCTTTCACCGGCCGCGAGATGGGTTTTTTGTTTTTATTTGGGTTGTTTGTGTATTTTTATTTTTATTTTCCTTTTTTTTTTTTCTTCTTCTTCTTTCTTCTTTCTTTTTCTTTTTCTTTTTCTGTTTCCTGCGTTTTCGCCGCCGCCAATGAGTCTTGCCTCCGACTAACTCTCACTCTCACTCCGGCGATCACTGCACCTACACCGTCGGCACTGGACAGCGCACACACACACCGACGTTCCACACACACACATCGTCGAACGACAACACCACCGGTCGAACGACGCACGCACACACAACTACACAAAACGACACTGAATCAGCACACACACGAACAACATGCACACACACACACACACACTTAGGTTGAACGGCGAGCAACAACACCCCCATACCCATAACCGGACAGAACGGCGACACCGCACCGCCGAACGACCGACACACACACACATGAAATCAATGACGACACACACACACACTCCGGTCCCTAAACAGAACAGAACACACGCAATCATCGAATACACACACATGCGTTCTGATCAAATACACACAACAATCACACACACACACATAGTCGGCACACACACAGAGCACCGATCACACACGCACACCACCGCCACCGCCGTTGATCGACAACGACGATCACACTCCCGTCGGTCATCGAAATAGTGATGATCACACACATACACACACACTCCAACGATCAGAACACACACACATACACACAACGATCACACATACACACACATACTACCGTCGATCACTCACCCACCCCGCCGGCAATCAACGACCCACACACTACCGACTGAAACCCACTTCTCTCTTTCCTCTGTTTTTGTTCTTTCAAGATGGTGATCTCTCTGTGCATGGATGTATATGTGTGCATATATATAGAGGCAAGAACTTGCCATGCGTCCCCCTCTCTTGTTTGTTTGATTTCCACTATATATATATATATATATATATATATATATATATATATATATATATATATATATATATATATATATATATATAAACGATTTCCTCCATGGGAAAGGAAGTGATAGAACATTTTTAATTAAAATTATACTAACCCCCCTCAATTTTCTTTAAGTTATTAATTAAACCCAAAATCTAAAATTAATATTTTAAAAAATACAAATCCACCCCTAAACTTTTAAATTAAATTAGAAATGACACATTCTACCCCGTTATTTTATAAATGCTCTAAAATGAAACTAAAGGTTATGCGCATGCAGAAATTAGGGTCTTACACCTTAGCAGTCCACTAAACAAATCAATTTGCCTCATTAGGAGGCCCATCAGTGGGCAAACTGAGCCCACGGTGATCGGGCCAAAGAATGAATAGGTCAGCCCGTGATGATCATGATTCATGTGTATGCGGAACGTTATAAACCATTGACTGTAATAGCTCATATTAAGTGGAGCACATTACAAAGATCTCTTCTTGGATAAATGGAGAAGATCGTTGTTATCTACCAAGCCGTTAGGAGAAGATCTCGTAACGGGCATTAATCTGGGTGTTTTAGCATTCTCCATAACCACATTAACTTATTCTCACGCTGGAGGTTCTTTAGCCGACACCACACTTGTATCCCCCCCGACACCTCAACGGTTTTGTAGGTTGAATGAGGAGGTAGAAGAGGTTTTTGGTACGTGAGGAGCTTATTACACACGCTGAGAATTCTTGTCAACATCAGAAAGTATTAATGATTTCACAATAAAGAACACAAACCGGTGACATAAACGATGAGCGTCTTAGATCAAGAACTTCGAATATAATCTCATTTATAAATCTCATCGATAAAATCTCTCTTAGAATGATAGAAGATTGATATTCTTGATGTGTTCAATCCCAATCCCGCAAGTCTCTATTAATAAACCTAGAACTAGGTCTCCAAATGCTAGTTTTCCAATGTCATGACTAATAATGACATCCGAGACCCCGTATATTATATATATTCAAAATAGATAATTTTCATTAAAAAATATCCTTGTTAAAACTCATTTTGATCCTTAAAACTTTTTCAAATCAAAATCCATAGAAATAAGAAGTATTTAATCATTTTAATTAAAAGAATATTTAATTAAATAGACCAATTAAATAGGAATATCATATTTCATGATATATAACGAAAATATTTCAAATTCCCTAAAAAACTTCCCTTGGAATCATCAAAATCGAATTTGAGACCAGAAACAAATCAGTCAAATATTTGATTGAACATGTCGATCGACCGGCTTTTTGTCGTCGATTGACCGACCTCTCACAACGGTAATTAATTTGACCATTGCACTAGTCTGGTTGGTTGACCAATTGGACTAGAAGGACCCTAATTTTTCCTATTTTGGCTATTGTTCTCGTCAGTCGACTGATCCATCTTGTCGGTTGACCGAATTGACCAGTAGGTCACCCATTCCACGTCCAAAATACACTATTTTGGTTAGTCGACTGACCCTTTTCGCTGGTTGATCGAATTGACCCAAAAAAATCATCATTTTAGGCATTAAAATTATTTTTTCAATTAGGCTCTTAACCAAAATCATTTCGCATAATTAGCACATTATAAAACATACTTTAGACCCCTAAATAATCGCAACGCACATAAGATTAATTCATTTTAGGGTATTTTATAATGGGTCTCAAGGTCCATTACTAATTCATTCTTATACCCATGTAGCCATTTAAGTTTAGAGAAAAACTTAATTGGCATACAGTAATTACTTATTGTACATTAATATTTACATCCCCTATACATTATATCGTTATTGACATTATTGTTATACAACAACATTTGCATCTCCCATTATATAATGAGAACATATGTATTTAAGTTTATCTTAAATAATAAATATATAGGTGATGTTTTTTTAATATGGGCTTGCAAATATTAGCCCATCTTAATTTTAATGGTAAGAGTGGATTTTTTTTTTTTCTAATTTTTCTTTCATTTTAAAGTGTTGTGCGTGATCATAATTCGAGTTGTATTAAGAGTATATAAGTAAAGAGTTATTTTTATCTGGTTATCTTCAATGTCTTCAATACTTTTCAAGTCTTCATCATCTTCATTTTACACCTATTATATATTCTTCGATGATTCCTCTTCTTAATCAAATTACATGAAACTATAAATCTGAAATCACTTAGTAAAAGTATTAGTCCCATAAAACATCAATACTTAATTGTCTATCAAAACATTGGATTCAACACATCCTATCAAAATCTCCTGGATCTATCTCCGTAAAGAGCATAACAGTTATGTCTTTCGGAGAGGATTCCAAAATTTTCAAGTTGACGTTCTCTTTCTCTCCCCTTTTTGCCAGGTGGTCCGCGCATCGATTAGCCTCTCTCAGAACATGCTGAAGAATGTAATTATTGTTCTTCAAGAATCTATCACAGTCTGCAGCAACCTACGGCTCTAGGTGATGAGTATATGGGCAATCAACTAATATAAGGGCGATTGCTTCTGCGGAGTTGGTTTCGACAACAAGCCTGGGGTTGTCCTTATCCAATGCGATCCGTACCCCAGTGTGGGTTGATCGACTTTTCGCCTCCAAAGCCGTGCACAAAGGAATATGACCGAAGTAGCCCGTGATCCAGAGTCTCATACTATCACGTATCATTCTTCCCAAACCGCCTTTAACAGGATTTCCAAGAGCACTTCTATTAATGTTGAGCTTGAAAAAACTTGTCATGTGAAAGCACCAATTAGAAGGGTATGAGTGTCAAAACCATTTGAGAGATACTTCCCAAAGACCTCATAAATTCCCTTACTAAGTCTAGTGATTCTTTTAATTAAAACAATGGGGTATGTTTCCGTGCCGTCTATAACATATTTATTTCGATCATTCTGTATATCCCAAATGATAGAAATGAAGGTACATAAAATAGGACGGTTAAGAGAACTCCTTTTGATCCCACTTTTGATCCATCTATGAAGGTCCAGTTTTCGGTCATTCAGATCAGGAAAGACTCCCGCATAAGTTTACCAGATCTGGGTAGCCTTCGGCCATTCCCTAAACACATGCTTTAGAGTCTCGACGCTTTCCAAACACCTTTGACAGATGTTGGTTGCGTCTACACTCCGAATGGCCCGAAATTAGTTAGTAACCAATCTTTTATGGGATAAAAGCCCCATAAAGACTCTCAGATTTTGAGAAAGTTTAAGTTCCCATATCTAGTTCCATTCAGAGACAGAGTGGGAGGTTCCTCCTCTTTCAAAACTCATAAACTGATTTAATAACTATCAAATCAAATACTAATAATTAATAAGTTTTTTTTTTTTTTTTTTTGATAATTGAATTAACCAGTAACCAATTGATGCAATTAGCTCCATAGTTGTGAAAATATTAAAAATTTTAACACAAAATTTGAATCTTTTGTCTATTTATTAATCTCGGATGCACACTGATCTCATGTGAAAAAAAAAAAAAAAAAAAACATTAATTTAAATATTAGTATCTATCTGATGATTAAGCAGATATTATCGAGCTAACCACTACAATTTAAATTGACTTAACATTCATTTTAGTCTTCCAAGTATCCTTTTTTTTCTAAAAGAGAAAAGAAACATTTATATAATGATTTGTTTATTATATTATATTAATTTTGGTCAATTTATCTTTTGATTAATTGTGTTCACTGGGTGCAAAGTGGTCATTTTTTTAAAAGTGAACAAGAAGAAATGTGTTTAGAATATTCATATAGACTTGACTCAACTCAATAAAATGCATTTATTTTTAATATAAGATTTGTCTTTGGATAGAAAAAGATAAAGAGATAAAAATAATAAATAAATATCTTTTTTGCATATAGACTTCATGCTTAATTTTATAATTTATCTTCTTATGTCAATTTCAAGTGTTATTATGGTTAAAGCGATCTTAATTAATATTTTATCAATTATCAACGTCACAATTTCTTCGCCTTTGAATAGATGAATAAGATATTAAGTACATGTAGGGTGCCATGAGATATATTATATACCACAATTCATAGGTAAATGAAGTGATTTGTAATGAAATTTTACGCAATTTAATTTAATAAATATCTTTCTTTTTATTTCCCATTTGGAAAAAAAAAAAAAAAAATACGGAGTGCATGTAGGAAAATTTGTAGCGTACTAAGAATAGTTTTTTTTTTTTTTCTTTTTTTTTCTTTTTTTTAGGGTAAAGTATTCTGAGGCCAACTTATGCTCATTCTGACTGATCACCTTTCCTGGTGATTTCAAGGGCGCATTCTCTCATATCGACATGGTGCATTCAGATTAAATTCGAAATTTAATTTTTTGAGTATTCTTCAAGATAAACGAACCCTGGTTGACAAGAAATGCGACACATCCCCTTCTCATCCGGACTAACACTTTGTGGGTGTGCTAAGAATATCTCCATGAGTATTTGACATATTGGTTTGTCATTTTCTCATTTTGATGCCTGAATACTATTTTGACAGGTAAAAAAAATATTGGAGATATTCTAATATAAGTATAACATAAGTAATTGTATTAATTTTTAGAATTATAAGTCAATGAGCATGACAATGTAGGAAAATAAAGTAGTAGGAGTATGATGAAAAAGGGTCATGTATTATGTTGATAAGAAGCCCTATGTGCATGTCTTAGCTTCTCATCAAAGTGTGTCTTCCCACTCCACTAATGAAAATCTTCATATGGAAGCAATCTTTTTCATAAGCATGCATCCCATGAATAGTTGATCAAGCTTTAATACAACTTTTAGGATAACTCAATTCTTAAAACTTTCAATTCTTATTAAAACATCTAAATTAATTGTTGTTTACATCCGTATATTTTGTTTGATTTTGCCTCCTAATTTGCCCTTTACCCTTTTTATTTGTGGCATAACTTAACTGAATATGTTAAAAAAATAGATAAAAATGTTAATTTTGCAAAATTAAAAATATTAAAAATTTAATTTAATTTTTCATTTATTAAAAAAAGTAGCGAAAGAGAAAATGTTAAATTTTTTTGGCTTAATTTTAAATATTAATAAACAAAACTTGAAAGAGAATATATTAAATTTTTTATTTATTAATTTTAAATTCAAATTAAAAAATAAAATAAAATAAATTTATTTTTATATTTTTTTAAATAAAATACGAATTTCTACCTTTTAATTAGCAGCCTAATTTCTCTCTTTTTAGTCAGGGAAAAAAGATAATGTTAAGATGAAAAGATAAGCAAAAAAACAATTAATCATTGTAAAGTGTTAAAACGTTTAATTATTCTTTAATTAATTAAAAATTTACCTTCAAATTGCAATTTAAAATAAAATAATTGATTAATTTGACCAAGTCAAAGGGGCTCATAAGTGTTGGGGGGTCACTCAAAATGATGAGATACTTCCTTAATCTTAGCATGTAAAGAAGAAACAGTATAATGGCGGTCGGAAAGTGATGGAACCCCAACCCCAATTGTTTTGGGTGCCGTTTGCTGTTGGATGTTAATGACTCCTCCATAGCCATTTACCACCCCCACCCTCCCTATTCATGTCTCCATCCATAGCCTCAATTTCTGTTTTTTTATTCATGCATGATCCCATGTTTTGTGTACATAAATATGTCTGTCTCCTTTTACTATAACTACTCAGTAGTCTTCTTCATTAACCATGTTTTCTCTCTCCAGAACAAAACCCATTTTTTAGCTTCAAAAACCATCTCTGTTTCTTGAAGAACATATCCATGGCGGTTGTGTTTGTAGATCGTTCGACTTTGAGAAGTGTTCTTGAAATGATTGTCTGGGTGCTTCAGTTCATGCTAATCCCTGCTGGGATCACCTCCGGCTTCGTTGTGTTCAAAACGGCTGTTGTTTCGTGCTCGGACAATACGGTGGTCGCTGTTTTTCCGGCGATGTGGGTCTCGGTCAAAAGCTGGTTGTCTCCGCTTTGTATCTCCGTAATCATCAATATCATCGTCGTCTTTCTTTTAGCTTTGTCTCTTTCTCGCCGCCACCTGGAGCAAGGAAACCAAGATTATGACGAGGATTTATGTAGTCCTGATCTATCAGAAGACTCAGAAACGACGCCGACGCCACCGCCGACAGTGGCGGCGGAGGAAATGAAGCTCCATGGTTCAAAAGAAGCATCACAGCCCGAGGAAAACCCGATTCTTGATTCTTTCTCTAATACATCCGTGGGTAGTGAGGGAAAATCTCTCGACTCTTCAAGGAAAATAAGCTCCGACATCTCTCCCATGGCGGAGCAAGAGCAAGAGCCAGTGACGAAAGACGTGGAATTTCCGACGGAGAAGGAAGAAGACCGTGAAGACACATTGGACGCGACGTGGAAGGCGATTAAAGAGGGAGCAGGGAGGGCGAACAAAAATCACTTGAAGAAAAGCGAGACGTGGGAAGTGCCGCCGCCTCAACCGCCGAGCGCGGCGAGATTGAGATCGTCAACAGCGGCGTGGAGGGAGCTGAAGAAGTCGGAGACGTTCAACGACGCGGTGTCGTTCTGGCGGCGAGGAGGGCTGAGGAGGGAACCGGTGATGAGCCAGGAGGAGTTGAACAGAAGAGTGGAAGACTTCATCCGCAAGTTCAACCGTGAAATGAGATTACAGAGACAAGAATCTGATCAACGTTTCTTAGACATGATCAACCGCGGCCGTTAAGAATGTCGGAGATGAAACTAAATTAGAAGTCAATCCATATTTAGTTTTTTTTTTTTTTTTTTTACATATATTTTGGGAGATATCAAACTCTAGATCTTTTACGTAAAAAAGATCGGGACAAACTCAATCATATTTAGTGTTGATATTTGTTTCGCATATTTCTTAATTTGTAAAAGAAAGGGTCACGACAATTTTATAATTGTCTTTTATTATCTGTATATTAAATAATAAAATTACATATAAAAAAAATTAATAAAATTAAAGTACAAATATTAATATAATTGTCAATTATAACACTAGTATAAATAGTAAATATTTATCAAAGATATAACTGTAGTTGGTAACGTCAATTATTCTTGAATTATTTTTTAATATATTAATAAAACAAAAGAAGTACGGTTAGTTATAAAATTAATCCTCCTATATACTTTAAAAAAAAAAATTACTTTAAATGTGAAGAACTAACTCTTGCATATTTTTTAAGCAATTATTTTTATAAATTATTAAAAAAAAAAATTTATAAGATTATTTATAATTTAAT
Organism: Eucommia ulmoides; assembly: GCA_016647705.1. Lineage (NCBI taxonomy): Eukaryota > Viridiplantae > Streptophyta > Magnoliopsida > Garryales > Eucommiaceae > Eucommia > Eucommia ulmoides. The sequence continues at coordinate 113,089 of JAENRU010000270.1, read as the reverse complement.
AAAATAATTATTAGAAAATACTTTATTGTGTTTTTGAGACCTAAATTGATCAATAAAAGAAAAAGAAAATGGAAAGGACCTCATTAATAAATTTAAAAATATTGACATTGTCCGTGTATTTTGGGAATATTTAAGGGACAAAAAGTATATTAGCCAAACATATCTATGTTCTTAAATTTCAAAGTTCTGAAAATGTAAACAAGAATTTAAAAGCTTAAAGACAATAAATAAATATGGCCAAAGTCACTTGGCTATAAAAGGACTTACAATTTATTAGAAGTGAATTGTAACTAGCATGGTGGTGGAAATAGACTCGTCTAAAGTCATTGCCCCCGATTTTTGGAGAGTATTCGGAAATACATCAATACAAACCATAGGTGCAACACTGTAAGAGATTCCTTAATAACAATAATTACACACTCCAATTCGCCCCAAGAGAAGCAAATTAATGTGCTGATTTCATGACAAAGAAAGGAGTTGATGGCACATTGGACTCCCTACTGAAGACATCGGAATACTTGTTTTGGTGGAACTGGAGATTGAGGTCTTCGATGGGTGTCACTAGTTTTTCTTTGTTTTAGTTCGTCTTATACTAAAAATTATAGGGAAAAAAAAAAATTAACTGTACAACAATCTCGTAATTGTGAGTTAACTAATTTGTCCCCCCCAACTAATTAGAATATTATAAATAATTATATAAATTAATAAACTTAATATTAACCTACAATAGAAATTTGATCAAAATGCATAGCTAGTGCTTTTTCCATTGATCAATATGAACTTTTATAACCACGTCCCAAGTAGTAAACAAATTTGTTTAGTTAAATATAAATTATGGTTTTTATAATTGAGGGCAAATTTGACCAATACAAATTAATAAAAAAGAATTTAGTCGACAAATCCATCCATCAACTTAATAAATAGCCGTTAGACTTGTAGGGGTACTTTAGTCTTTGCCTTTCCATCAATTTTCTACCCGTTGTCAACTTTCTATCCGTTGCGGCTATTGTTAAAGCATCTCCAACAAATGAGCTATCCAGTGTGCCATCCCAAAAATGACATTTTTGAAGTTAAAAAACAGTTCCAACAATTGTGCTATCTGGTGTGCTAAAAATGACACATCAACTCTGCTATGCCATATTTGGCACAACCTGAAAGTTGTGCCATTTAACCATTAGAGTAGCAACGGCTACTCCAACGGTCTGAAATTTCAAAACCACACAATTTAAAGAAGAAAAACAGTCTATAAATTGAGAAGAAGGAACAAATGAAAAATCAAAATCGAACCTTGCATGTCGATCGCCATTGCCTAAAAAAAATAAGCAGAGTAGCCGTCACCGCTATCGCCTCAATCGCCGCCCTAAGCTGCCGCTTTCACCATTGCCATCACTATCTCCATCGAAAGTCACCTTCGCCATCGTCATCGCCATCTTCATCGAAAGGCAACCAAGGTCGATCATGTGTGTGTGTGTATTGTGAGGTAGTGAGCGTGAGGATTAGGGCAATGAATTAGGGATGGGATTATGGACAAGTCAGCAGACTGGGTTAGGGTTGATTAGGCTAATTAGATTAACGAATGGTTTGGGTTGGGCTGGGCTAATCTGATTTGTGGATTAATGGGTTGATTAGGCGAATTAGACTAATGAATGGTTTGGGTTGGGTTGGGCTAATCAGATTAAGGGATTAATTTGTCTAATTGTTTTATAGTGGGCTGGGTTGATTAATTTGTTTAATTTATTTTTTTTTTTTTTATGTTTATTAGTTGATTAATTTGCACAAGTTATTTAATTTATGTTGAATTGATTAATTTGTTTAATCGTTTTTTCCATATTTAGTTGATTAATTGATTAATTTGCACAAGTTATTTAATTTATGTTGAATTGATTAATTTGTTTAATTGTTTTTTCCATGTTTAGTTGATTAATTGATTAATTTGCACAAGTTATTTAATTTATAATGAATTGATTAATTTGTTCCATGTTTAGTTGATTAATGTTCGTGTTTTTTTATATGTTTAGTTGTTATTTGTCTGATTTATTTATTTATTTACTTTAATTTAATACATGCAGATGAATTCTGAATCAAATCATTATTTCACGAATCTTCTTTAGATGATTTTTTTGAAGATGAATCCGAAGCTGAACCAATCCCCCAAAAGCAAAATCAAAATACAACGAGATCAACGACTAGGAAAGCACAAAGAACAAAAAATTTCAATCTTACCTAAGATATTCTTATTGTTTCTGATTGGCTAAACACAAGCAAAGATCCGATCACCAGTAGTGGTCAACAACACAATGCATTTTGGAAGAGAATACATGAATACTTCAACATGAATGGAAGAGCTAAAATTGGGTGTAGTCAAACATCTATTATGAGCCGATGACAAGATATTAATAAACAATGTGCTAAATTTGTTGGATTTCATTGCTTGATTGAGTAGGGTAATACATTTTGGACAAAAATTATAAATTTCGAAATTATTTTTTTAAAATTTAATGTTGTAGGACCTCAGGCGCAACCACTTATCCTAAAACCAATTGGTGTTAGGAAATGCATATATCCTAGCCTTATAGTGTATTCAGCACACACAAGCGCTCACGTCATTCGACTGTGACTTGACTTACACCCGGGCCTCCGCCACGGGACAATTGCTGCCAAAACCCTGGCCAACAATCTCCCCTTCAACAATTGCTCCCGTTGGGAATCGAATCCGTGACCCTGACTCTGATACCACTTGTAGGACCTTAGGCGCAACCACTTATCCTAAAACCAATTGGTGTTAGGAAATGCATATACCCTAACCTTATAGTGTATTCAGCACACACAAGTGCCCACGGCATTCGACTGTAACTTGACCTACACCCGGGCCTCCGCCACGGGACAATTGCTGCTAAAACCCTGGCCAACAAATGTTATTTTTGTGTTTTTACAGTTTCTTAAAGCAAAAGAATTGTATATTTCAAAATCCAACAAAAAATTCATGTACGATCATTGTTGGGAAATACTGAAAAATGAACGCAAATGGACTGATCTCCTATCAGGTGGTAGCAAAAAACAAAAAAGTTACTCCAGTGCAAGTCTCGCTACATCTTCCACTGCAGATACAGATTGTGTTAATTTAGGAGATGATTGTGAAATTGGAATAAGTCAAAAAAGGCCTCTAGGCAGAAAAGCCTCCAAGAAACAAGTCAAAGATAAAAACTCAACGGTTGTTGCAGAACTAGGAAAAGCGACAGATATTTTAGATAAATTTTGAGAAGATAAGTTGAAAATGGAAAATAGTGGAGCTGAACGAGATCGTAAGGTATCAGATCTACATGCCCAGCAATTATGATAACATGTCGTTCAGTTAGAACTTGAAAAATAAAAAATGAAAATAGAGAAAAAAAAAATGGAAATAGAGAAAAGAGCTAAACGCAATCGTATAATGCAAATCGATACTCGTAACTTGGATCCTGTCTCTGCTTAATATTATGATGGTCTAAATGGAAATCATTAGACAGATGGGTTTTTAATTTGTAAGGTATTTTTTATTTTCAAGAATGTAGTTATGCAGTCTATGTTAGTCATGTATTTTTCATATAGTTTGAATTTGAACTTATATTAGTATTAATATTATCCTTTTCATTTTAACCCTTTCAATTAATGCATTCATCAAATTCAAACTACATGAAAAACACATAATACTAATACAAATTCAAACTACTACTCTGTCCCATAACGTTGTCAAAGGTGCTCCACAAGATTATTCTGGAGTTGGGAATGACTTGCTGCAGATCGAATTTCTTGTTTGGCTTGAATAAAAGTCGAAAAATCCGGAGTATGAGCATAAGACACTTTGATAGGTGGATTTATGTCACTTCCATCAAAGTCGATGTTATCAATTGCTCATTCATCCTTAATAACGCGCCCCGATTTTCTGAGAGGAAAGAATATTAAATAATAATTTAGCTTAGGGAAAGGGTTTTTTTAAAGCGCCGATTTTTTCAAAAAAAATATACTTAGGCCATTTTAAAAATAAAGAGTCGCCACCTAGCATTGGGTTTAAATGGTGTGCTAAGTCATCGAATTTTTAGAAAACAATTTAAAAGACCTAAGTAAAAATTGACTCCAAAAAACATAGTCAAACCAAATATTCATTTAAAGGCTTGAAGGTCGGTTACGTTCGGGGAAGGTGTTAGGCACCCCAAGACGCCCGTCCGAAAACGATACGTTATGTCCAATTAAGTCCAATTAATTTAGTTCAAATATTTTATTTTATTTTAAAATCTTTTCCTTCTTATAAAATATTTTTAATATTTTTTTAAAAATAAGGTAGGACAAGTTTTGTATTTTTTTTTTAATGTTCCCCCGGTATAACCTCTTATCGAATATTAAAGATTCGACAAGGATGGTCCCCAGGGAGTATTTATATATGTTTCTGAAAGACTTCTTTACTTTAAATGGTCAAACTTTAATAAATGAATAAATACAAAAATATGAATGCAAAAATTAAAATTATATGAATTTATTTTATTTATGCAAAAGTGACCTAAAAAACTAAAGGGTTTAGTTTTTTAACTATGACAATGCAAAATGATATGATTACAGGAATTAAATAAGGAACATTACACGAATTAACGTGATTATGCATGACAATAATTTAATTATTTAATAAAAAAAATATAAGTAGTATACGTGTTGTGACTAAATGTGAAGAAGTAGTACGAATTATAAAATAAAATAAAAAACCTATATGCATGAAATATAAAAATAAAATAAAAAAATGTAAGAGGTGAAAGTGTCCTAAATATGCTGTCTAAATGATACAAGAAAAAAAAAATGCTAGATTGATGCAAGTAGTGTCTATTTTAAGTTTGCCCAATTAATTTATAAAAATCCCGATTTGAAATTCTCTCAAATTCTATTGATATGAGAATCAAAGGAGATTCGAGGAAATAGTTTTTTTGTCGAAATTAATTCCTGCAAGACTTAGGTGAGATCTAACAAAACAACTTACTGAGGAAAAGCGATTTACTAAACCGACTATTTTTTTAAAATTTATTTTATTTGGAAAATCAAATTGTCGGTATCGAAATCTTTTCTTCAATTTGTCGAATAGTTGAAAATCAACTAAAGATTTGCAAGAATTAATCACTACAAAACAATTATTAATTTTTTTTTTTTTTTAAAACAGCAAACAAAAAATGTAAAAGAAAAAAAGTCACACACTGTCTCTTGATTTTTAATGTGAGACCTCAATTACAGTAAGTACGTCATTCTGATTACATTTTAATGTAACTGGAAAACAAAAAAATAAAATAAAATAATAATAATTAAAATAAATAAATAAATTCGGGGTGGAATTGGATCACAAAAAAATTCAAATTCAAAATCTAGGGGTCAATTCGCAAATTTAGAGAAAATTAAAACCAAACTAAAATGAAGGGGGTTTAAGTGCAATTATGTATACATACTATAATTAAAGAAAATAGGGGTGGAGAGGAGGATCGGGCCCATAAGACCCTAACTTCCGCGCATGTATATTTATTTGTCGCATTTTAACATTTAGGGAAAAAGGGGTAGGATGCGTTTTCTTTTCAATTTGAAATAAAGGGGTGAATTTATGATTTTAAGAAAAATCAAAAACTTGGGTGAGGATTTAAATAAAAAACTTAAAGAGAGTAGGGGTGGTTAATGTAAATCAGAGATTATATATATATATATATATATATATATATATATATACCCACCCACAGGACAGACGGCCGGTGAACGCAGAGGATCGGAGGGAGGAGTTGACGTGGCGAGCTAAGATCAAACGCAACCACTAAAATCATGCGTATTTAAGTGATTCAACCATGTACGAAGGATCGAGAGGAAATCAGGAAAAAAAAAAAAAGGGGAGAGAGAGAAGAGGCGTCGTCGTTCGTCGGCGGCGAAGTGGGTGACTGTTCCGGTGGTAGGTGATCGTCGTCGATCGGCCGTGGTGTATGCGTTCGTCGTTCAGTTGGTGTGCGCGTGTGGGTGGGTGGTCGCCGTTGTTCCTCCGGCGAGTGTGCGTGGGTGTCCTGCTCCTCCGAGGAGTCTCTGTGTGTGTGCCCTGTTCATCCGACAGTGGGTGCGTGTATGTGTGTGTGGGTTCTGCCTTGCCGTGCGGGTATGTGTGCGTTTCGAAGTGGGTTTTTAGAAGCCGCCGGATGTTCGCCGGCGGTGAGTTTAGAGAGAGAAAGCAGCAGACGTGATTGGGTGTGTGTCGTGTGAGTGGTTGACGGGTGGACGTGGTGGTGTAGGGGTTTCCGGCGGTACATGTGTCCGGCTGGTGGGACGGCGAGGCATTTGACGGCAAGATTTCGTCGGCGGCGGCGTGACGGGGAAAGACAGCAGAATCGTAGCGCAAACAGGAAAGGAAAAAAACAAGGGAGAAGAAGGAAAAAAAAAAAAGAAAAAGGGCAAAAAAAAAAAAAAAAAAAAAGGAAAATTGGCACAAACCCCAGCATAAATAAAAAAAATCCAATTTCACGGCCATTGAAAAATCCGGAAAAGGTAGAACTTCGAACTTCTTTAGTATATGTATTTAATTGTTTAAATTGGAATAAGGATAAGAAGTAGTGGGACAGTTCACGTAAATAAATTTAATATAATAAACGGTAACAGAAGAACATTCGTGAATAACAATATTTTATAATAAAATATGGGGAAATAAAATATCATGGAAATTAGAGCTTGTATTTCATGATTAGATATTATTTTATACATAACAATATTAATTTAGGCCCCGTCACTATTAGGTTCGCAGGCATCGGGGTCCCGATAGAGAATAGGTGGCTAAAGTCTTCGGAAGCAGATAAGCAGGTGAGTATACTGTCTTCTTGCCAAACTATTTTTCTACGAATATATATGATGAAATATATGAATATTTAAACTGTATGAATTTATAAATGATATAGATCAAGCACGATTTGAATAAGGTGGTAAACTGAATTTCGATAGTTTTCGAAAAGAAGCTGAAAATGAATTATTCGCTGGATTCGGTAAAATTAGACGACGTTTTAAAAAGAGAATAGGAAACATCTATTTTTCTAAAAATGTCTGGTTAAATAAAAATAAAAATAAATGGAGAAAAAGTGGTATTGATAAAATCGGACGTTTTCTTTAAAAGAAGATATAAAATATGATTTTTGAATTTAAAAGTTGGTTTGAGAAAAGTGGTAGACGTGGTGATTTGACGATTTTGAGTAAGTGATATTTATTGAGTTGCGATTCGATGATATTGTATTTGATTTTGACGATGTCATGGATGTTCTTCCCGAAAGGGGTGTGGATGATATTTCTCCCCGAAAAGGGTGTGGATTATATTTCTCCCCGTAAGGGGTGTGGATTGTATTTCTCCCCAAAAAGGGGTGTGGATTGTATTTCTCCCCAAAAAGGGGTGTGGATATTTCGTAGGAAGGCATTCCTATAAATGTTACGGTACCGTTATAACTCCCGATCGTGAGGTTAAAACGATCACTAGGACTGACCAGTGTGTGTGTGTGTTTGAGATTGGTGCTTAAGATGTGGTGTTTCACATATAATGGTTGATTTGATATTACTTATTATGATGATTGGTAGGATTTTATACTAGATAGAACTTATCTATATTGTTTTATTGTCATTACTTATATACTTATGCTTTATCCATACTAGATCGTGGAAATATTTAGAAAGTATTAATATTTTTGAAATGTTTTATTAAGAAGGCAGTACACTCGCAGGTACAACGGCTAGGAGTCGGTCCCCTACTGGCACTAGGTAGAGCTACGAGATGAAGTCATATAGGCGATTGAGAGAAGCTGTCAGAAGCGAACCTATAAAAGGTTCATGAATAAATACTTTTAGTTAATTATAATTTTGGGACGGGTGTGTCCCCCATAGTAGGTGTTTGTATTATATAGTAGGTGTATATTGTCATTCATTTGAAAACTTGGGTATTGGTTATATCATGTTATAATCACGCCCGCCTCGGGATGACGGGTGTCCGGGACGGGTTGTGACATTTAATCTGCTTTCATCTAAAAAAAATGAAAAAAAAAAATACACATGTTATGTTAAAACAGAAAATAAGATGAAAAATATTATTGTCTAAACGCTCAAAGATTCGAATTGAGAATGAGAAATCTCATCTCAGCGTTTTCATCAAGTTATTGGATGGTTATCATATAGTTAAGCTTGTAGAAATTTAAATTGCGATAAGAAAATAATGAAGAGAATCAGAAAATGTACTTGCTCTGACCAAGATTCCCTATACTCGGATTTCTCCTTAAAAAAAAAGGCTTCCCAAAAAAGGCTTTCGATAAGAATCACTCTCTGAAGTTTTTTTTCTCTCTCAATTTTTGAATTAATAAATTAGGAGGAAGAGAGTCCTATTTATAGGAAAGATGGGGCATGGAAATCATTTGGAAAACCCTAACAATTAGGTTTGGCCACCTAAACTGAGTCCAAGTTGGACTGGGAAAGAGTAAAATTGGAAGAAAATGGAAAAAAAAATAACTTTAGGTTGCGAGCGCGTGAGGAACACGCACCCACAACTGCCTCTTTGCTATAGCGACCACGTGGCAACGGGGCCTGGTCCCCTTTCTCTTATTCTTTGGTGCGACGGCTGACAAGGATGGGAGAGGACCACTTTTCTTTTCTTTTACTTGTATTTTTACTAATCTCATGCAAGGGTGGCTCTCTCTCTCTCTCTTTCTTTCTACTCTCATTTTAATATCTCTATCTCTTCCCCCCTCCCATTCTCACAATTTGGACCCAAAAAAGGCGATCCACTATTTTTCTCTATTTTCCTCTTATTTCAATTTCTCTCCTCATTTGTTCTTCTTTCAATTTCAACCCACTTCTTTTATTTCAATTTTCTTCCTTTTTTCTTTTTCTTTATCTATTTTTTGTATTTTTTGTAATAAAATAAAATAAAAACAAAGTTAACTATAAAATAAAGTATAAAATTTTTGCGAGGTAGTCAAAATGTCGTGTCTACATTCAATGATCATATTATGCATAATTACGCATGCTTTCATAATATCTGCGAGCGTTTCCTCATCCCAAAAACGTGTGGGGCCACGTACAATTGCAAAACAAGCCTAGAGCACTCCGAAAGCACGTTCTACATATTTCCTTACTGACTCTTGTGCCGCAGCAAAATATTTCTTCTTCAATTCTTGTGGGCATGAAATTGTTTTCACAAATGTTGACGAATTTGGATAAATACCATCAGCTAGATAATATCCTATTGTATAATTATGCCTATTAATATTATAATTAATAGCAAGGGCACGCCCCTGGATTAGTTCATCAAAAATATGAGACCAATTCAGCATATTAATATCATTAAATGATCCCGACAAGCCGAAAAAGGCATCTTATATCCAGAGATCTTGTGAAGCAACAATTTCCAAAATGATGGTTGGTTCATAACAATGACCAGTATACATACCTTGCCATGCGGTAGGATAAGTTTTTCACTTCCAGTGTATACAATCAATGTTTCTCAACATTTTTGGAAAGCCATAGTTTTCACTAAGGGATAACAATTAGGAGATATCATTGCTATTTGGTAAGGGTGGTCATTGGCCCGAGGGCCCGCCCAGCCTGAACAACCTAAAACTCCAGCAACATTTCTTCTCTAGGCAAATTATGGATCATATCATTCAACTTCATCGATAGAAGAGAGAACGACTCATACGAAACCTCCTTCAAAATAAATTTTCATTATATACAGGAAATTCAGAGAAATAGTTATGAAAAAACCTTTCATGACAAAAAATTCGATCACAAAAGATAGAATTGTGACCTGGGACAGAACCAAGTGGCGGTGCATTTTGACGTACGCGTTGATCCGCTATAACCACCCTTGCTAACAACTCGAATTCTTTATCAGAATCATTATCACGTTTGCGGAAATCTAATATGTTGATAAAGTTGGGATAATTAGACATGAAATGATATTGGTAGGAAATGTGTAAAAATGAGTGTATTTGTAGATAGTTTAGGAGGCAAAACTAAAATTTGAAGATTAAAATTTGGCAGTTAAGTTGAAATCTAAAATTTCAATTTTGACACTTTAGTTTGAACCAAAATTTTAAATTTGGCGGTAAAATTAAAAATGAAAATTTAATTTTTGTATTTTAGTTTGAAACAAAAAATTATACTCTTTGGTGTTCAAATTTTTTTAGATTTAGCAGAAAAATTAAAATAAAAAATTTTAATTTTTGCGTTTTAGTTAATTATACTTTTTAACGGTTTAATTAAAATTTAAAATTTTAATTTTTATGCTTTAGTTTGAAACTGAAAATTAATATTTAGCGATTAAATTAAAATTTAAAATTCAATTAAATTAATTTATTAATTAAACAAAAATGATACATTCAAATAGTATATCTCTTGGAATATTTTTTTTGGATGTGTCATTAGGTTTTTGGTGTGTCTATCTCTTGGAATATTTTTTTTTGATGTGTCATTAGGACTTTTGGGAGTTGTTTACATTTATAATATAATTTTAAAATAAAATTACCGAAATAGTTCACTTTTGAACTTATTTACGTAATTAGAGTTATCCGGGGTTCGAAACCCTGGGTTTGGGGGTCCGGCGGTATACCCGGGGTTCCGAACCCCGGGGTATACGAAAAAAATATTTTTTTTTTTTTTTTTTTTTTTGGGTATACGGGGTTTATACCCGGGGTTCGGTACCCCGGGTTCTATGTAGAACCCGGGGAACCAAACCCCGGGAAAAAAAAAAATATATATATTTTTTTTTTCGTTTTTGCCCAATTTTTTTTAAAATTTTCGGTAACTTTAAACTGATTAATGGTAGTCTATCGATATTTTAAATAAATTTAATTTTTTTGTGCATAAATTAGGTTCAAAACACTACATAATGCTTTTTACAACACTAAAAACGGACAAGTGGATGAATTTTAAAAAATCGTCAAAGTTGATCAGATAAGTTGTTTCGATAACGGCGGAATTTTTTTCGGCAATTTAGAATTAACAAAAGATTGCATGTCCGTAACAGAAATGAATCAAATTTTTTGTATATAAACTATGTTCATAACACTACATAACAAAACTTAGAACACTAAAAACGGACAAGTGGATGAATTTTAAATAATCGCCAAAGTTGATAAGACGAGTTGTTTCGTTGACGATGCAATTTTTTTTAAAAATTTTGAATTAACAAAAAATGGTCGTCTGTCTATCCTTAACAGAAATGATCCTGATTTTTTTGTTTACAAATTACGTTCTTAATGCTAAATAATAAAATCGAGAACACAAAAAACAGATAATATGTTATCGAGAGAAAATAAATCTTACGTAAAATAATAGAAAAAGTTTGGATGGACATAATTTTGTGCTCGGTGGTCCGTTTGGGGCGATTTTTTTTTTGATTTCGGGTATTTTTTTCGAGATCTAGGTGCCGCAAACCGCCGTAGGCGGTTTGGTCTAGTATTTTTTCAAATAAAGCCCGTTTGCACCTTCAATTTTGAATTCGAAGTGTTGGGTGAATAAATTTGTAATTTTCGTTGCGAACGTGTGTCTTGTTCTGTTGATAAAATTGAAATCTTTAAAAGCCAGAGTGATGACTCAAATCAGATCCAACTTTTAAAAAAAAAATTGCCCCCAACGGATCACCGAGCGCAAAGTTATGTCCATCCAAACATTGAAAAGCAATATAGTGTTTTTTGGTATTCTCGATTTTATTATTTAGCGTTATGAACGTAGTTTGTATACGAAAAAATCAGGATCATTTCTGTTACGGATAGACAGACGACCATTTTTTGTTAATTCAAAATTTTTAAAAAAATTGCATCGTCAACGAAACAACTCGTCTTATCAACTTTGGCGATTATTTAAAATTCATCCACTTGTCCGTTTTTAGTGTTCTAAGTTTTGTTATGTAGTGTTATGAACATAGTTTATATACAAAAAATTTGATTCATTTCTGTTACGGACATGCAATCTTTTGTTAATTCTAAATTGCCGAAAAAAATTCTGCCGTTATCGAAACAACTCATCTGGTCAACTTTGACGATTTTTTAAAATTCATCCACTTGTCCGTTTTTAGTGTTGTAAAAAGCATTATGTAGTGTTTTGAACCTAATTTATGCACAAAAAAATTAAATTTATTTAAAATATCGATAGACTACCATTAATCAGTTTAAAGTTACCGAAAATTTTAAAAAAAATTGGGCAAAAACGAAAAAAAAAATATATATATTTTTTTTTTTTTTTTTCCCGGGGTTTGGTTCCCCGGGTTCTACATAGAACCCGGGGTACCGAACCCCGGGTATAAACCCCGTATACCCAAAAAAAAAAAAAAAAAAAAAAATATTTTTTTCGTATACCCGGGGTTTGGAACCCCGGGTATACCGCCGGACCCCCAAACCCGGGGTTTCGAACCCCGGGTAACTCTAATTACGTAAATAAGTTCAAAAGTGAACTATTTCGGTAATTTTATTTTAAAATTATATTATAAATGTAAACAACTCGGACTTTTGGTGTGTGATTCGGGCAAAAAGCACACTAAATTTTATCACTGTTGGAGATGCTCTTACGCGACCTTGTAAACGAATCGATCCTAGAAAGCGGCTTCAAGAAAAGACAGATCTCAGGGGTTCAGAGGGCGAGAGCAAGAGAGATGGCTTCCTCATCTTCGTCGGAGGAGGACAGGGTGGCCGATAGCGATAAGCTGAAGAAAGTGGCGAAGAAGGAGGGTTTAGGGTGGATAGAGTGGCTTCGTGGGTGGATGTATCTGGTGCATGAAGTGCTGTTCCAGAGAATAATGGCGAGCCATTTGCAGAATCCAATGCCTTTGCCTCCTATCAACGATATCACTTGCATCATCACCGGATCCACCAGTGGTATCGGCCGCGAAATAGCGAGGTACATCCATTTTGCCACTACGGCGTGCCTTCTCTGGAGTTGGATTTAGAAATTGTCGGTTCCTATTTGTCAAATAAATCGATTATTTGTTCATTAATATGGTTTATTTTTCATCAAGCAGACAAATGGCAGAATCAGGGGCACATGTTGTGATGGCAGTCAGGAATACGAAAACTGCCCAGGGTTTGATTCAGAAGTGGCAGGACGAATGGTCTGGGAGGGGTCTTCCTCTAAATATCGAGGTATACATTGTTTGACATGTATAATTTAAAAAGCTATGGAAATCTACCCATCAAGAAATTGTTCAATGTGTCTTTTGTGAATATCAATTTTGATGTCTTTTTGGTTTTGAATTTAATATGGACTCAATATAATGAATTATCATAAATTACAGTTCTAGTTTGGTATTTGTTGGTTGATATACTGATAGTGGTTTAATTTTAAAAATTATATAGGGCAAATGTGTTAAAGAAAAGAATAAAGAATAACAAATCCAATTGTAGAAAACCGACCAACCAGACTTTTGCGGTTTTGTCTTAAACCTCAGATAATTTAAGGAACTTCTGAGGTAGTACATGGTATTTACTCCTTGATTTACATCTTAAAGTTGCAGGAAATGTAACTAATATTTTGACTTTTAAGGTGATGGAGCTTGATCTTCTCTCATTGGATTCTGTTGTAAAATTTGCTGAAGCTTGGAATGCACGCTCAGGGCCGTTGCATGTTCTTATCAATAACGCAGGGATATTTTCCATTGGGGGTTAGTGTGTCAAGCATTTAGTTCCTGAATACTTGATGTTTTATTCTAAAAATATATTTTAATCTTCTTCTATTATAAAAATATATCTTGGATAATGAAATGTTTGAAAGCAGCGATGTAGCACTTACTTTTTTCATGTTTTTTTAGGTGCAGGATTTTCAAACAGAGTAAATATGTGTCCTATCTAGATATTATGAATGGATTTGCATCATCAATTATTTTTATGATTATGATCATTGTCGCGTTTAAACAAGTAGTTAAGAGTGTTAATCTTTCTAGTTTTTATAGTATCCTTCTTTCCACATCCACTTGTTTCGAAAACTGAGTACTTGTAATTTTAAAGGATATCCTTCTGATTGCCTCAAGAAATTCCCTATAAATTTATGGAGACTTCACCATTGCCAGCCAAAACTAGTTTGTAGGCAGTGATTTTAGGTCTTGTTCCTTCCTATTTGGTTCTAGCATTATTAATCAAGTCTTTCCAGCTTACCATATTTTCATTGAAATCCAATCCTATTGTAGAACTTATGGATTGTTGTAGATAAAGGGCATGAAAAAATAGGTGACCATGTGTTTCCAAGGCACTATTACTGAGAGATCATTTAGGTTCAATGCCTTGGATAGGAAAACACAAGTCTATCCTTGGTGGAAAGCCTATTTTGAGCTTTCAGCCTCATGATAGGTTGTGTTTTGCAACATGACATTTGAATTAATGTACAATCAACAATGTGCCGATTAACCACCTTTTCTTTCTAATTGTTGTGAAGTAGCTACGAAATCACTATTCATTTGAATTACTGTTCACGCAAATACTAACTCGTGCTGCCTAGGATAAAAAAAAGGAGTTAAAATATGACTACGAGAAAATTAAATAATGATGACACACACTTAAATAAAAGGAGACAAGAATTTAATGTGGTTCGGCGGGATGCCTACTCCACAGGCGATGACGGATCCAAGGGTATTCACTATAGGAAAATATGAATACAAGTAGTAACAGTTCAAAACTCAAAACCCAAAGAGGATTTTTGTCTAAACTAGGGTATACAAAAATTATCTTGGGATTTGTCTAAAATCTTACAGAGGATCTTCTTCTTTGCTTCGCTTTGCTAACTAAACATAATTTCCCCTTATATATATAAACATGGATGACGGAGAGGTTGTTGATATTGGGAAGCCAAAATCAATTTGGCAAGCTGGTCTTGACATTTCTACCAAAAGTTTCAAAAAGGGGGGTCTTGATTATACATTCATTACATGGAAATTGACATACAGCTCTTTTTCATCATATTTACTGGAGGGGGAGATTTGTGATGGATGTTATAATCAAGGTGGGCGCCCCATCAAAATTGGGGGTACTGATCGCTAAAAAATAATAATCGTATTTGGTATTGCGATACTGATGTAATACAATGTCAAAGTAGGGGGTCGAACCACCTGGATCTAACTCTTAATTATTTTTCTTTCTTTAACAAAGACGAATTTGGATTTCAAAATAAAATATTAAATTTAATTCCTGTTAGGAATTATGGATTACGTATTTTGGGAATTATGTTTCTTTTACATTCTCTTTCTAACTTGGATATATGCAAATGAGCGTCCTCAACTACAAGTTAGAATTACTCAGAAAAATCGAATTGATTATTCACCTGCATGGTTTATATTCGGTATTTAATCCCTACGTTACTCTAATCTAGACATAAACCATCTAATCCAATAATCAATCACCAAAATTTCTACAAGAACTTTTGAAAATAATTTGAAACCAAATTAAGAACACGATTATCATCATACAATTGTTTACACAGATCCAAAATTAAGTTGAAAATACAAAATTACACAAAAACAAAATACTTTACCATAATCTGAACCCGATCGAAGGAGATTAGTTGCGCATCGTCTCATAGATCAACGTTTCCTTGGATGTAATCCTCAAAATCGCCATCTCCATTTTTCTCTTGGGAACCTAAGCCGTCGTGCCTCAAGGATGGATGAAAGATGGAGTTTAGAATGGTTTTTTGACTCAAATTTTTGCCCCCCTTCAATTGCCAAAACGGATCCCTGGTTTCTAGGGTTCGAAGTTTCCAAAAAAATCACAATCAGGGGTTCGTTGCGTGTGCGACACCTATTCAGATACAACAAACTACATCTCGGTGCACTTTTCAAATATATGAGAATGCAGACCTTTGCAATGACTGGTTCTTGGATGATTTAAAACTTGTCAATTCTCCTTGATCTGCCTGTAGTTTTGTATTCGAATTTGTAGCTAAGTATATTGTTTTAGATCGTAGCATCCTAGTCTCGCTCAACAAATCAAGGAAATTTTCTTTGAGAAAGATATAAATGCCTTGACTCGATCAAGTGACTTCAATATCCAAGAAGGAAGTACTTCCACTGGCTCAAATCTTTTTCTCGGAAAGATAAATGCATTGACTCGATTGAGCAACTTCAATACCCAAGAAGTACTTCAGTTGGCCCAAATCTTCAATTGTTTGAGTTATTGAATACCACTGTGGTTGCCTACTATAATCACGATGTCATCCTTTATTTATTTATGATAAAATAAAGCAATACATAGAAACCCTAATATAAAGAGAAAGACCAAACCTTCAAGCTAAAGCATATATGTCGTATGCTCTAAACTTGTTACTTTATTCGAGAACCCCCAAGTGGTTTAGTAAATAAATTTGCTAGCTGATCAATGGAATCAATATGTCGAGTATGAATCAATTTCTTCAGTAACTTGTCTCGAATGAAGTGACAATCAACCTCAATGTCCTTTGTTCGATCATGAAAGACTGGATGGAATGATGTATGGATCACATTGCTAAACTCATCGGAGAAGAATGATCGAACTCAAGTTCTTGCACGTGCTTCACGCAGATCAACTCACAAGTGGTATGCGCCATAGCTCGATATTCGGATTCAACACTAGCGTGCCACCACTGTCTGTTTATTGCTCTTCTAGGAGACCAAATTACCTCCAACAAATAGAGCATTTGTAGTTGATTTTATGTCTAATGGTGATTCGACTCATTCAAAATCTGGAGAAAGACCAAACCCTCAAGCTAGAGCATATATGTTGTATGCTCTAAACTTGTTGCTTGATTTGAGAACCTCCAAGTGGTTTAGTAAATAAATTTGCTAGCCAATGGAATCAATATGTCGAGTATGAATCAATTTCTTCAGTAACTTATCTCGAATGAAGTGACAATTAACTTCAATGTCCTTTGTTCGATCATGAAAGATTGGATTGGAGTATGTATGGATCACATTACTAAACTCATAGGAGAAGAATGATCGAACCCAAGTTCTTCTAGCACATGCTTCACCCAGATCAACTCACAAGTGGTATGCACCATAGCTCGATATTCGGATTCAAGACTTGAGCTTGCCACCATTGTCTGTTTATTGCTCTTCCAGGTTACCAAATTACCTCCAACAAAAAGAGAATTTGTAGTTGATTTTATGTCTAAATGTGATTCAACTCATTCAAAATCTGTGTATCGCTCTACGTGAGTGTGACCATGATTTTGATAGGATTAATTTAAGAGAGAGAGAGAGAGAAGGACATAAAGGAAGAGAAGATAAGATTCTGGATAATTTTCGTGAGTTCCATTTCATTCCACCATGCTACTTTTATAGCTGTAACAAGCAAAAGGAAAACAGGTACTGAAAGTAGTTTCCACTAGTGCTAAGTAACTGCTTAAGACATGGAAACATGCAAAGACTAACTGCTAAGTAATTGCCTAGGTACTAAGTAACTGCCTATGACATGAAAACATGCAAAACAAGAGGAACTAACTGACATCACACGAACTAAACTAACATCACACGTTCTCCACTTCATTACTGCTGCTGCTGCTGATGGTGGAGTTGTGCACTGTTGGGTCACGCAACAGATTTCGATATAAAAAATCACTTCCCATTGCATTTTTTCATATCCTGTAATCATGACGTAATCCTCTATTCATTTTTGATAAAATAGGAGCAATACATATAAACCTTAATATAAAGAAAAAGACCAAATACCCTCTAAAAACACACCCCCTCATGCTAGAGCATATGATATATATGCTCTAAACTTGGTACAAATATATTAGTTGAGAATCCCCAAGTGGTTTAGTAAATAAATTTGCTAACTGATCAATGGAATCAATACATATAAACCCTAATATAAAGAGAAAGACCAAATACCCTCTAAAAACATTCCCCCTCAAGCTAGAGCATATATAATATATATGCTCTAAACTTGTTACAAATATATTAGTTGAGAATCCCGAAGTGGTTTAGTAAATAAATTTGTTAACTGATCAATGGAATCAATGTGTCGAGTATGAATCAATTTCTTCAATAACTTGTCTCGAATGAAATGACAATCAACCTCAATGTGTTTTGTTCGGTCATGAAAGATTGGATTGGATGATGTATTGATCACATACTAAACCATTGAACCCAAGTTCTTCTAGCATATGCTTAAACTCACAAGTGGTATGCGCTATAGCTCGATATTTGAATTCAACACTTGAGCGTATCCCTCTACGTGAGTGTTACCATGATTTTGATTCAACAAATCGCATCCCAATGCATTTTTCAAATATATGAGAATGCGAGCAATAACTTTCAAATTATATATCAGATTTGGTAATGGTCAAATAATTCAGTTTCTCAACTAATCGTCTATATTGCTCTGAATTTGTCAACAATTCTCCTTCATCTACTTGTAGTTTCGTATTCGGATCCATATGTGAATCTATTGTTTTAGATCGTAGCATCCCAATCTCGCTCAACAAATCAATGATATATTTTCTTTGAAAAAGAGAAATGCCTTGACTCATCGAGCAATTTCAAACAATAAAGTACTTTGACTGGCCTAAATTTAGTTTGAAACTTAATATGTAAAAACTATTTGAGTTATTGAATACACTGTGGTCCTCTACTGTAATCATGATGTCATCTTCCATTTCGTTGCGGTGCGTGAGAACAATAGGACTGCTTCTCATTAAATTGAGTTTTGATTTCAACAAAAAAGGCCTGAAAAATGGTGAATAATTCAGAATGATCTTTTATTAAAGGGCAAATTACAAATTTGGTCCTCCTATTTGTAGCGCTTCTCCAAATTCATTTTTTTAATGTGGACTTCCTTTTTGCAATCGATTTTTTATGTAGCCCTTCTGTCAAATATTGGGATTAATTTGGACGGAATTGATCACTTGAGATGCAAGTGCTATATTTTAGGGGTAAAATGGTCATTTTACATTTTTTTTTTCTTTTCTTTCTGTCGCTGACGCTCTAAGGTAGAGGTTTTAGAGAAAGAGAGTAGAAGGAGAAAACAGAGAGAGAGAACAGAGATAGAGGAGTGAGGAATAGGAATAGGAGGAGTCGTGCTGGCGGTAGATACTTCCGACGGCCGTCCTGTTTTGTTCGTCTTTGAATGGATGTTGGTGAGAGACGATGCGCCGGTGACAGTGCAAGAACGTCTGAGGAGCTCAAAAATCGAGACCACTTTCGCTGCTTCATGTATACTTACCTGAAGTAGCGGTTTTAGAGAAAGTAGAGAGAGAAAACAAAGAGAGAGAGAACAAAGAAAGACAGAGTGAACAAAGCCTTTCTCTCTGCCCTCACTGATCTCTCTCTGTCTTTCTCTGTTCTTTCTCTATCTGTTTTCTTTCTCTCTATGTTTTCTCTCTCTACTCGTGTTGTAAACGACGTTGACAAGGCACGCCTAGGGGCGGGGCGCCACTGAAATGCACCTGGGCAATTTAGGGGGGCCTAGGGCGCAAAGCCTGGTGGGCATACGCCCAGGAGGGCTGGGCGACACCCAGGGCGTCACTGGGTTGGGCGTACGATCTCGAACCTGGACTGAACTGGACAAATTGGTCTTCATCTCTCTTCCCTAACCATCTGGGATCGATCATTCGCTGCATTTCGAATTGGCGACCGTCTCAAACCTGGCCTCTGTCCTTCGATCGAACCCTAAGCCGCCATCCCTACCCTAGCCTTTGATCCTTTGCTGCATTTTGAATCGGCAACCTCTTGAACATGGTCGGCCTTCGATCGCGAACCCCAAGCCGTCAATCGCAACCCTCTGACCTTCGATCACGGGCTTCTTTAATCCCAAATTCCACTGCTTCTTATTCCCCAAATTACAACAACTATCGCAATAGTTTTTAAAACTTAATGGAATCCCCAAAATTTACCAAAACAACCCTCTCTTTTCCAGAATTCACCCATCTCTTCCCTCTAACTTTCTATAAGTTCCTATTTGCACTCTAAACTTTCTATGAATTTTTATCGTTTTTCAGCTTTTTAATTTATATATCATATATATCTTTTTAAATTATTTTTTTTGTTATTTTTTATTAGAGTTTATTATTATTAGTATTTAGTAAGGGTATAATTGTCTTTTACTTGCTTTTTAGGTTTTCCTTTGTATTCTTATATAAGTCTCTCTTTTCATTTGTATTTTTGTATTCTTGATTTCAATGATAATAAAACCCTAGCCGTCATCTTTTTTCTCTCTAAACTTTTGATGTTATTCATTAATCTTAACATGGTATCAGAGCCAAGTTTGGGAAGTCTCGTTTGTTTGTCCCCGATTGTTTGTATCACGTGCAAGCGGGGTTGCACGTGAGGGTGGGTGTTAGAATCCCACATCGGATATGTGAGGCTTCCCAAAGTGCTATAAATGTGAATGGAGTTACTCACCTTCCGATAGTGCCCCCTTGTCAGATCCTACCTTATCATTGAAATCAAGAATACAATAATACAAATAAAAAATGAGACTTATATAAGAGTACAAAGGAAAACCTAGAAAGCAAGTAAAAGACAATTATACTCTTACTAAATACTAATAATAATAAACTCTAATATCCCCTCTCAAACTCACGATGTTGCTGCAAGTAGCATCGAGTGTTTGTCAACCAAAAAATGAAAGCGCGAAATAGAATGCGACTTGGTAAACAAGTCTGTAATTTGCATGGAGGATGACACAAAAGGCAAAGTAATGGCCCCATGATGAAGATGATGACGAGTGAGATGACAATCGATCTCAATGTGCTTGGTCCGTTCATGAAAGACTGAATTGTGAGCAATCTGAATAGCACTTTTGTTATCACAATACATGGGAGTGGGATGAGAAAGATAAACACCCATATCTGCAAGTAACCAACGCAACCAAACTATTTCAGTGGTAGTGGATGCCATCGCACGATACTCAGCTTCCGTGGAAGATTTAGAAACAACGGCTTGCTTCTTGCTCTTCCATGAAATAAGAAAATCACCAAAAAATACACAAAAACCTGTGACAGACTTGCGATCTGTGGGATCACTAGCCCAATCAGCATGAGAATAGGCATGTAGCTACGAGGTCGATGGAAGTAAGAGACTCTGAAAGAAGGTACCTCGAAGATATCGAAGGATACGAAGAACAACAGCTCAATGAACTGTAGTAGGAGAAGTGACAAATTGACTGACGATATGAACAACATGAGCAATGTCTGGGCGAGTGATAGTTAGATAGACCAAACTGCCAACAATAGTACGATATAAGGTAGGATCTGACAAGGGGGCACCATCGGAAGGTGAGTAACGAACATTCACCTCTAGAGGAGTATCAACAGTCCTAAAATCAGTAAGACGAGCACGTTCGAGAATGTCGGCTGCATATTTGGACTGAGAGAGAAGATAGCCTTTCGGAGAAAAAACTACTTCAATACCCAAAAAATAGCGTAAAGTCCCCAAGTCCTTCATTTCAAATTGCCGAGATAATTCGGATTTCAAAATTGCAATCCCATCAGCATCATCACCAGTAATAATCATGTCATCCACATATAAAGATAGTAGAATACGGCCGGCAGTGGTACACTTTATAAACAGAGCGGAATCATGATTACTTGGATGAAAACCAAGCGAAGTAATTACAGTAGAGAACTTCTCAATCCAGGCTCGAGGAGCCTGTTTAAGGCCGTATAGAGCTTTCTTGAGTTTGCAAACTTCTCCAGACTTATGAGCAACACCCGGAGGAGGTGTCATGTTTTTTTTTAAACTTCTTCGTGAAGGTCTCCATTCAAGAAGGCATTTTTAACATCCATTTGAGAAATATGCCACTGACGAACAGATGCAACGACAATAAGAGTGCGAACAGTCGTCATTTTTGCAATTGGAGCAAAAGTCTCCTCATAATCCATATTATATTGCTGAGAAAATCCCTTAGCAACCAAACGAGCTTTGTACCGCTCAACTGAACCGTCAGACTTGGTTTTAATTTTGTAGACCCACCGAGAACCAATTGGACTTTTACCCGGAGGTAAAGGTACCAAATCCCATGTATCCGTCTTGTATAAAGCAGAGAGTTCTTCAGCCATAGTCTGTTGCCAAAGAGGATCAAGTGCTGCCTCTTTATAGGATAAAGGCTCAGAGAGACAGTGAATAGAGGCTAAAAATGAAGCAAAAGAATGTGAATAGAAAGAGTAAACAAAATCTGGTATATGAGTGGACTTATGAATGCGCTGAGGATAGGAAGGAGAAGGATCCACAATCTGAGAAGATTCTTGGTAGACCGTCGGAGGGGAGGGGATGCTAGAAGTATCAATACCTGCAGAACTACCAGTGTCAACATGAGGTTCATCAGAGAAAGGATCAATGGAAATGAGATCAGATTTTGTCAAGTTGTATGTATTAGAAGGAATAGAGAAAAAATGTATATGCTTAAGAAACACAACATGATGGGACACATATAGTTTTTGTGCAACTGGATCAAAGCAACGATATCCCTTTTGTCCCTCACCATAACCTAGGAAGACACAAATAGTAGAGCGAGGAGATAACTTACTACGTTCTACTCTCGGTCGAAGAACAAAACAAGTGCACCCAAATACTCTTAAGGAGGAATAGTTGGGAGCATGACCATACAATTTTTCAAATGAAGACAAACCTAAAGAATGAGAAGATGAGATCTTATTAATTAGGTTCACTGCAGTAAGTACCGCTTCTCCCCAAAATACACTAGGAACAGAGGCAGATAATAAGAGAGAACGAGCAGTTTCAACAATGTGCCTATGTTTCCTTTCAGCGACACCATTTTGCTCGGGAGTGTCAGTACACGAGGTTTGATGAATTGTTCCATCTAAAGCAAGTAAGTTAGTGAAAGGATTAGAAATGTACTCCCCACCCAAATCACATCTAAAACACTTGATAACAGCAGAATGTTGGGTCTTAACAGAGCTCGAAACTTTTGAAAAATATCGAAGAATTCAGAACGACGTTTCATAAGATAAACCCAACAATATCGAGTGTAATCATCAATGAAGGAAACATAATATCTAAACCACCCTTTTGTAGCAATTGGGGAAGGTCCCCATACATCAGAGTAAACCAGATCAAATGGTGCAAGGGAAGAAGAAATACTTCGATTAAAAGGTAAAGCAGAGAATTTTGCAAGTTTACAACCACAATCAGAAATATCACAAACTGACAAATTCCCTAAGGATCCTTTCGATACTAAGTATTTTAAACGGGATGCTGAAACATGACCAAGACGAGAATGCCATAAATAAAAACTAGAAGATGAAGAAGTCAAATAAAAATACGACAAGTCAACATCAGAAGCTGCAACATCTGGTACTCGTAGCTCATCCAGTATATAGTCCCCCCTGCCTACGGCCTGTCCCAATCAGCTTCTGGGATTGCAGATCCTGTACCTGACAAGAGGTAGAAGAGAAAGAAATTGAGTAACCAGAATCATATAATTGGCTAACAGAAACAAGATTCAATGCAAGGTTGGGAATATGATAAACACTTGAATGAGATAACCGAGCTTTGACAACAGAACTAATGCCTGCTAATGGCATCGGAGTACCATCAACAGTCATAACAGATACAGATGAGGTAGACTTTAAAGAAGCAAATGATGGTAAATCAGGCGACATATGATGAGAGGTTCTAGAATCTAAAACCCATATGGAGGAAGCCATACCTGAAGAGCTAGAAGGTGACAAACCTACTGAAGATGCAGCGGATGTGGCTGTGTGGCAAGGAACTTCTAAAATTGTTCAGTAAGGGCCTCCATTGTGGGATTAGAGGATGCTGGGTCTCCAAAACTAAACGAATTTGATGACGACGGTACAATTGCAGCAGTATTAGGCTGTGGAGGCCTATAAGGACGTTTTTGAAAACGATTGTCAGATTTCCACTGGGGAGGCGGCTGTTGCTGTGTTCTATTCAGTTTAGGGCATTGAGCCTTTCAATGACCTTTATGCTTACAGAAATTGCATTCATCAATGGCAGACCTCGAATAAGGCTTGTTTTGATGATTGAAAGGGACTGCCAGAACAGATGGACTGGCTGATTTGAGAACTCTTGTGTCTGACTGAGACTTGAAGCGTATCTCCTCGGCCAATAATTCACTAACCACTGAGTCAACAGATGGAAGTGGATTACGGTGCAAAATTGTCCCACGAAGTCCTTCAAAATCATCACGTAAAGCAATCAAAAATTGAACCAAACGTTGTTCTTTCCTACGAGTAATGTACGGAATACACGCTCGTAATTCTGCAGATTCTGTCAGAGCCAATTGATCCCAGAGATTTGTCATAGCAGAGTAGAATTCTTGGATATTCATATCATTCTGCTTCAGTGCTCGAATATCATATTCCAACTGATATTGTTTTGCAAAATTAGACTCTGTGTACAACCTTGATAGATGATCCCAAATCTCTTTGGCGTACTCATACTTCGCCAATTGCATACCAATTGAATGTTCAACAGAGTTGTTAATCTAGGTAATGATTTTCGAATTATTTGCCTCCCAAGTATCTAACAAAGTTATATAATTTTCAGTTCTTGCATATTTTGGTTTAACTAACGTAACCCCACATTTTTTTGCCTCTAAAACCTCTGCCTCAGCGGAAGTGGTCTCGATTTTCGGACGTTCTTGCACTGTCACTGGCATATCGTCTCTCACCAGCATCCATTCAGAGACGAACAAAACCCGATGGCCGTTGGATGTATCTACCGGCGGCACGAATCCTATTCCTATTCCGCGCTCTTCTACCTCTGTCTTTCTCTATTCTCTCCGTCTCTCTCTCTCTGTTTTCTCTCTGCTCCTATCTCTCTATTTGTTTTCTCTCTCGTCCCTCTCTAAAACCTCTGCCTCAGGTGGAAGACGAGCATTGGCAATGGAAAGGAAAAAGAGAGAAAAAGGAAAAAGTAAAATGACTTTTTTACCCCTAAATTATGGCATGTGTATGTCACATGATCAATTTCCGTCCAACTTAACCCCAATATTTGGCAGAAGGGCTACATAAAAATCGGCTGCAAAATGGACCACATTGAAGGAAAAAAATGAATTGGAGGGCCACATAAAAAACAACACGGTCTGCAAATAGGAGGACCAAATTTGTAATTTGCGCATCATTAAATAAATCTATGTAACTCTTGAAAAGTCATTCACAAATGTTACAAAATAACGAAAACCCAATATGTTGCTAGGCAAGACTCGTGAATAGGTTTCAATAATAGAGGAAAGGGTAGTACTGACAAGGATTTGAGATCGGACTGGTTCAAATTTTGGTTGTAATTCTGCTAAGATTTCATATGATTGCAATATATGCTTACGACGTATTTAACTCCTCATGAGCGTATTGATTGAGCAAAGTAATTTGTAACAGATTCCGGCTTGATGGAGTTGGAAATACTCGACCGATAAATTATACAGCTTTGGACTATTGTGAGTAGTTGGTCCCATTCAATTTTTACGTTTTTAATAGTTGAGGTGACATAGGTGACGGCGGGTGAAGATTTGTGATTTACGGTCATCATGACAGCGTGTGCAGTGTTTCGTCACGAGGGTTGCGATGGTGTGAAAGTTGTTGGTGAACGGGGTTTGGCGAGTTTGATGCGAAGATTGCGAGTGGTGGGAAAGGTGTAGCCAACGACAACGAGTGGGTTTGGACTCTGGGATTGAACAACAAGTGGAGGTCCTGGTTTGAAATTATGGAAACAAACTTTCTATGCAGTGCGTTCATTAAGGTTGCGTGTGCAGTGTTGCGTCACGAGTGTTGCGATGGTGTGAAAGTTGTTGGTGAACGGGGTTTGGCGAGTTTGACGTGAAGATTGCAAGTGGTGGGAAAGGTGTAGCCAACGACAACGAGTGGATTTGGACTGTGGGATTGAACAAGTGGAGGTCCTGTTTTGAAATTACGGAAACAAACTGTCTATGCATTGCGTTCATTAAGGTTGCGAGTGATGGGAAAAGTGTAGCGAACGACATCTACTAGGCTGGATTGAACTGGAGGTCTTGGGTTGAAATCTCGAAAACAAACTCTCTATGCAATGCGTACATTTGACCCTTCTCAGATCACACAATGGTAGAAGCCTTAATGCACTTGGCTGTCCCTATTCGTAGTTGCTCTTAATACCATGTTGTAAAAAGAGACTAGGAAAAGAATGAGATGGCTTGACTGAGGTGGTTATAATCTCACCCTCTATTTGTAATAAAATAATAGTACATGGAAACCGTAATATAAAGACAGAGACCAAATTACCCTCTAATAGAATCCCGTCTACGTCAAGTCTATCCAAAAGCCCCTTGCAATATCATTATATCAAATTAACCTTTCTCATTTTCAATGGTACTGGAACTTGGCATTTCCTATAAGGCTGTAACATTCTTTTGGATAGTGAGATGTAGCACCACCATTACAAATACAATTAGGCACAAGGAGGAAAAGCCATCCAACTTGCCATTAGGTTTTATCAAGCTCACCATTAGTTGCTTTTGATCTGTTTCTGATTAACATCATTTCACTTCATGGACAGTTGTTCTGTTTCTGTTTCTCAGTCACCTATCACTAATATAATTTTGTCTTTCTGTCTGATTCCTCTTACTAACGTATTTTTCTACTCATCTAGACTATAACTTGTGTAAGACTGTCTTGTGTTATTGTGATATTCGCTGGCGTAGTGAACTTTATTCCTTTTCCTCCTTTTTATTTTGATACCTCTTGCTTTTAATGACTCTAGAACCACAAAATTTTTCTAAGGATGGCTATGAAGCGCACATGCAAGTGAATCATCTAGCTCCAGCCTTGCTGTCAGTATTGCTCTTGCCATCCTTAATTAGAGGCTCGCCTAGCCGGATTGTTAATATGAATTCAATTGTAAGTGATTAACTCCTGCTTATGTTTGGTTGCTCCTTTAGAATGCTGCTTGTTGCACTTCTAATTCATTTTATATGCTATATATGCTTTGTGGCCTTCCCTTCTCTCCGTGCCAAGTGCATAATATGGGTTCAATTTGTCGACATTATTTTAGTGAGCACGGTCATATTTTTTCTTCTTTTTGATACAAGTTTCCATATCATTGCAATGATAATAACTGTGAAGATAAACCTTTTTATATAGTCGGCACTTCATATACATATAATCATCGAGCAACAGAGGCTTGGCCAACTGTTGTATGTGGAGATCCGAAGGATTGGCCCTGCCATTCATGAAAGGCCTCTCTGGCTATTCCTTCAAAGAAAAGCATTAGATCAACATCATCAGTTTTGGGATTGATAATCAGACCAATCAAATAAGAAAAGCCGGTATGTTTTGCATCTTTATTAACTAGTTAATATCCACGTGATTTAAGGCACTTATCTTAATTACTGATAAATTAACAGATAAATAGAACAACAAAAAGGCAATGAGATTTTACGGGGTAAAAAAAGAAACAAAGGCGGAAGTGAGGTCTAAAATATTGCATGTGGTCATGATATGAGTGTGTCAACATTTAATCTTTTCTGTAGGTTTGTACAACATTTTTTGAAAAACAGAGACACAGTGGATAGTGCAAGAAGAGAAAGAAAACGAAAAAAAGTTGCCTGGAAGGGGAGGTAACAGTTGAGAAAAGGGTCAAGAGGAAGGAGATGTGAAGAAAAAGAGAGGATAAAACATTGACGTGGTGTATGCCCCATTAGTTTAAGGTCAAAATGGTACTTAAATGAAATAATTTTTTTTTTTTGTTTTATTTCAAAATGTCTGTATATGTGGCAAAGGTCAAAATGGTACTTAAATGAAATAATTTTTATTTTTTTTATTTTATTTCGAAATGTCTGTATATTTAGCAAAAGTGGGGTGTCTGTACCATTTTGAGAGTGTCTTTTGAGAGTGAGTTAGGCCCATTGTGTTTCTACAAGAATTAAGTCAATTTTTTGATGAGAGAGGGGAGGGGGAGGGAGGCCTATTTTGATATTGTAAGAATGCTAGTAAAATAGGTGAGGTTAGTGTAGACAATGCAAGTAAAATTGGTAAGGTATTTTATTGTTATTTTCAAATGTGAGCGGGTCACCGTGGGTTCTTTTTCAATGAACATGTGTGTCATTGGCAAAAACTTGCAAAAATATAGCGAAGCAGTTAGGAGACGGTTAAACAGCTTAACCATTTTTATGTGCGGTTTAGGCACTGAATTGGCCTCTTGAAAATCATATTTTATATTCATTTTTCGTGCTGTATTTTACTTCCTTTTACTTTTTTCTGTGTCCAATTTTTTGAAATTTCATTTCAAAAGAATAATTTTGTAAATTTGGTTGGTTAAATCCTTCCTATTTATTGTGGGTCATCTCTCATTTTCTCGAGTAAAATGAAGATTTTTTCCCTTGCCAATTTTGTTTGTGTATTTTGCTTTAAGGTACAAGCACTATTCATCTCTTTTTTTTCCCCATATTTTTGGTGGTTAGTTATTGATGTCTTCTGTAAATGTTTGTTGAAGACTCTTATCTCGCTTACAGGTTGAATGTGCTGACTGAAAATAATGTTCTTTTTTGATTGGTTGTACCATGCTAATTAAACTATTCGCTTCTTGCGATACATGCAAGTGACAAGTTTGTGACCAGTTCATTTTCTTGTGTAGATGCACCACATTGGATTTGTTGACACAGAAGATTTGAATGTTGTTTCTGGGAAAAGGAAGTATTCAAGTTTAGTAGGATACTCAAGCAGCAAATTAGCACAGGTAAATCCAAAACACTGTTTAAAAAAAAACCGAAGAAGTAAAACAAACAGAAAAAGTAGATTCTCTTAGTTGATTCTTTTTTGTAGTTCAAGGCCTGGTATGGCACCTCGCGCTCTATTTTGTGCTGAAGCTGGCATAAGTGTAGTGTGTGTATCTCTTGGAGTTGTAGATACCAATGTTGTCAGTCTCTTGAATATTATATTTTCAGACTGCCTGCTTTTAAATCGAGAAAAGAAGTATACATATGATTGTAACTGTCTTAACTTGGTTTCCTCCAATGGCAATCATAACAAAAATCTTATGATTTCCTTTCCAAATTTTTATCATAAAGGTGGCTGAATTATGGCCCCAACCTTGCCATTATGTCATCTCCTTCATGTTGATCATCTTCTCTCTTTTGAAGTCATATTATCTTTAGTCTAGGATCCTAGTCATCCCTTCCCCTTTGTTACACCATGATATTTGATATTGAATTTACGGTTGTGTTACTACTATTGCAGGTTATGTTTAGCAGCGTCCTTCACAAGCGGCTGCCTGCTGAAGCTGGCATAAGTGTGGTGTGTGTATCTCCTGGAGTTGTAGATACCAATGTAGTAAGTCTCTTGAATATTATATTTTCAGAGTTCCTGCTTTTAAATAGAGAAAAGTACATATATGATTGCTATATTATATGATCACTTTATGGGAAACATATGGAATAACTCTATACAATATCTTGTATATCTGCAATATATTCTTGATTTCAAGAGTGGACCACATTTTTGAGGGCACGATGCGTTTTTGCTATCTTACATGATTGATATTCTGTGAGGCATGGTTGTATGTTGTAAAAAGGCTTCGAAGCATGGTTGTATGTTTGTGGACCAAGTAATGTTGAAATTGGCGAGTTGGATGAATTGTTTGGTAAGAAATTTGCATGGGCTCGAGTGCTAAGGTGAACAATAGGGGTGTCATCTTAGTGTTTTAGAATGACAACTAACCAGGATATCATGCAAGTCAAAATGCATTAAATGTAAAATATAATGATGAGTTCATTTTTCACATGGCTAAATCATCTTTGAACTCTTTGCTTTTAGCCTTTATATACAACAAAAACAACGAAGTCTTTGTCCAACTTAAGTAGGGTTAGCTACATGTGAGTCTGTTTACGCCATGGGGGGTCATCTTAGTGTTTTGGAATGACAACTAACCAAGATATCATGCGAGTCAAAATGCATTAAATATAAAATATAATGATGAGTTCATTTTCACATGTCTAAATCATTTTTGAACTCTTAGCTTTTACCTTTATATACAACAACAACAATAACAACAACGAAGCCTTTGTCCACCTTAAGTAGGGTTAGCTACATGTGAGTCCGTTTACGCCATAATGATCGATTAAAGGTCATCCTCTCTGGTTTAATGCCATTAAATCAATTCTAATAGCTCGTCACAAATTTTTTAGGCTTACGTCTCTCTCTAGTAGCTTCTCGCACATGTTCAAATCTTCGTAAACGATTTTCTTTCGTCTTCTCTTTGATGGTTGCTATTCCTAAATTCTCCTTAACATTTAACCTTTATAATTTTCATTTAAATCCATGATCACCTTTTTTTGATATACCTTTATTATTTTTACCTTTTCTGCATTTTGTACTCTCACATTTATCTCTTTTTCTCGTCTCTCTCTATTTCACACAAATTTTCAATCAGTCACATCACTAGTTCCTTTTGTTTTGTAACACAAATTCAGAAATTTTTCAAAAAAAAAAAAAGAAGGAAAATCTTTAGCCCAAGTAACCCCCTTTTTGGAATTGTTTTTGAGTTGTAAACTAAAAGGGCCTTTCTAAAGCATTGGACCATGACATATAATTAGTAAGATGTGTGTTAAGTCATTTTGAGAGATCCATATTCACGTTATGAGTTTCAAAATATATTTCGTTCTATACACTTTAGCATATAATACATCAATGAGGATTTTTGTTCAATCTAATTAACCTTTTGGGCTTGTTGGGGTGCAGGCAAGAGATCTTCCCAGACTTGTTCAAGCTGCATATCACTTAATACCCTATTTCATTTTCAGTGCAGAAGAGGGTAATTTTTTTAAACACCTGTTTATTCTTCAGGTTTTACCGCCTGGTTAATCTTTATTAGTTGCTCTACAAGGTTAAGTACTCATAGGATACAAGTGACTAGCGTTTTTTGGCTACACAATATTATATAGAAAGGGAACAAAATCCTGTACAGCCCATGATGATCACTTGCATTTGCCTTTCTTTACTAATTTGTTGCATATTCTTTATTGTATCCTTGTCATTGCATTGCATCATTGTACACCTTTAGATTCTTGTACGATTCTTTGCAATAAAATGTTAAATGGATTTCATCGTTTAACTGTATCCTTATGGGATTTCTCTCTTTCTGTCTCTCCGAGTGTTGCATACCAAACATCCCCAAATTGTTCATGCTGCAGATCACTTGATACCCTATTTCATTTTCAGCGCGGAAGAGGGATTTTTTTTTTAGACGCCAATTTGTTTCTTCAGGCTTGGGGAGCCTTGTTACTCTTATTAGTATGCTGCTCTAGGTTAAGGATTTATAGAATACAAGTTGTGGTTTTTGGCTAAACAAAATTACAAGTCTCTCTCTCTCTTGAGTGTTGTGTAGCAAACTTCACGTTAGGGTTTTATTTGGTTTTTGTTGCATATCTACATCCGACTAACCCCTTTTTCTCATATGATTTGTAGGTTCCAGAAGTGCACTTTTTGCAGCCACTGACCCCCAAATTCCCGAGTATTGTGAGACCCTGAAAGCAGATGACTGGGCTGTTGGCGCTTTCATTTCTCAGGATTGTCGTCCGGCAAATCCTTCTGAAGAAGCACACAACGTCGAAACTAGTAATTTATTGTGGGAAAAGACATTAGAACTGACTGGCCTTCCTTCGGACGCTGTGGAGAGGCTTCTACAAGGGGAAGAAGTTCAATGCAAATATGGAGGAGGAGGTCAATGAAGGGTTTGTTTTTGTCTCTCTGTAGCTTGCTATTGTTTTTCTGTCCTGACTTGCTAATTAGTAAGTAGCAATGTTGATGGATTAATTTAGTGGTCTTGGATTTGAGAGCAAACTGCTTGTATGCATGCATGCATGAGGCATCATAAAATAGGACTAGAATTTGAGCTTTTATGTGGGCTCTAGTTGGGGATTAATTTTTCTTCTTTCTGTATTTTAAAACTCCCTTTTTTATGTTGGATATTAGGCATGAAGCATCAATCTTTTGTTTTGCCATATTCTGATGCTCGAATTTTGTTTTATTTTCTCAATACAAGTTTGAGAAATGCTCCAAAATTCACTCATTGTACATTGGTTTACTCGGTTTCATTGTAAGCCTGTATAAGTTATATTTTGTAAACATTTTCTTTGTAACTCTTCATTCATTATTCCTAGTCTCGTTTTTCCTTGAGTTCTATGTTATTTTATTCTCTTATGTTTGTTTGATTGCATTAAGATGGGGTTGAAATTCCACATCAATTTTTTGAGGTTTCCTAAAGTAGTCAATAACATATATGGAAGGAGTTACCACGGTCGGCCCTTGGGCAAGGGCGTTCGCCAAATTTTGGGGCCCTTTAAAATGATCTCAATTTTTTTATTTATTTTAAATATTTTTGATTAGGTGATAATATTTTAAATATCAATCTTGGTTCAATTACTATATTTTTTTTTTGATATTTTAATTTTACAAAAGAATTATGAATTTCAAAAAATATTTAAACATTGAAGAATCTTATTTTCAATTTTTTTTTTGGATATTTGATTTTTCGGGATTAGCCATGAGAGTTAGGCTCCGTTTAATAATGCAATTAAGTACTTAAAATTAAATACATTAAATATTTATCAAATTAAGTGTATTTGATAACAAAATTAAACAATCACTTAAAAAATAAGTATCGCTTAAAATATTGTTTAAAATTTTAAGTGATGTGTGGTTTACTTAATTTTTTAGTACTTATCATTAAATACCATAAAATATCTAAATGTCACAACTAATATTTTACATCAATACTGTAAAAGTTCAAAAAAAAATTATATACAAAAAATTATAAATCGAGAAAATATTAAATTGAGAAAAAATAGAGATAAAGTTGTAGAGAGAGAATATTTTAGAAAACTAAAGTTATAAAATTATTTTAGGAATAAATATTTATACAAAAATATATATTTTTTTAAAAATTGAAATACTTAATATATTCAGCAATTTATAAATTTGGCACTTAAAATTTTTAGCACATAAAATTTAAACGGTTATCAAACATGAAGTTACTCTACTTGATGAGATATCAATGAAATGATAGTCCCTCGCACGTTCGTGCAAATTACTATCAAATGGTGAGATCATTAGTGAAAGAAAGATCAATTACGATAAGGAATCTCCTAACAACTAATTGGTGAAATATGGTTGGAATCTCCTAACAATTAATTGATTTTAATAATTGTAAACGAAGGATTTTTGTCTTTTAAAAGGGAATCTTTTTGATCAAGGAAAACTTGAAAGAAAGGGAAAGAGGTAAAGGGAAGTGTTTACATGAACTTAAAAATAAGTGGTATTACTGGTGGTTTTTTAAATTATAATAAATAATAAAAAGCAATTCAATGCAAGTATTAAAAAAATAATAACAATTTCCTTTTATTTTTGAAAAAAATAGTAAATTATTGTTGATATTCTGAAAAAAGGAAAATGTTATGTACGTGAATAATATGTATTATACCAATATAGTGTAGTTGAAGTAGTAAGACATACTTGAATTAAAATAATTAAGTGACTTCTATAAGGTCAGAGATTCGAGCCTGTGGAAAACTATTTGTTGGGAGAGACAGACATGCATTCCGAACGAAATTAGTTTTATATCTATGTGGGTGTAGGGACATGACAGTCCTGAGATACTTTAAAAAAAAAAAAAGAAAGAAAAAAAAAGGGGGGGGGGGGGGGGGGGGGGTGGGGGGGGGGGGGTTTTAATATGTATGATGGGAGCATATAAGTTACAACCAAGTCGGTGCGTCTCGTACTGGAGAGAGAGAGAAGCACGGAAGGTGGTTGTTAATGTCAATTCAAGTCTGCAATATTTCTCCATTGGGAGACAATAATAGATGAGTTAACAGTAGCTCTTACTCTTCTACATAAACTTGTTAAATTTGCACTCTCTTTAATTGGCCTAACCAGGCTGCTTCTGTCCCTGACCCTCTCTCTCCACCATTCCGCTTTGTGTCTCACAGTCACAGGTATGCTCTCTCTCTCTCTCCATTTGTTGCCGGCCGTTTGGTTTAGAAGTACATTGTTTGATTGCCGCATTCTTTATGATTTCCAAGTGTTCTTAATATTTTTGTTGTTCTGTTTACAAATTCATCAACTAAATGTACTTGCGAAATCTGGATGAGCTCTGATTCGGTTCGACGTTAATGAATCTTAGAGAAAAAGTTACGCGAAGGTTCCGAAGTAGACGAAACGATTTAGCGGTTGAGGTTTTTTAGAGAGAGATAGAGAGGTTTCAGATATGCTGTAGTTCAAACTTGAATCAGGTGTTATGTTCAAATTCACTTCGACAATCGTCATTCGTTCAACAACTTTGAAATTTGAATTTCAATTTGTTGTTTCGTTTAAAGAAATTATGCGTGCCAGGGGATTTGTGATGCTGTTAGCAACGGCTTAACCACGTGAATGTTTAGCCTCTTGTTTCCTTCGATTTTTGAAGTGTTCATCCCTCCACACAC
Organism: Eucommia ulmoides; assembly: GCA_016647705.1. NCBI lineage: Eukaryota > Viridiplantae > Streptophyta > Magnoliopsida > Garryales > Eucommiaceae > Eucommia > Eucommia ulmoides. Next base: position 78,692 of record JAENRU010000270.1, on the reverse strand, counting down.
ACAGACACACACAAAAGACACATTTATATATTATGTCCCCTGTTTTAATGCTATGAGACATGGAGATCTGAGCCTCTTTTCTTTGAGTGTTTAAGTTGTGCTTCTGATTTTATTGAATCTAAGGGCATTCACTAGAGCATGGGGCCCACTTATATAATATAAAATAGTATTGAATGTCAAATCATTTATTAATTGCACCTCAATGTATAGCACAGTAAAAAGTGGTGGGAAGAAATTGTTGTATGAATTGGATTGACAGAGCTTGATTAATAAATGTGGTAGGCCCTGTTTTGCTGGTTGGTATGGAGGAAATAATGAAGAAGGCAGGCACAGAAGAAGCTGTTGCTTCTGCTGTAGCGTTACATGACCATTCACACAGTAGAAGGAGCTTCACCAGACCATCTTGGCTTCTTTTTACCGTTGCTGGTACGCATACTACTACTCTCTCTCTCTATTTAGTATTAATTTATCTGCTGTTCTTTTAACTTCATTAATTTTGTTAGTCACAATATAACTGTTCAGTTAGCTTCAAAATAATTAAGGCAATTAGTTAGGGGAAATCAAAACTACTCTATTGTTAACTTTTGCTCATGATTTAATTACTTTTTTCACTTTTATGTTGCATGATTGTCCATCTCTGTGCATGCATTATATCTTGTCTCTATACCCACACTTCGTCTACGGGGAAGGAACCTTTCATATTGATAGGTCACTTTCCGGTTTCCCCATAGAAGGAGAAGCTCTTTTCAGCTCTCTTTGTTTTTTATTTTATTTTTGAATTCAAAATTCAAATCAAGCGCAGCAAAATTCCAAAAAGTTCATGGCAGTTCACACCTTTCAATGTATAAAGTATCCTATTTCTGTGTCTAGGGCCGTACCCATATGGATTAAGCTTCCAGATGAAGGAAAAAGTTTGGGCTTAGTTATTTTTTTATTTTTTATTCCCTTTGCCATTTTTTACCGTATCAATCTAACCAGCTGGCTAAGATCTTGATTTCACACATCACCTTATTCTCAATATTTGTCTAGAGAATCTTTTATCAGACTCGTCCAATCAATTTCTGGCCCTATTCCTCATTTTTCTAGGTAGAAAATGGATTGTATCTTGTGGTCCTGCTTGATAATTGGACCATGTCATCTCTATTGTTTTAAAACATCAATTTTGTTTTCAACCTTAAATTCAAAAACATTCATATGCTATTCAACAGTTCAATTATGTTTGGTTGGAAGGGTGAAGAATTAGAAAGAAAAAAAATGGAGGAACAACAATTATTTTTCATTATTTTTTGTTTGTTTCTTAGGAATGACCTAAGAAAATGAGAATGTAAATGACATCTAATAGTAAAATATATGGAAATTTTTTTAGATGTTCCAAGATTTTAAAAATAATTTTTTAAGAACCATTTCATGTGTAAAAAAATTACTGTTACAGGACTTCATAAAATGGTATTTTTATGGGATGAGATTTTTGGGAGAATTTTCCTAAAATATATACTTATCTAATTTATTATTTTACCCCCTGTAATACAAAAAAACTCAAAATCCAAAATAGTAGAAGGGCAAAATAGTAATTTTGCACATGTTCCAATGCATCTCTTCATTTCTTCCACTGGAGATGGGCTTCTCTGGGCTAGACTCAGATTGGGTTCTATCTAGGGTATTACAAAAAAATAGTAAGCCCGAATCTGGCTCTGTGCTATGTCAAGCCCTATTATCATGCCCAAGCCCGACCTAGTCCTGTGTCAAGCCCTATTATCATGCCCAAGTTCGGCCCTAAACAAATATCTTCAAACCTAAGCCCGTCTCTACAATTTTTTTTGTTTATAATTTAAAACATAATCACTACAATCGCAAATTAAAATTATAAAATATATTAATTTTCATAAAAAAAAAAATATTCATCTGCGATCAACACTAAAAGAAAATAAATTCATACGTACCAAAATAAAATAAATACATCCTTAATTTCATATTAATTAATTATAATTCAACAAAAAAATACATCCAAACAATATATATAACTCTTTTTTAATAAATGGTTAGGTCAGGTCGGCCGTAAACAAAAATGGCTATGCCCAATCCCGGTCTTAAAAATGAACGGGTCTAAATTTTGGAGCTTGAACTTTGCCCATGGGCTCAAAAATCATGTCCAATTCCTAAAAAAAAAAAGATAATGAGCTAGGAGGGTTGAATGGGCCCGGTCCATGACCACTCCTTTTCGCCTAAATTTTGGGAGGTTTTTTTAGCCTCTATTTTCTCTCAATATTTTTCTCCTTACCAAACTAAGGCCCCGTTTGGTAACATAATTCAACATTTAAAACTAAATGCGTTAAATAATAATCAAATTAAATGCATTTGATAACAAAATGAAATAATTATTAAACTATAAGAATTACTTAAAAAATATCAAAATTTGATTCACTTATATTTTTTTTTATCACTTTTCACTTAAATACTATCACAACCATCATTCAACATCAATACTATAAAATTTTACAAAAAAAAATTATGTAGAAATAATTATAAATAGAGAAAATATTAAATTGATTAAAAAAATAAGGAGATAAATTTGTACATAAAAAATATTTTAGAAAAAGAAAGTTTTTCTTTGTAATTATTTTAGGGACGACAATTGTTATAATTTTTTTTTTTCTAAGCTTAAAGTATTAAAAATATAATTACTTAATAAATTCAGAACTTAATATTTCAACACTTAAAATTCTGCACTTACAAAATTTTAGTATTTAATTTTTAGTGTTATCAAACAAGTCCTAAGTCTCTTTTTATTTTTCATTTAATTCTTCTTTCATATTTTTTCGTCACTCTTTTTTCTACCATCCCTCGGTTTCTTAAAACAAAATTTGGTTCCTCAATCGGATTCGTTATGGACTCTATGACTTGATTGAAATTAATGTTGAACAATTGGCAGATTTGGATGAGAAGATGAGACTACTTTTACAAAACACCCCCAACGAAAACAACGACGTCAATGCCAATGACGCCACATTTGCCGAACGCGCCGAGGCCTACTACCTACAACGTCCCCAGCTTTTAGCATTACTCCAAGACCTGTACAACAATTACCTCTCATTAGCCGATCGTTACTGCCAAACCCTGGCCAAGAACCACCACCGCCGCCACTCCTCCAACTCCGCTCTCCCATTCCCACCCATCCAATTTGAAGAAAACACTCATTTTTACGACCAAGAAGGAGGAAACACAGGAGACATAGATTCAGACGCGGAAAGCTCATTGTCTTACCAGCCAATGTCGATGTCAACCTCCCATGTTCAGACACAAACAAAAGTGCTTGATTCAGACATGGTGGTGGCTGAGCTAGTGATGAAAACAGTCGACTATGAGATATTCGTGCACGAGCACAGTCTAGTGGAGAGGCGGTGTAACGAGTCGTCCACCAAACTGGACTTGCAAAAGAGTTTGTTGGAGATTCTGGAGTCGGAGAGGCTGATACTACTGAACGAGAACGCTCGGTTGGGGTACCAAGTTCGTGCCCTGATCGACGAAAACAAGGGGTTGGCTTCAGAATCACTGTTCATGAAAAGGAAGGCCGGTGAGTTGGCGAGGTGTGTGTTGAAGATGAGGGAAGATCACAGGGTGTGTTTGCTCACTAGGAAAATAGAGGATCTTCAAGGTCATATCTATGGGTTAGAGAAGAGGAACAAGGAGTACTATGATCAGCTAGTCAAACACCAAGGGGAGAAAAATAAGAAGAAGAAGGCAAAGAGTAGGAGTGGAAGAGGAGGCGGCAGCAGTGGCGTGATTTTGGAGGACTGTTTTCGGGTGGATGAAGAAGAGGTTAGGCCAAATACTAGTAGAATTGGCAATGTGCTGAAGGAGGGCGGCAGCGGCAGCGGTAGTGGTAGAGTTTCTAAGTTGTGGGAGCGGGTGAAGAATTTCGACTTGTTACTTTGCGGGCCTCATTTCGACTCAACTTCTTACTAAGAATAAACTGTTTCTCCTCCTTGCAGGCTATATATATAGATGTGAAGGTAGACACTGTACTTTTAGGGGTGTCAATGTGGTCAATATATACTTATTTTGCTTCTCTTTTGTTAGCGACAGTAAGTAGTAGTAGTCCTAGTCAAACTTACTTTTGCGAATGCAAGCAAATGAGAAGCCCTGCTAACTAAGCCATAAAAAATTCTCTATAAAAAAGTGCAATCTTTAGGAGTGCTTGATTAAAAATTAAATTGTTGACACCTATAATGCTATGTAGAACACTAAAAGGGGAAATTACCATTTACAACGATTATCACGGCACCTCTTATTTTTTATCAAATACCATGGAAATATTTTGTCGGAGAAAAATAATAATAAATTATTTATTTGTATTTATTTAAAAAAAAAAAAATTTACCTGATTTTACTTCTTTTTGAAACACTCAAAATTGCAGAGTATTTGACAAAAAACTCAAAATCATAAATTTTTTAAAAACTAACACTATTATCTGATTTTGCTTATTTTTTGAAACACTTGAAATCGTGAAATTTTGAAAGCCTAGCACTTACAACATTTTCAATTTCACTCCTATTACGAGTAAACGTCATTTGATAGGGTGACATAAACATTTGATAAAAACTCATAATCGTTAAATTTTCAAAGTCTGTACACTAAAATTATTCAATTTTACTTCTTTTTTAAAGCACTTAAAAATGCGAAATTTTAGTGGCTAACACTCCACAAAACTCTCGATTTCACTCCCATTTTGAGTAAACATCATTTCATAAAGTAATGGAAGCGTTTGACTAAAAACTTAAAATTGTGAAATTTTCAGTAACTGGCAAAGTGAAATTACCTGATTTTTCTTATTTTTTGAAACACTCAAAATCTTGAAAAGCCTAACACTCCCATTACGAGAAAACTTCATTTGATAGGATAATTGAAGCATACGACCAAAAAATTAAAATCGTAAAATTTTTAAACGCTATAGCGCATTGAATTACCCGATTTTGCTTATTTTTTGAAACAATCAAAATCGTGAAATTTTTAAAACCTAACACTCACAAAATCCCTGATTTCACTCCCATTATGAGGAAACATAATTTGATAGGGTAATCAAAGCATTTGACAAAAAAAATCAAAATCGTAAAATTTTCAAAGGCTATATAGCACTACCAAAATTACTCGATTTTGCTTAAATTTTGACACTCAAAATCGTGAATTTTTAAAAGGGACACTCACAAAATCCCCCGATTTTACACCTAGTATGACAAAACATTATTTGATCGATGACAGAAGCATTTGACCGAAAACTCAAAATTGTAAAATTTTCAAAAGTTATAGCATAATGAAATTACCTGATTTTGCTTATTTTTTAAAACATTTGAAATTGTGAAATTTTTAAAATCTAACACTCACAAAATCCTCTGATTTCACTCCCATTACGAGTAAACATCATTTGATAGAATAACAGAAGCATTTGTCTCGAAACTCAAAATCGTGAAATTTTCAAAGAGTACACCAACACTCCTAATTACCCGATTTTGATTATTTTTTGAAATACTTGAAATCGTGAATTTTTTAAAGACTAATATTTACAAAATTCCCCGATTTTACACCAATTACAAGTAAACATCATTTATAGAGTAACGGAAGCATTTGACCGAAAACTAAAAATCGTGAAACTTTGAAAGGCTAGCCCACCAAAATTACTCGATTTTGCATATTTTTTAGAACACTCGAAATCATAAAATTTTTAAAGTCCAACTGCCACAAAACCCCATTATTTTATTCCCATTATGAGTAAGCGTAACTTGATAGAGAAACAGAAACATTTGACTCAAAATTCAAAATCGTGAAATTTTCATAGGCTATAACACATAAAATTAAAAATCATAAAATTTTCAAAGGTTATAGCTCACCAAAATTACTCGATTTTGCATATTTTTTAAAACATTGAAAATCAAAAAAATTTAGAGTCTAATAGTCACAAAACCCCCTAATTTTACTCCCATTACAAGTAAACATTACATGATAGAGAAACGGGAACATTTGACTCAAATCTCAAAATCGTGAAATACTCAAAGGTAGCACGCAAAAATTAGCCGATTTTGCTTGTTTTTTCTCTCGAAAAACTCAAAATTGTGAATTTATTAAAGTCTGACACTCGCAAAACTCTCAATTTTACTCCCATTACGAGTAAACATTATTTGATAGTGTAACAAAAGTATTTGACCAAAAACTTAAAATAGTGAAATTTTTAAAGGTTATAGCCCACCAAAATAACTGATTTTGCATATTTTTTGAAACACTCGAAATCATGAAAATTTTAAGGTCAAACACTCACAAAACTCCCGATTTTACTTCCATTATGAGTAAACATCATTTGAAAATATAACAGAACCATTCGATCAGAAACTAAAAAACGTAAAATTTTCAAAGACTATATCACTTATTGATATCGTAAATTTTTTAAAGTTTAGGGTTAAACCCCCCCACCCGCTCCCCCCCTATTTCACTCCTATTACAAGTAAATTTCATTTGATAGAGCAACATAAGCGTTTGACCCGAAACTCAAAATCGTGAATTTTTCAAAGGCCTGCATACCGAAATTAACTGATTTTGCTTTTTTTCGAAACACTCAAAATCATGAAAATTTTAAAGTCTAACATTCAAAACCCCACCCAATTTCACTCCCACTATGAGTAAACATCATGTGATAGTGTAATAGAAGCATTGGCCAAAAACTAAAAATCATGAAATTTTCAAGGGCTCCTAAATTACCCGATTTTGAATATTTTTTGAAACACTCGAAATCTTAAATTTTTGAAGTCTAACACTCAAACCCCCCCTGATTTTACTCCCATTACGAGCAAACATCAATTGGTAGAGCGACGGAAACATTTGACCAAAAACTCAAAATCGTGAAATTTTCAAAAGGTATAGCATACCAAAATTAGCTGATTTTGCTTGTTTTTCAAAACACTCGATATCATTAAATTTTTAAAGTCTAACTCTCACAAAACCTTTGATTTTACTTCCGTTACGAGTAAACATCATGTGATAGTGTAAACGAAGCGTTTTATCAAAAACTAAAAAACATGAAATTTTTAAAGGTTACAACACACCGAAATGAGTCGATTTTGCTTATTTTTCAAAACACTCGAAATTGTGAAAATTTTAAAGTCTAAGAATCACAACCCCCCTCCCCCCGATTTTATTCTCATTATGATTAAACATCATTTTATGTAACTGAATATTTACCAATAACACAAAATTGTGAAATTTTAAAAAACTAGTACACCGAAATTACCCGGTTTTGCATATTTTTTCAAACAACGAAATCGTGACATTTTCAAATTCTAACACAACCCCGCCTGATTTCACTCCCATTACGAGTAAACATCATTTGACAGAGCAATAGAAGTATTTGACCAAAACTAAATATCGTGAAACTTTCTAAGGCTACATCGAAATTAGCCGATTTTGATTATTTTTCGAAACACTTGAATTGGGAAAATTTTAAAGTCTAACACTAAAAAAACACCGATTTTACTCCCATAACAACGAAACATCATTTGATAGTGTAACAAAAGCATTTGACCAAAAACTAAAAATAGTAAATTTTTTAAAGGATATAGCCCTCCAAAATTACCTGATTTTTTATATTTTATGATACACGCGAAATGGTGAAAATTTTAAAGTCTAACACTCATAAAACTCCCGATTTTACTCCCATTACGAGTAAACATAATTTGATAGTGTAACTGAAGCATTTGATCAAAAACTAAAACTCGTAAAATTTTCAAAGATTATAGCCCACAAAAATTACCCGATTTTGCATATTTTTTTAAACACTCGAAATCTTTTAATTTTTTAAGTCTAACACTCACAAAATCCCCAGATTTCACTCCCATTATGAGTAAACAACATTTGGCAGAATAACGGAAGCATTTGATTCAAAACAAAAACTCTTGAAATTTTCAATGGCTATTGCACAGGGAAAATAGCCGATTTTGCTTATTTTTTGGACACCCAAAATCGTGAATTTTTTTAAGGATAACAATCATAAAATACCCCGATTTCACACCTATTACGAGTAAACATCATTTGATAGTGTAATGGAAGAATTTGACCAAAAACTAAAAATCATAAAATTTTCAAAAGCTATAGCACACCCAAATTATCCAATTTTGCTTATTTTTTGACACACTCAAAATCGTGAAATTTTTAAAATCCAACAATCACAACCCCCTCCCCCCCCCCCCCCCCCCGATTTTACTCCCATTACGAGTCTACATGATTTCATAGTGGAACAAAATTATTTGACGAAAAATTAAAAGTCATGTCAAATGCTTCAAAATTACTTGATTTTGCATATTTTTTGAAATACTCGAAATCGTGAAAGTTTTGAAGTCCAACACTAAAAAAAAAAATCCAATTTGACTCTCATTACGAGTAAACGTCTTTTGATAGAGAAACAGAAGCATTTGACCAAAAATTCAAAATCGTGAAATTTTTAAATGCTATAACACATAAAAAATAGTCGATTTTGTTTATTTTTTTAAACACTCCCAATTGTGAAAATTTTAAAGTCTAACACTCGCAAAACCCCCAATTTTACTCCCATTAAGAGTACACATCGTGTGATAGTGTAACAATAATATTTGATCAAAAACTAAAAATAGTGAAATTTTCAAAGGCTACAGCCCACCAAAATTACCCGATTTTTTAGATTTTATGACGCACGAGAAATGGTGAAATTTTTAAAGTCTAACACTCACAAAACCCCCAAATTTTCTCCCATTATGAGTAAAACTTTATAAAGACTATAAAGTGCAACTGAAGCATTCGAGCAAAACTTAAAAATCGTGAAATTTTTAAAGACTATAGCCTATTGAAATTACTTGATTTTGCATATTTTTTGAAACACTCAAAATAGTTTAATTTTTAAAGTCTAACACTTGCAAAACCCTCGATTTTACTCTCATTATAAGTAAACATCATATGATAGTGTAACAAAAGCATTTGACCAAAAAATAAAAATTGTGAAATTTTCAAAGGTTCTAGCCAACGAAATTACCTTATTTTGCTTTTTTTTTTTTTTTTTTTTTTTTTTTTACAGACGCGAAATGGTGAAATTTTTAAAGTCTAACACTCACAAAACCCCTGATTTTACTCCCATTACGAGTAAACATCAATTGACAGTGCAACATAAGCATTTGACCAAAAACTAAAAATCTTGAAATTTTTAAAGACTATAGCCCACCGAAAATATCTGATTTTGTATATTTTGAAGCATTCGAAATTGTGGAATTTTCAAAGTCTAATTATGAGCAAAAATAATTTGATAGTGTAACAGAAGCATTTGACGAAAAACTAAAAATTGTGAATTTTCAAAGATTATAACACACTGAAATTACCCGATTTTCACATTTTTTGAAATACTCGAAATCGTGAAAATTTTAAAGTCACACACCCAGAAAACCCTTGATTTCACTCCCATTATGAGTTAAAATAATTTGATAGAGCAACAGAAGCATTTGACCCAAAACTTAAAATCGTGAAATTTTTAAAAACTACACGGAAATTAGTCAATTTTGCTTATTTTTCGAAACAATTGAAATTGCGAAATTTTTAAATTCTAGTACTCACAAAACTCCTGATTTTACTCCCATTATGATTGAAAGTCATTTGATAAAGCAACGGAAGCATTTGACCCAAAACGCAAAATCGTCAATTTTTTAAAGGCTATATAGCACACCGAATTAGCCAATTTTGCTTATTTTTCCGATACACTCTAAATCGTGCAATTTTTAAAGTCTAACACTTAAAAAAAAACCCAATTTTACACCCATTATGAGAAAACACCATTTGATAGTGTAACAAAACATTTAACCAAAAACTAAAAATCGTGAAATTTTCGAAAGTTATAGCTTACCAAAATTTCCCAATTTTGTAAATTTTTGAAACATTGGAAATCGTGAAAAAATTAAAGTCTAACGCTCAAAACCCTCCGATTTCATTCCCATTACGAGTAAACATCATTTGATATAGTAACAGAAGCATTTGACCCAAAACAAAAAATCATGAAATTTTCAAACGGTATAGCACACCGAAATTACCAGATTTTGCTTATTTTTTGAAATAATCGAAATTGTAAATTTCTTAAAGGATAACACTCCAAAAAAAATACCATTTCATAACCATTATGATTAAATATCATTTGATAGTTTAATGAAAGAATTTGACAAAAAACTAAAAATCATGAAATTTTCAAAAGTTAGAGCACACCAAGATTAGACGATTTTGCTTACTTTTCGAAACACTCAAAATTGTGAAAATTTTAAAGTTTAACACTCACAAAACCCCCGATTTTTCTCCCATTGTGATTAAACGTTATTTGATAGAGTAAAGGAAGCATTTGTCCCAAAACTCAAAATCGTCAAATTTTCAGAAGAGGATGTAGCACAACAAAATTAGCCAATTTTTCTTATTTTTCGATACACTCGAAATCGTGTAATTTTTAAAGTCTAACAGTCACAAAACCCTCGATTTTACTCCCATTCGAGTAAACATCATTTGATAGTGTAATAGAAGCATTTGATCAAAAACTAAAAATCGTGAAATTTTCAAAAGCTCCCATTGAAATTGCCCGATTTTGTATATTTTTTTAAACACTCGAAATCGTGAAATTTTAAAAGTCTAACAATTAAAAAAAAAATCCTATTTCACTCCTATTAGGAGTAAACATCATTTGATAGAGTAACGGAAGCATTTGACCCAAAACAGAAAATTGTGAAATTTTCAAAGGGTGTCGCACACTGAAATTGCCAGTTTTTGCTTATTTTTTGAAACAATCAAAATCATATTTTTTTTTGAAGGATAACACTTACAAAATAACCCGATTTGACCAAAAACTAAAAATCATGAAAATTTCAAAAAGTATAGCACACCGAAATTAGCCGATTTTGCTTATTTTTCGAAACACTCGAAATCGTAAAAATTTTGAAGTCTAACACACACAAAACCCCCAATTTTACTCCCATCATGAGTAAACATCATTTGACATTGTAACTGAAGCTTTTGACCAAAAACTAAAAATCGTGACATTTTCAAAGTTTAATCCAACCAAATTGCCCGATTTTGTATATTTTTTTAAACACTCGAAATAGTGAAAATTTTAAAGTCTAACCCCCAAAAAAAACCTTGTTTTCACTCCCATTATGAGTAAACATCATTTGATAGAGTAACTGAAGCATTGGACCCAAAACAAAAAATTATGAAATTTTCAAAGGGTATATAGCACACTGAAATTACCAGATTTTGCTTATTTTTTGAAACAATCGGAATCGTAATTTTTTTAAAGGATAACACTCACAAAATACCCCGTTTCACACCCATTACGAGTAAACATCATTTGATACTGTAATGGAAGAATTTGACGAAAAACTAAAAATCATGAAAATTTCGAAACTCGTAGGCACACTGAAATTTACCGATTTTACTTATTTTTTGAAACACTAGAAATTGTGAAATTTTTAAACTCTAACACTCACATGACCCCCGATTTTACTTCCATTACGGTTAAACGTCATTTGATAGAGAACCATAAATATTTGATCAAAAACTAAAAATTATAAAATTTTCAAAGGCTATATAACATACCCAAATTGGTTCATTTTCCTTATTTTTTGAAACACTCGGAATCGTGAAATTTTTAAAGTCTAACTCTCAACCCCCCCTATTTCACTCCAATTACGAGTAAACGTCATTTGATAGAGCAACATAAGCATTTAACCTAAAACTCAAAATTGTAAAATTTTCAAAGTCTGTAGCACACCGAAATTTGCCTATTTTGCTTATTTTTAGAAACACTCGAAATCGTGTAATTTTTAAAGTCTAACACTCACAAACCCATGATTTTACTCCCGTTACGAGTTAACATCATGTACTAGTATAACAAAAGTATTTGACCAAAAACTCAAAATCGTGAAATTTTCAAAAGCTACAGCTCCCTGAAATTATCCGATTTTGCATGTTTTTTGAAACACCCAAAATCACGAAATTTTCAAAGTCTGACACTCAACTCCCCCAATTTCACTCCTATTACAAGTAAATATCATGTGCTAGTGTAACATAAATATTTGACCAAAAATTCAAAATCGTGAAATTTTCAAAGGTTATAGCACAATTAAATTAACCTATTTTGCTTATTTTTCGAAACACTGGAAATTATGCAATTTTTAATGTCTAATCCCCGATTGTACTCCCATTACGAGTAAACATCATATGCTACTATAACAAAAGCATTTGACCAAAAACTCAAAATCGTGAAATTTTTAGAGACTATAACCCCTCAAAATTACCTGATTTTGCATGTTTTATGAAACACTGAATTCCTAAAATTTTTAAAGTCTAACAATAAAAAAAACCAATATTACTCCCATTATGAATAAATGTCATTTGATATAGCAACGTAAGCGTTTCACCTAAAACTCTAAATCGTGAAATTTTCAATGGTTATAACCCATGAAAATTTGTCGATTTTGATTCGAAGTTGTAAAATTTTTAAAGTCTAACATTCACAAAACCCTCGGTTTTACTCATATCACGATTAAACGTCATTAGATAGAGCAATTAAAGCATTTGACCCAAATCTCAAAATCTTCAAATTTTCAAAGGTTATTTGGTAGGGCGTAAAATACACCGCTACTTACTCTCGCAAGTATACGAGGTCTAAGTTTTAATATAGTGGATCTTGAAGATCAGATATCGTTCCCACAGAGAAAAGTGTGAATAATTAAATACCACAATTTACGTAATCTCATATTATCCTGACGATGAAAGATATGATTTAAAATTAAATTAAGCTAAACTACTATTAGTGGATTAATCCTAACTAAGTTGATTAACTACAGATTGATTTCGTTCACTTAATACATGTTTGATTTCGTTTAGTTAACAATAATAGAGTTTAGCTATCCAACAATCTCGATTCGTAAACTCCTCCGCCACCTCTTCCAAGTGTAAGACGGGAGAATACGCGACTTCGTGTCGACGAAGAGGTTCCCCTCAATATCTTAACGACTCTAGGTCACGTGAGTCTTGATCCAACGTCATCGATTGCACACTAACTAACGCCCTCCCGGGTCGTTAGGTCGTAACGATGTGTTTACCCTAATCCGAATCCAGGGTTACCTCTCCCGAGTGTCAAACCCTAGATTCTCAAATCCAACCCTAATACCATAAAAAGCATATTAAGATCGTCATCAAATGATAAACACAATCGGACTTAAAAGCAACAACCATTAAAGAAATATATATTAAACCAAGCGAGTATTTACACAATTACATATTCCCTGACTAATCTTTAATTAAACTAACATGTTCTTAGCCAATACAACATTAAATCAAGAGGATATCATCAATATCAATAATAAACATTAAGTACAAAGATGGAAATAAGGGAAGAAAAACCAAATCTCAAAGTGGAGTAGTCCACTTTCGCCAAAGAATAATCCTCTTGAGCTTCCTCTTCTCCATTGATGAACTTCCTCTTCTAGCTCTTCAAGAAATGGTCAAGAACACTCTTTAAAACTAATCTAATCTACTTCCTAAATTATCTAAACCTAACTAAGGTGGAAGGAGCTCTCAAAATATCAACAAAGCCTCCTCCCACGTCTAAGGGGTTCCAGGGGTACTTAACAATTGGTGGAGAAAGGGGTTAAAAAGAAGGTTTGGGAACATATCTTCAAAATATCTGAAAACAGATATTTCTGCGCAGAGCGACATCGCCTAGGCGGTGTCTTGAGTTGGTTAAGTTTCTATCGGATCTTCGCCAAGGCGGTGATTTCTCTGCCTAGGCGGTAACTGCTGGCACAACATTCTGATGTTTTCTTGCCTATGTGGTGGTTCGGCACTTTAACACTCCAACATTCTGCCTCTTTTCCGCCTAGGCGGTGGTCTTCATTCACCAAAATCCTGTTTTTCACATTTTGTTCACCGTTTCTCCACCGTTTTCACTTGTTTATCACCCTTTAACGTCCTTTTACCTATTTTACATTAAAACAAACTAAAACAAAATTAAATATAACTAAAACGCTAAAAAACTAACAAATTCGGTTCCGAAATAGATAGATTTTTCACACCTATCCTTATTGTACACCGAAATTAGTTGATTTTGCTTATTTTTCGAAACACTCAAAATCGTGAAAATTTTAAAGTTTAACTCTCACAAAACCCCGATTTTACTCCCATTATGAGTTAATATCATTTGATAGTGTAACATAAGTATTTGATTAAAAACTAAAAATCGTGATTTTTTCAAAGGATGTAGCCCATCGAAATTAACCGTTTTGCAAGTTTTTTGATACACTTGAAATCGTCAAAATTTTAAAGTCTAGCAATAAAAAAAAAAAACCAGATTTCACTCCCATTATGAGTAAACACTATTTGATAGAGCAACGGAAGCATTTGACCCAAAACTTGAAATCGTGATATTTTCAAAAGCTATAGTACTCCAAAATTAGCCGATTTTGCTTATTTTTTAAAACACTTGAAATCGTGAATTTTTTAAACTCTAATACTCACAAAAAGCCATGATTTTACTCTCACTACAGGTAAACATCATGTGATGGTAAAACAAAAGAATTTGACCAAAAATCAAAATCATAAAATTTTCAAAGATTATATAGCACACCGAAATTGGACCATTTTGCTTATTTTTGGATACACTCGAAATAGTAAAATTTTTAAAATCTAACAATCACAAAACCCCGATGTTACTCCTATTATGAGTAAACATCATTTGATAATTTAACAGAAATATTTGATTGAAAACTAAAAATCGTGAAATTTTTAAAGGCTGTAGCCCACCGAAAATAACCGTTTTGCAAATTTTTTTATACACTCAAAATCGTGAAAATTTTAAAGCCTGGCAAAAAAAAAAAAAACCTCAATTTCACTCCCATTACGAGTAAACGCCATTTGATAGAGTAACGGAAGTATTTGACCCAAAACTAAAAATCGTGATATTTTCAAAGGCTTTAACACACCGAAATTGGACAATTGTGCTTATTTTTGGATACACTTGAAATCGTGAAATATTTAAAGTCTAACACTCACAAAACCCCGATTTTACTCCTATTATGAGTAAACATCATTTGATAGTGTAACAGAAGCATTTGATCGAAAACTAAAAATAGCAAAATTTTAAAAAGGTGCCCATCGAAAATAACCGCTTTTCAAATTTTTTGAAAGACCCAAAATCGTGAAAATTTTAAAGCCTAGAAAGAAAAAATAAAGTCAATTTCATTCCCATTATGAGTAAACGCCATTTGACAGAGCAATGGAAGCATTTGACCAAAAACTCAAAATCATGATATTTTCAAAGGCTAATAATACACCAGAATTAGCTGAATTTGCATATTTTTCAAAACACTCGAAATCATGAATTTTTTAAAGTCCAATACTCACAAAACTCCCAATTTTACTATCACTACGAGTAAACATCATGTGATAGTACAACAGAAACATTTGACCAAAAACCAAAATCATAAAATTTTCAAAGGCTCACATCGAAATTGGACGATTTTGCTTATTTTTGGATACACTCAAAATCGTGAAATTTTAAAATCTAACACTCCCAAATCCCCGATTTTACTCCCATTATGTGTAAATATCATTTAACAGTGTAACAGAAGTATTTGACCAAAAATTGAAAATCGTGAAATTTTCAAAGACTGTATCCTACTGAAACTAACCATTTTGCAAATTTTTTTAAATACTAAAAATCATGAAAAATTTAAAGTCTAGCAAAAAAAAAAAAAAAAAAAAAAAACCTAATTTACTCCCATTATGAGTAAACTCCATTTGATAGAGAAACAAAAGCATTTGACCAAAAACTTAAAATCGTGATATTTTCAAAGGCTATAAACACACCGAAATTAGCCAATTTTGCTTATTTTAAAAAACACTCGAAATTATGAAATTTTTAAAGTCTAATACTCACAAAACCCCTGATTTTACTCTCACTACGGGTAAACATCATGTGATAGTGCAACAGAAGCATTGACCAAAAACCAAAAATCATAAAATTTTCAAATCCATAGTACTTCGAAATTAGATGATTTTGCTTATTTTTCGATACGCTAAACATCATTTGATAGTGTGACTGAAGCATTTGACCAAAAATTAAAAATCGTGAAATTTTCAAAGGTTCCAAAATTACCCGATTTTGCATATTTTTTGAAACACTTGAAATCGTGAAAAATTTTAAAGTCTTACAATAAAAAAGCCACGATTTCAATCCCATTACGGGTCAACTCTATTTGATAGTGCTACATAAGCATTTGACTAAAAACTAAATATCATGAAATTTTCAAAGGCTAGCATACCAAAATTAGTTGATTTTGCTTATTTTTCAAAATTGTGAAATTTTTAAAATCTGACAATCACAAAACACCTGATTTTACTCCCATTAAAAGTGGACATCATGTGATAGCGTAAGAGAAGCATTCGACCAAAAACTAAAAATCATGAAATTTTGAAAGGCCCCGAAATTACCCAATTTTGCCTATTTTTTGAAACACTCGAAATCATGAAATTTTGAAAGTCTAACACTCACAAAACCCAAAATTTTATTCCCATTACTAGTGAAAATCATGTTTAGTATAATAGAAGCATTTGACCAAAAACTCAAAATCGTAAAATTTTCAAAAGCTACACACCGAAATTACCCAATGTTGCAAATTTTTAGCAACACTTGAAATTGTGAAATTTTTAAATTTTAACACTTAAGAAAACCCCACGATTTCACTCCCATTACGAGTAAATATCATGTGCTAGTGTAACGAAAATAACCAAAAACTCAAAATCGTGAAATTTTCAACGGCGCACACCAAAATTAGCCGATTTTGCTTATTTTTTGAAACACTCAAAATTATGTAATTTTTAAAGTCTAACACTCAAAAAACCCCTGATTTTACTCCCATTGCGAGCAAACATCATGTGCTATTGTAGCAAACGTATTTGACCAAAAACTCAAAATTATCAAATTTTCAAAGGTTACCACTAAAAACAAAAACCAATTTCACTCCCATTACGAGTAAACGTCATTTGGTAGAGAAACAAAATCATTTGACCCATGACTAAAAGTATTTAAATTTTCAAAGGTTATAGCACACGGAAATTTGTCCATTTTGCTTATTTTTCGAAACATTCGAAATTGTGAAAATTTTCAAGTCTAACCGTAACGAAACCCTCAATTTTACTCGTGTTACGATTAAATATTATTTGATAGAGCAACGGAATTGTTTAATCCAAAACTCAAAATCTTGAATTTTTAAAGGCTATAACATACCGAAATTAGCCAATTTCGCTTACTTTTCCAAACACTCAAAATCGTAAAATTTTTAAAGTCTAAACCTCATAAAACACCTGATTTTACTCCCATTATGAGTGAACATCATGTGATAGTGTAATAGAAGCATTTGACTGAAAACTAAAAATCATAAAACTTTCGAAGGCCCCAAAAAATTGTCCGATTTTGCTTATTTTTTAAAACACTCGAAATCATGAAATTTTTATAGTCTAAGACCCACAAAACCCATGATTTTACTCCCATTACGAGTAAAAGTCATGTCTTGTGTAATAGAAGCATTTGGCAAAAAACTCAAAACCGTAAAATTTTCAAAAGCTATATAACACACCAAAATTACTCGATTTTGCATGTGTTTTGAAACACTTGAAATCGTGAAAATTTGAAATTATTACACTAAAAAAAAAAAAAAAAAAACTGATTTCACTCCCATTATGGGTAAACATCATGTGCCAGTGTAAAAAAAATGACTAAAAACTCAAAATCGTAAAATTTTCAAAGATTATAGCACATCAAAATTAGTCGATTTTGCTTATTTTTCGAAACACTCGAAATCATGTAATTTTTAAAGTCTAACACTCACAAAACGCCTCGATTTTACTCCAGTTATGAGTACGCATCATGGCTATTGTACCAGATGCATTTGACAAAAAACTCAAATTCGTGAAATTTTTAAAGACTACAGCCACCGAAATTACCTGATTTTACATATTTTTTGAAACACCCAAAATCGTGAAATATTTAAAGTCTAAAACCAAATAAACCTAATTTCACTCCCATTACGAGTAAATATCATTTGATAGAGCAACAAAAATATTTGACCTATTACTTGAAATCCTGATTTTACATATTTTTTAAACACTCGAAATTGTGAAATATTTAAAGTCTAACACTAAATAAACCCGACTTCACTCCCATTACAAGTAAAAGTCATTTTATAGAGCAACAAAAACATTTGACCCATTACTCAAAATTGTTAAATTTCCTAATGGTATAGCACACGAATATTTGCCTATTTTGCTTATTTGTTGAAACACTCAAAATTGTGAAATTATTAAAGTTTAACGGTCAAAAAACCCTCGATTTTACTCCTATTTTGATTAAACGTCATTTGATAGAGCAACGGAACAATTTTATCCAAATCTCAAAATCGTGAAATTTTCGAAGGCTTAGCATAGCGAAATTAGCCAATTTCGCTTATTTTTCCAAACACTCAAAATCTAGAAATTTTTAAAGTCTAACACTCACATTTGACTAAAAACTAAAAATCGTGAAACTTTCAAAGGCTGCAGCCCACCTAAATTACCTGATTTTGCATTTTTTTTAAACACTCGAATTCGTGCAATTTTCAAAGTCTAACAATCAAAAACTCCCCACATCTGGCTCCCATTACCAGTAAACGTCATTTGATAGAGAAACGGAAGCATTTGAGCCAAAACTCAAAATCGTTAAATTTTCAAAGGCTATATAGCACACTAAAAATAACCCGATTTTGCTTATTTTTTGAAATACTCGAAGTCGTCAAATTTTCAAAATCTAACAATCAACCCCCCCCCCCCCCCCCCCCCCCCCCCCCCATATTTGACTCCCATTATGAGTTAACATCATTTGATAAAACAACAGAAGTATTTGACCCAAAATCGTCGATTTTGCTTATTTTTCAAAACATTCGAAATTATGAAATTTTTAAACTTTAACACTCACAAAACTCTCAATTTAACTCCAATTTCAAGTAAACTTCATTTGATAGAGCAACGGAAGCATTTGACCCAAAATCTAAAATCGTGAAATTTTCATAGGTAGCACACGAAAATTATCCAATTTTGCTTATTTTTCGAAACACTTGAAATTGTGAAACTTTTAAAGTCTAACTCTCACGAAACTCCAAATTTTAATCCCATTATGAGTAAACATCATTTGACATTGCAACAAAATCATTTGACCAAAATCTAAAAATCGTGAAATTTTTTAAGGTATCTAGCCCACAAAAATTGCTCGATTTTGTACATTTTTTGAAATACTCGAAATCGTGAAATTTTTAAAATCTGGAACTCACAAAACTCTCAATTTTGATCCCATTATGAGTAAACATCATCTGCTAGTGTAACGGAAGCATTTGACCAAAAAAACAAAATCGAAAAATTTTCAAAAGCTATTTCACACCAAAGTTAGCCGATTTTGCTTATTTTACAAAACACTCGAAATCTTGTAATTTTTAAAGTCTAACACTAAAAAAAACCAGATTTTAATCCCATTAAGAGTAAACATCATTTGATAGAGCAACAAAAGTATTTGACCCAAAACACAAAATCGTGAAATTTTCAAATGCTATATAGCCCACCGAAATTACCGAATTTTGCATATTTTTTGAAACACTCGAAATCGTGAAATATTTAAAGTCTAACACTAAAAAAAAAAAAAAAAACAATTTCACTCCCATTATGAGTAAACGTCATGATAGAGCAACGAAAACATTTGACCCATTACTCAAAATTGTTAAATTTTCAAAGGGTATATAGCACACGGAAATTTGCCGATTTTGCTTATTATTTGAAACACTTGAAATTGTGAAATTTTTAAAGTCTAACCATCACAAAACCCTTGATTTTACTCCTGCTACAATTAAACGTTGTTTGATAGAGCAATAGAAGCATTTTACCCAAAACTCAAAATCGTGACATTTTTTAAGGCTATAGCACACCAAAATTAGCCAATTTTACTTATTTTTACAAACACTTGAAATCATGAAAAATTTTAAGTCTAACACTCACAAAATACCCAATTTTACTTCCATTACGAGTAAATGCCATTTGATATTTTAACAGAAGCATTTGACCAAAAACTAAAAATCATGAAATTTTCAAAGTCTAACAATCAACATACCCCCCCCCCCCCCCCCCAATTTGACTCTCATTACCAATAAATGTCATTTGATAAAGCAACAGAGGCATTTGAGCCAAAACTCAATATCATGAAAATTTCAAAGGCTATAGCATAAAGAAAACAAACCAATTTTGCTTATTTTTTTAAACACTCGAAATCGTCAAATTTTCAAAGTCTAGCAATCAACCCCCCCCCCCCCCCCCCCCCCATTTGACTCCCATTACGAGTTAAGTCATTTGATAGAGGCAACGGAATTGTTCGACCCAAAACTCAAAATCATCAAATTTTCAAAGGCTAACGCCAAAATTAACCAATTAAACTTATTTTTGAAATACTCAAAATCGTAAAATTTTTAAACTTTAATACTCACAAAACCTCCAATTTAATTCCAATTTCAAGTAAACTTCAATTGATAGAGCAACGGAAGCATTTGACCCAGAACATAAAATCGTGAAATTTGCAAAGGCTATAATACTTGGAAATTAGCCAATTTTGTTTATTTTTTGAAACATTGAAAATTGTAAAGTTTTTAAAATCTAACTCTCACAAAACCCCTAGTTTTACTCACATTATGAGTAAACATAATTAGACATTGCAACAGAAGCATTTGACCAAAATATAAAAATCGTGAAATTTTCGAAGGCTCTAGCCCACAAAAATTACCTGATTTTGTATATTTGTTTAAACACTCGAAATCGTGAAATTTTTAAAGTTTAAAACTCACAAAACTTCCAATTTTGCTCCTATTACGAGTAAACATCATGCTCTAGTGTAACAGAAGTATTTGACCAAAAAATCAAAATCGTGAAATTTTTAAAGGCTATATAGCACACCGAAATTACCTGATTTGCATTTTTTTTTTTTTGAAATACTCAAATTGAGAAATTGTCAAAATATATCACACGACCCCCCTTCCGATTTCACTCACATTATGAGTAAACTTATTTTGATAGAGCAACGGAAGCATTTGACCAAAAATTCAAAATCGTGAAATTTTCAAAAGCTATTTCACACCGAAATTAGCCGATTTTGCTTATTTTTCGAAACACTTGAAATTGTGAAAATTTTAAAGTCCAACACTCACAAACCCTAGATTTTAATCCCATTACAATTAAACATCATTTGATAGAGCAATGGAAGTATTTGACCCAAAACACAAGATCGTTGAATTTTTAAATGTTAGTACACTGAAATTAACTGATTTTGATTAATTTTCGAAACACTCGAAATCGTGAATTTTTTAAAATCTAACACCTTGAAAACCCTCGATTTCACTCCCATTATGAGTAAAAGTCATTTTACAGAGCAACGGAAGCATTTGACCCACAACTCAAAATCATGAAATTTTCAAAGGTAAGACACAGAAATTGGCTTATTTTGCTTATTTTTCAAAATACTCAAAATTATGAAATTTTTAAAGTCTAACAATCACAAAACCTCCGATTTTACTCCAATTACGATTAAATGTCCTTTGATAGAGTAACAGAAGCATTTGACCAAAAATTCAAAATTGTCAAATTTTCAAAGGCTTATAGCACACCAAAATTTTGCCGATTTTGCTTATTTTTTTATACACTCTAAGTCATGTAATTTTTAAAGTCTTTGATTCAAATAACCCCCCGATTTTACTCCCATTACGAGTAAACATCATGTGATAGTGTAATAAAAGCATTTAGATTTTTTTTTAAAACACTCGAAATCATAAAAATTTTATAGGCTGACACTCACAACCTCCCCCCCCCCCCCCACCCCGATGTTATTCCCATCACAAGTAAACTACATTTGATAGAGTAACAGATGAATTTGACCAAAAACTAAAAATCGTGAAATTTTCAAGGGTTATAGCACAGTGAAATTATTGGATTTTGCTTATTTATATAAAAACTTGAAATAGAGAAATATTTAAAGTCTAACAATCCCAAAACCCTCCAATTTCATGCCCATTACGAGTGAACATTATCTGATAGAGTAACGGAGGAATTTGACCAAAAACTAAAAATCTTGAAATTTTCAATGGCTATATAGCACACCAAAATTATTCGATTTTGCATATTTTTTTAAACACTCTAAATCATGAAATTTTTAAAGTTTAACACTCACAAAACCACCTAATTTTACTCCCATTACGAGTAAACATCATTGGATTGAGAAACGAAAGCATTTTACCCGAAACTCAAAATCGATAAATTTCATCAAAGTTACCCAATTTTGTATATTTTTTAAAATATTCGAAATCGCGAATTTTTTAAGGGATACACTCACAAAATCCCTAGATTTCACACCCATTATGAGTAAATATCATTTTATAGAGTAACGGAAGCATTAGACCCAAATGTCATTTTATAGAGTAACACTCGCAAAACCCACAATTTCACTCCCATTATGAGTAAACATAATTTGATAGAGCAATGAAAGTGTTTTGACTAAAAATTAGAAATTGTGAAATTTTCAAAGGTTATAGCACACCAAAATTACCCGATTTTGCATTTTTTTTAAACACTCAAAATTGTGAAATTTTCAAAAGCGAACACCGGAAAAATTGTCCGATATCACTCCCATTAAGAGTAAACATAATTTGATAGAGTAATGAAAGCATTTGACCAAAAACTAAAAATTGTAAAATTTTCAAAAACTATATAGCACACTAAAATTATTCGATTTTGCTTATTTTTTGGAACACTCGAAATCGTGAATTTTTAGAGGCTAACAATCACAAAACCCCCCATTTTATTTAAAGTATGAGTAAACATCAATTGATTGTGAATTTTTTTTTGAACCACATGAAATCGTGAAATTTTCAAAGATTGCACACCGAAATTGTTCGATTTTGCTTTTTTTTTTTTAAACACGTGAAATCGTGAAATTTTTAAAGGCTAACACTTACAAAATCCCTTTGATTTCACTCCCATTATGAGTAGACAACATTTGATATAGTTACAGAAGCATTTGACCGAAAACTAAAAATCGTGAAACTTTCAAAGGCTATAGCACACCAAAATTACCCAATTTTGCATATTTTTTAAACACTTCAAATAGTGAAATTTTTAAATTCTAACACTCACAAAATCCTCCAATTTCACTCCCATTATGAGTATACATCATTTGATAGAGAAATGGAAGCAATTGACCCAAAACTCAAAATCGTTAAAATTACACCAGAATTGCACAATTTTGTATATTTTTTAAAACATTCGAAATCGCAAATTTTTTTAAAGGCTACACTCAAAAAATCCCCTGATTTCACACCCTTACAAGTAAGCATCATTTTATAGAGTAATAAAAGCATTTGACCCAAAACCAAAAAGTGTGAAATTTTCAAAGGTTGTATCGCACCAAAATTACCCGATTTTCTTACTTTTCGAAGCACTCGAAATCGTGAAATTTTTAAAGTCTAACACTCACAAAATCCCTGATTTTACTCCCATTATGAGTAAACATCACTTGATAGAGTAACCGAAGCGTTTGACCAAAAACTAGAAATCGTGAAATATTCAAAAGCTGTAACACACCGAAATCACCCGATTTTGCATAATTTTTTTAAACACTCAAAATCGAAAAACAAATTATAGTCTAACGCTGAAAAAACTCACCGATTTTACTCCTATTACGGGTAAACATCATTTGATAGAGTAACAAAAACATTTGACCAAATACTAAAAATTATGAAATTTTCAAAGGCTATATAGCACACCGAAATTACCAATTTTACTTTTTTTTTTAAACACTTGAAATTGTGAATTTTTTAGAGGGTAATTCTCACAGAGTAATGGAAGCAATTGCCCTAAAATTTAAAATCATGAAATTTTCAAAGGTTATACAACACCAGAATCACCCGATTTTGCATATTTTTTGAAACACTTGAAATCGTAAAAAATTTTACAATCTAACACTAAAAAAAAAAACCTGATTTCACACCCATATGAGTAAACAACATTTGATAATGCAATGGAAGTATTTGACCCAAAACTAAAAATTGTGAAATTTTCGAAGACAATAGCACCTCGAAATTATTTGATTTTACTTTTTTTTTTTGAAGTACTTTAAATCGTGAATTGTTAAAAGGCTAACACTCAAAAAATCCCCCAAATTTCACACCCATTATGAGTAAACATCATTTGACAGAATAATGGAAGTGTTTGCCAAAGATGCCAAATTGTGAAATTTTCTAAGGCACACCGAAATTACCTGATTTCGCTGATTTTTTTAAACACTCGAAATCATAAAATTTTTAAAGTCTGACACTCATAAAACTCTCCGATTTCCCACCCATAATGAGTAAACGTCATTTGAAAGAATAACAGAAGAATTTGACCAAAATTTAAAAGTCGTGAAATTTTTGAAAGCTACTCATCGAAATTACCCGATTTTGGTTATTTTTCAAAACATTGGAAATTGTAAAAATTTTAAAGGTTAATACTAAAAAAACCTAATTTCACACCCATTATGAGTAAACTCCATTTACTTGAGTAATGGAAGAATTTGACCTAAAACTAAAAATTGTGAAATTTTTAAAGGCTATACACGCCGAAATTACCTGATTTTGCTTATCTTTAAAACACACAAAATTGTTAAATTTATACAGGCTGACACTCACAAATCCCCCCGATTTTACTCACATTATAAGTAAACATCATTTGATAGATTAACAAAAGTATTTGATAGAGTAACGAAAGTATTTAACCAAAAATTAATAATCATAAAATTTTTGAAGGCTAGCACACCAAAATTATCCAATTTTACTTATTTTTTGAAACACTCAAAATCGTAGAATTTTTAAATGTCAAAAATTACAAACCCCCCTCGATTTTACTCCCATTATGAGTAAACATCATTTGATAGACTAAAGGAAGCATTGGACCCAAAACTAAAAATTGTGAAATTTTCAGAAGTTATATGACACACTGAAAATACTCGATTTTGCATACTTTCCGAAACACTCAAAATCTTGAAATTTGTAAAGTCTAACAAGCACAAAACCCGCCGATTGCACTCTCATTACGAGTAAACATCATTTGATAGAGCAACATAAGCATTTGACCTAAGACTCAAAATTGTGAAATTTTCAAATATTATAGCACATTGAAATTATCCGATTTTGTATATTATTTGAAACATTTGAAATCGTGAAATTTTTAAAGTCTAACAATCACAAAACCTCGCAATTTCACTCCCATTATGTGTAACCATCATTTGATAGAGCAACGAAAGTACTTGACCCAAAACTCAAAATTATGAATTTTTCAAAAACTATAGCACACTGAAATTATCCGATTTTGCTTATTTTTCAATCATTCGAAATCGTAAAACTTTCCAAAGTCTAACATTCAAAAAATCCATGATTTTACTCCCATTATGAGTAAATATCATTTGATAGAGTAATAGAAGCATTTGACCTAAAACTAAATATTGTAAAATTTTCAAATGTTATATAGCACACTGAAAGTACCCGAGTTTGCCTACTTTTTTAAACACTTCAAATTGGGAAAATATTAAAGTTTAACACTAACAAAGCCCTCCCAATTTTACTTCCATTACGAGTAAACATCATTTGATAGAGCAACGGAAGCATTTGACCAAAAACTCAAAATCGTAAAATCTTCAAAGGTTATGCACACTGAAATTATTCGATTTTGCATCAAACACTCGAAATTGTGAATTTTTTAAAGGCTAACAATCACAAAATCCCTCAATTTCACACCCATTATGAATAAACATCATTTTATAGATGAACGGACGCATTTGACCCAGAACTAAAAATCGTGAAATTTTCAAAGGCTAACACATTGAAATTACCCAATTTTTTTATTTTTTTTTAAAACACTCGAAATCGTGAAATTTTTATAGGCTGACAATCACAAAACCCCCCGATTTCATTCCCATTACAAGTAAACTACATTGATAGAGTGACGGATGAATTTGAACAAAATTTAAAAATCGTGAAATTTTCACGGGTTAGAGCACACTGAAATTATCTGATTTTGCATATTATTTGACACACTCGAAATCGTGAAATTTTTAAAGGTTAACACTCACCAAACCTCCCATTTCCCCTAGATTTCAATCCCATTACAAGTAAACATTATTTGATATAGCAACAGAAGCGTTTGACCCAAAACTCAAAATCGTGAAATTTTCAAAAGCTATTATACACCGAAATTACCCAATTTGTTTTTTTTTTAAACACTTGAAATCGTGAATTTTAAAAGCTAACACTCACAAAATCCCCCAATTTCACACCCATTAAGAATAAATATCATTTTATAGAGTAACGGAAGCATTCGACCCAAAACTTAAAATCGAGAAATTTTTAAAAGTTATAGCACACCAAAATTACCCAATTTTTTTTTTTTTTTTAAAATCGTGAAATTTTTATAGAGTGACACTCCCCCCCCCCCCCCCCCAATTTCAATCCCATTACAAGTAAACAACATTTGATAGAGTAGTGGATGAATTTGACCAAAAATTAAAAATTGTGAAATTTTCAAAAGCTAGCACACCTAAGTTACCTGATTTTGCTTATTTTTGGAAACACTCGAAATAGTAATTTTTTTAAAGGCAAACACTCACAAAATTCTCCAATTTCAAAACCATTACAAGTAAACATCATTTTATATAGTAATTGAAGCATTTGACCCAAAACTAAAAATCGTAAAATTTTAAAAGTCTAACACTCACAAAACCCCCCGATTTTACTCCCATTACAAGTAAACATCATTTGATAGAGCAACGGAAGCATTTGACCCAAAACTCAAAATCGTGAAATTTTCAAAGGATATATAGCACGCCGAAATTATCCAATTTTGCATATTTTCGAAACACTCGAAATTGTGAATTTTTTAAAGGCTAACAGTCACAAAATCCCCCAATTTCACACCCATTACGAATAAACATCATTTTATAGATGAACGGGGCATTCGACCTAGAATAAAAAATCGTGAAATTTTTAAAGGCGCACACCAAAATTACTCAATATTTTTTTTTTTTTATAATACACTCGAAATCGTGAAATTTTTATAGGTTGATACTCACAAAACCCCCCGATTTCATTTCCATTATAAGTAAACTACATTTGATAGAGTGACGGGTGAATTTGACCAAAAACTAAAAATCGTTCAATTTTCAAGAGTTAAAGCACACTGAAATTATCTGATTTTTGCATATTATTTGAAACACTCAGAACTGTGAAAATTGTAAAGGTTAACACTCACCAACCCCCCCCCCCCCCCCCCTCTCTGGTATTTCAATCCCATTACGAGTAAATATTATTTGATGGAGCAACAAAACCATTTGGCCAAAAACTAAAAATCATAAAATTTTTGAAGGCTAGCACCCCAAAATTACCCGATTTTGCATATTTTTCGAAACACTCGAAATCGTAAATTTTTTTAAGGCAAACGCTCACAAAATTCCCCAATTTCACAACCATTTCGAGTAAACATCATTTTATAGAATAACGGAAGCATTTGACCCAAAACTTAAAATCCTAAAATTTTCAAAGATTATAGGGTACACCGAAATTACTCGATTTGCTTATTTTTTTAAACACTCGAAATTGTGAAATTTTTAAAAGTTGACACTCACAAAACCCCCCGATTTCACTATCATTATAAGTAGACATCATTTGATAGAGTAACGGAAGAATTTGACCAAAATCTAAGAATTGTGAAATTTTCAAATGCTAAAAAAAACATCGAAATTACCCGATTTTATTTATTTATTGAAATAATTAAAGTCGTTTCACTCCGATTACGAGTAGACATCATTTGATAGAGTAATGGAAAAAGTAAACCAAAATCGTAAAATTTTCGAAGGCTAAAACACATCGAAATTACACGATTTTATTTATTTTTTGAAATAATCAAAATCGTGAAAATTTTAAAATCTAACACTCACACAACCCCCACGATTTCACCTCCCATTACGAGTAAACTTCATTTGATAGAGCAATAGAATCATTTGACCCAAAACTAAAAATCGTGAAAATTTCTAAGGCTATATAACATACCAAAATTACCCAATTTTGCATATTTTTTTAAACATTCAAAACCGTGGATTTTTTAAACTCTAACACTCACAAAAACCCTTGATTTAACTCTAATTACCAGTAAACATAATTTGATAGAGCAATGGAAGCATTTGACCCAAAACAAAAAATCGTGAAATTTTCATAGGTTATAACCCACCAAAATTACCCAATTTTGCATTTTTTTTTTAAACACTCGAAAGTGTAAAATTTTTAAAGGCTAACAATCACAAAATCCTCAATTTCACACCCAGTACGAGTAAACATCATTTACTTGAGTAACGGAAGTATTTGAGCAAAAATTAAAAATTGTGAAATTTTAAAAAGGCAATACTCACAAACTCCCCGATTTTACTCCCATTACGTGTAAACATCATTTGATAGGGTGACAAGCATTTGATCAAAAACGCAAAATCATGACATTTCAAATGCTAGCACACCGAAATTACCCGATTTTGCTTCTTTTTTTAAACACTCAAAATCATAAAATTTTGAAATGTTAAAACTCTAAAAATCCCACGATTTCACTCCCATTACATTTAAATATCACTTGATAGTATAATCAAGGTATTTGACCAAAAGCTCAAAATCGTGAATTTTCAAAGATTATAACACACCAAAATTATCCGATTTTGCTTATTTTTTAAACAATCAAAATTGTAAAAATTTTAAAGACTAACACTCATAAAACCCTGCGATTTTACTCCCACTGTGATTAAACATCATTTAATAGGGTAAATGAAGAATATAACTAAAAACATAAAATCATAAAACACTCTAAATCGTGAAATTTTGAAAGACATTCACAAAAACCTTGATTTCACTTTCATTACAAGTAAACAACATTTAATAGAGTAATGGAAGCATTTAACAAAAAAAAAAACTCAAAATTGTGTAATTTTTTAAGACTATTGCACTCCGAAATTGCCCAATTTTGCTTCTTTTTTGAGACATTCAAAATCAACAAATTTTTCAAAGGGTAATAACACACAAAATCCCCCAATGTCACTCTCATTACGGGTAAACATTATTTGATAGGGTAACAGAAATATTTTACCAAAAACTAAAAAATGTGAAATTCTGAAAGTTTATAGCTCACCGAAATTACCCGATTTTACTTCTTTTTTAAACACTTGAAATCATAAAATTTTGAATGGTTAGCACTCACAAAATCCCACGATTTCACTCACGTTATGACGAAACATCATTTGATAGGGTAGCAGAAATATTTGACTAAAAACTCAAAATTGTGAAATTTTAGCACTCCGAAATTACTTAATTTTGCTTCGTTTTTTAAACACTCCAAATCGTGACATTTTATATGGTTAACACTAAAAAAAAACCATTAATTTCACCCCTATTACGAGTAAACATCGTTTGATAGAGTAACGGAAATATTTAACAAAAAACTCAAAATCGTGAAATTTTCATATGTTATGCACACTGAATTACTTGATTTGTCTTCTTTTTCGAAACACTCGAAATCGTCAAAATCTTGAAAGGCTCACATTTACAAAACTCCCCAATTTCACTCCTATTACGAGTAAAATATCATTTCATATGTTAAAGGTAGCATTTGACCAAAAACTCAAAATCGTGAAATTCTCAAAGGTTATTATAGCTCCACTGAAATTACCCGATTTTGTTTCTTTTTTGAAACACTCGAAATCATCAAATTATGAAAAGCACTCACAATACCACCCAATTTCATCCTCATTACGAGTACACATAATTTGTTATAGTAACAAAAGCATTTGACCAAAACCTCGAAATCATAAAATTCTCAAAGGCGCTCACTGAAATTACCCGATTTTGCTTCCTTTTTGAAAAAAATCAAAAGCGTAAAATTTGAAAGACTAACCCCCCCCCCCCCCCCCCCCCCCCCCCCCAAATTTACTTCCATTACAACGAAATATCATTTTATAGGGTGAAGGATGTGTTTGACCAAAAACGCAAAATAGTAAAATTTTCAAAGACTGCTGAAATTATCCAATTTTGCTTCTTCTTTGAATCACTCGAAATCATGAAATTTTGAAAGATTAAAACTCGCAAAATCCCACAACTTCATTCCCATTACGTTTAAATGTCATTTGATAGCGTAACGGAAGTATTTGACTAAAAACTCGAGTCAAAAACTCAAAATAATGAATTTTCAAGTCTATAGCATACTGAAATTATCCGATTTTGCTTCTTTTTTGAAACACACAAAATAGTGAAATTTTTAAAGACATACTCACAAAACCTCCCTACCATTAAGATTAAGCATCATTTGACAGGGTAACGGAAGAATATGACTAAAAACTAAAAATTGTGAAATTTTCAAAAGTTATATCACACCAAAATTACCCGATTTTGTTTATTTTTGAAACATTCAAAATCGTGAATTTTTTAAAGGCTAATACACATTAAACCCCCTGATTTCACTCCCATTACGAGTAAATATCATTTGATAGAAATCTTGAAATTTTGAAAAATAACACTCACAGAACTCCCCAATTTCACTTTCATTACAAGTAAAGATCATTTGATAGGTAACAGAAACATTTGATAAAAAATTCAAAATTGTGAAATTTTCAAAGAGTGCACACCAAAATTACCTAATTTTGCTTCTTTTTCGAAACACTCAAAATTGTGAAATTTCAAAAAAGTAACACTCACAAAACCCCCTGATTTTACTCTCATTACGATGAAATATCATTTGATAAGGTGACATAAGCATTTAACCAAAAACTCAAAATCGTGAAATTTTTAGAACCGATATTATCGGATTTTACTTCTTTATTAAAATACTCGAAATCGTCAAGATCTCAAAGGCTAAAAAAAAAAAAAATCCGATTTCAAAAAAATCCGATTTCATTCACATTATGACAAAACATCATTTGATAGAGTGATGCAAGCATTTGACCAAAAACTTAAAATCATGAAATTACTAGATTTTGCTTCTTTTTTTCGAAACATTCGAATAGTAAAATTTTTAAAGGTTAACACTCACAAAACCCTCCCAATTTTCCTCCCAATACGACTAAATTTCATTTGAGAGGGTAACGAATCAAAATTGTGAAATTTTCAAAGACTATATAACACACTGAAATTACTCAATTTTTCTTATTTTTTGAATCACTATAAATTGTGAAAATTTGAAAGGCTAACACTCACAAAATTCTTCGATTTCATTCCCATTTTGATCAAATGTCATTGATAGGGTAATGGAAGTATTTGACCAAAAACATAAAATCATGAATTTTCAAAGATTATAGCACACGAAAATTATCGGATTTTGCTTCTTTTTTTAAAGACACAAAAGCGTGAAATTTTCAAAGGCATGAACTCACAAAACTCAATCAAAATTGTGAAGATGTGTAGTTTTTTCGAAAAGTAACCAAATAGATTTTTTTTTACGTAACCTTTTAAATTTTGAAAGAAAAATAGTGAAATGAATTTTTTTTTTATTTATTTTTTGAACTATAGCCTTTCAAAAATTGAAATTTTTAATTTTTCATAAATTTAGCGAAATCAAGTTTTTTTTAAACTATAGCCTTTGAGGGTTTTAAAATTTTGATTTTTTTTATAAAAATAGCAAACTCAAATTTTATTGTGAGCTAAAAAAATTTAAGATTTCGAGTTTTTAATTAAGGCACCAAAATTGGACTTTTTTTTTAATTCGCCTTTCAAAATTAGAAGATATTGAGTTTTTCAACTAAAATAGCAAAATCTAGTTTTTTTTGTGATCAAGCCTTTCAAAATTTCAAGATTTTGATTTTCATAAAAGTACCAAAATTGGATTTTTTATTTAGCCAACTTTTCAAAATTTCAAGATTTTGATCTTCATAAAAGTACCAAAATTGGATTTTTTATTTAGCCAACTTTTCAAAATTTCAAGATTTTTGAATTTTTCAAAAAAGTAGTTAAGATTTTGAATTTTTCATAAAAGTAGTGAAATCGGGATTTTTTGTGAGTTATAGAATACTGTCAAACACCAATTTCACAGTTTTTTTTTATTTATAGTTTTAAAGAGTTAATGAAGAAATTGATTATAAATCGAAATCTTGGACAATTACAAGGAAGAAATTCACAAAAAAAAAAAAAAAAGGAAAAAAATGAAAATATGAGAAGACTACACTACGAACACCAATAATTTCACTTTTTCCCTCAATTTTTTCATTATAAGGAATTAAGGAAGAATTGATAAAAAAAAAAAAATAGAATCGCAAACAGTAAAAATGCTGAAGCATACCAAAAACACCAATTTCGCTACTTTTTTCAGAACTTTTTCTTTCAAAACAAAGGAAGAAGTTTGTCAAAAATGGTGGACAATAAGGTCCCGACCCGCGTGCATGAGATATTAAGAT
This sequence comes from Eucommia ulmoides, assembly GCA_016647705.1. Lineage (NCBI taxonomy): Eukaryota > Viridiplantae > Streptophyta > Magnoliopsida > Garryales > Eucommiaceae > Eucommia > Eucommia ulmoides. Next base: position 46,096 of record JAENRU010000270.1, on the reverse strand, counting down.
GGCGTTTGGCTACTGCGTGATGCATTACAGAAAGCTTATCAAATGTGCATAAAATTTTCGCATCTTATTCATGCTCACAATACATTTTATTATGCATATCTCATGGTAAACGTGACATAGAAGGAAATGGATCTTATGGAGACATTCTTTCAATAAGAATGCAATCAGGCTGATGGCTTTAGACTTTAGCATTTCTCAGAAGTTAGTGGCCTTACCGCGGTTTTTGCTGATATCGCCCAAACAAGTCATAACAGAATCCAACCGCTGTTTTTGGGCTGTATGAAATAAATATGTAATGAACACAACAATTTCATTGTAAATTCAAAAGGTGAAGTGCAATGCTAAAAGGAACCTGAATTTTTCTCATTTCCGCAAAGGAGATTCAAGGCTTCAGCCAGAAAACAAAACGTTAGACGAGTTGGCAGTGGTGAATTTCTCTTCAAGCTTCGCGATTCGAGCCTGAATAACATCGATTAGATTGACTCAAGCGCATAACAGTCTCTATACATAAGGTGAAGCATGTGCATGTATATTTTAACCCATTGGAGGACTTGTATAGTGAAGAATAATAGTTTACCTTGAATGATTTTGAACGGCGAATTGAAGAATCTAGCTCTAAAGCCATGGAATAGCACTTCTGAGCTAAATCAAGTTGATCCATAGCCATCAAAGCATCACCTTGGCTGATAAAAGCCTACAAAATTTAAACCTGCTTATGATCATGTAGACACAAGACCTTCTTGAGAGACATTTTGTCTAATAGCATTCAATCTTCAGTAGCTCTACTGCATTTTCTCATGGAAGATTCAACATATGATAGATAGCATACCATCTACTCACATTTCAGCAGAATAAGAGAAGCAATTCTTGGCAACTCACCTCAGGAAATTCCGGAGCAAGAGCAAGAGCCTCTCTAGCATCATCAAGAGCTTCTGTATTCTTCCCCATAGCCAACCTTGCAGCAGACCTAAAGCAAACAATGGCTTCCATTAACCTCAATTTCATGAGAGATACTACTTAATACTAGATTTAATGGCTACAGTCTACCTGTCTCTGTATATTACATGAATACCTCCAATAGGCTTAAGATCTATAGCCTGTAACAACAAGAAAATTGGGATCATTATCCTTCATGGAGTTCCTGTTGATTTGGGGAAATTGTTGTTCACCTGTGAGAGTAGAGCCTCAGCCTCAGAAAAATTGCCCTTGCCGAACTCCTCCTCGGCTTTCTTCCTCAAAGCAAGCGCCTCGAGAGACTTCCTCCAGGAATCGGAGTCGCCACCGCAGACGAACGACATCATTTCAGTAGCTCGAGCGGCGGTGCCGCAGTGCCCTACAAAAACTCCGTCCGGCAAAGCGACGACGTTCGGACCGGCGCCGCAACGGCCGAGACAACCGCAAGACTTGACGGACACGTGCGGAGGCGCAAGACCGGAGAGGATTTGGAGGGTTTCCATGGAGCCTTGTCTTCTACATGTCCGGTTTGTGCAGACTCTGATCTCGGTAACGGAGGATGCGTTTGGTCGGAAAATCCATCTTCTCGGAGCGGATTTGGTATTGCAATGGGGAATTATTACAAGTGAGATTATAGAAGAGCCGATGAAAGAAGTCATGGCATCTCTCTCGTCCCACACTTTCACTCATCTCTCTCATCCAAGCCAACGATCAACGGTCATAAAAGTTCATTACTTTATTTTGACAAACTTTGTTTTAATTAATCAAGACATAAATTTAAATAATATTTTACCCCATCTCGTACTTATCCTCCTACAAGAATTCTGATAAAATTTTACGCTGGACTAGTTATTAGGTATCTAATATAACCTTTTTTTTTTTTTATCGAATTTGGGACCGATTGTGTAAAGATTAGAACTTAAAACAACGGGACCAACTTTGTGAAAAAAGGAACACAAAACATCTACATTGAAAAATCCTTTACTAGTGAACTTTTTATTATTATTATACAACAAGATGTGTCGAGACTAATAAGAAATATTATCAAAAAAAGTTGAATTCTGATTAATAAAAAAACAAATAAAATCGACTAACACGTTTTGAAGAGTCCAGCCATATTAGCAAACTTCAAGATGTGGTTAATTTTATTACAACAACATTCTATGTCCCAAATTAAAAGTCCAAAATTCATACTTATTAATTTAGTGGTTCTTGTAATTCCTTTTATGACACATTTTTTGGCTATCACAAACTCTTAAATGTGGGACCCCTTGCCCCCACCTAGAGACAAGGCAATTTTCGAACAGGGAAAAGAAATCTTCAGGAAAGTTTTAAATGACAGATTACCCCCCTCACCTAATCCTCCATTTAACCTAAATCACTATAGTATTCCCGTAATTAAAGAAAAGTACAGGGGTCTTTTTGTACTTTCTTATATGGGGATAAGTGTGACCACGTTTGTCACAAGTGTGTGTATAAAATTCACATTATAGATTCACTGTACTTGAGGCGAACGACGCGTTGCGTTGTTATACACAAATCACCATCACCATTGTGTTTGCTCTATATAATTTTATTTAGGGTTTCCTCCACTACATACCTTACCTCCATTGCAAGTGCTGCGGTTTGAAGATGGAAGCAGCAACTGTTCTTCGTTCGCCGCTCGGGATCTGCTCTGGTCCTTCGTCAAATTCAGGCGTTCGATCGGCTTTTCCGAGCTCGAATCGACTTGGTTTCGTGCGTTTTAGCTCTCGCCTTCGATCCTTAACGCCTTCGATTAAGGTACAGAAAAACTATAATTATGCTGATAGATACATGTATGTGTAAATGATTTGAGCTCAGATTTTGTTTCGAGGAGGAGGATTGTGTTGTTTATATTGTTGATGATCCAGTAGTTAAGGTTGCTGCAGGATTCAAATTCAGAGTTTTTGATTTGGTGTTTAGGGCGAAGATACTATAATTTCGCAATTTTCGTAATTCCGTCATGAATTTTGCTCGTTTTTCTACGAGAAATGCTTCAAAATCACACGAATAACACCACCAAATCATGTATTTGTTTTTGTGGTTAATCACTCAATTGTTTAAGCTACTGATATCAAATTCTCAACGCCTTCGATTAAGGTACTGAAAAACTATAATTATGCTGATAGATGCATGTATGGGTTAATCATTTGAGCTCAGATTTTGTTTCGAAGGCGAGGATTGTGTTGATTATATTGTAGATGATCCAGTAGTTAAGGTTGCTGCAGGATTCAAATTCAGAGTTTTTGATTTGGTGTTTAGGGCTAAGATACTAGAATTTTGCAATCCGCCATGAATTTTGCTGTTTTTCTATGAGAAAGGATTCAAAATCACGAAATAGCACCACCAAATCAGCAATTTGTTCTTGAGGTGTTAATCACTCAATTGCTTAAGCAACTGATATCAAATTCTCAATTTGATGTTAATTTTGGATGTAATTGATTGGGACAAAAATCCTTTATGATTCTAATTTGATTGATGTTGATGGCAGCAATTCTCATCATTTACTCGCCCAAAGTCAGGCCACAGGAAGAGCAGTGCCATAAGGGCATCTTCATCTTCGGAACCAGCTGGTTCTGAAGCTCCCATTGCTCCCCTCCAGCTAGAGTCGCCAATCGGACAGTTCCTCTCACAAATACTAATAAGCCACCCGCATCTTCTCCCTGCAGCAGTCGAACAACAGCTCGAACAGCTTCAAATCGATCGAGATGCTGAGAATCACAAGGAAGAATCTTCATCATCTGGCACTGATCTAGTCTTGTACAGGTACGTTAGTAACACTATTCAATGCTTGAAATTGAATTATAATTAGTGCATTTGAAAGAAATGGGTCAAAATTTTAAGTGATTGTGCATATTACATATAACTTGCCGGTTAAAATTATTATGTTTCAAGTAACATTAAACTATTACTGTTAGAAAATTTAGAGAAGGAAGAATATATAGATGAAATGGAAAAATTAGTAGATTGCACTTGAAAGAAGCCGCTTACAAGTTTTTATCCTCGGTTTTTAGTCTTTCTGTTAGCATTAACTAGATTCAGTCTCTCCAGTTGATGTTAACTAGATGTGAAATTTGATGTTATATTAACTGTTATCTAAAATACTGGTGAAGACTTGAACATAAATTCGTAAGGACTAAAATAATAAATTGCTCTATAAACAGAACACAAAAAATTTTAAGACCGAAAATAGATGAAGAGAAAGTACAATAGAGAAGAAAAATTAGAGAGAAATTTGAGGGGATAAAATATATAAGAGATCGTTGTGAAGAAATTTTTAAAAATAAAACCATTGTTAAGATACGAACTATGATCGAAAACATTTAAAAAAGAATACTTTATTAATTCAATACGGCTCCTAAATTTCAATTCAGCACTTGAATTTCAGTACTTATTAGTTCTCTACACTTAATATTCAGATTTTATCAAATGTGTCCGATTGCATCGCAATGAAATCTGATTTTTTTTTTAATAAATTTTTTATATTAAAATGATCAGGAGAATTGCCGAGGTGAAGGCGAACGAAAGGAAAAAGGCGTTGGAAGAGATACTCTATGCATTGGTGGTCCAAAAATTCATGGATGCCAACGTTTCCCTAATACCCACAATCACCCCCTCGTCTACAGGCCAAGTCGACACATGGTCGGCCGCAAACCAAGAGGAGAATCTTGAACGCCTCCACTCCCCCGAAGCCTACGAGATGATCCAAAACCACTTGGCCCTCATCCTTGGAAACCGACTTGGCGACTCCAATTCTGTTGCCCAGATAAGCAAACTAAGGGTAGGTCAGGTGTACGCAGCCTCTGTCATGTACGGGTACTTCCTCAAACGAGTTGACCAACGATTCCAGCTCGAGAAAACCATGAAAGTCCTCCCACAGGGTTTCGACGATCAACAAAAAGCCGTGATTAATCAAGAACGAGCGCACCCCGAAGTTTCATCTTGGTCTATTGGCGATGACGGAGGCATGAGCCCCGGGGGGTTTGGCCACGGCATAAAGCCTTCACGGTTGAGAACTTACGTGATGTCCTTTGACGGGGAGACGCTCCAGAGATACGCAACCATAAGGTCAAAAGAGGCGGTTTCCATCATCGAGAAACACACGGAAGCCCTTTTTGGGAGGCCGGAGATTGTTGCGAGTCCTCAAGGGATGGTTGATTCGTCGAGAGAGGAGCTGATAAAGATCAGCTTTGGGGGTCTAAGAAGGCTGGTTTTGGAGGCGGTGACGTTCGGATCGTTCTTGTGGGATGTTGAGGGCTTTGTGGATTCCAGGTATCATTTTGTGGCGAGCTAAAGGGCGTGTCCTATAATGGTAAAAATAGTCTAACGTTGGGTGTGAATGCTAATCCATGTTTTGCTCTTACTGATCTCTGTATATATATAGTCCTCTCGTTTATGTTGTGATGTTTTTAGTTGAATGGTGTTATTTTATATACTTGATTTTCCGTGTTGGGCTTCTAAAAGCAACTACTTACTAGTTTATACCCACATTATGCGCGGGATATTAAATTTTTGGATAACTTGGTAAGAGGTCCCATGAGTGAAAAACATCACTTTCTAGGTCCTATCTCAAGAGTAAAAAGATTTATTGGATGAGACTCCCATAAGTGATATTTTACACTTATGGGACCTTTAGAGGAATTTTTCTTAAATTTTTATAGAGTTTAATTTTTTAATGCATATGATTTATTGTTTAATTTAAATTATTTATATTATTAATGTATAGTTTAATTAGATTGTAATCTAAATAAGGGTATGTTATTGTTTAAATTTATTATGCAATAGCTTAATTAAATTTTATTGTTTAAATTTATTATGCAACAGTATATTCCGATGATAAATGCAATAAATATGCTATTAAATTATATATTAACTTCACTATGAAATAATGTATATTTTTGTAAAACTCACGAAGAGAGGTATGTTTTTGTACCTCATCTAAATAGGTATACCTAATAATAATAGATATGTAACACCTGTTTCTAACGGAAGTGAAATATGATTTTTTGTCAATTGACCTCCATTATTTAATATTTGACACATTTGATCTCTCATAATTGAAATTGGATTCAATGTGTCCTAATTTGCAAACTTGTTAATAAACGTTGAAAGTCAAAAAAAAATTATTATTTCACGTATGAAGTCAATTTTTATGAGTTAATTACACTTTGCATCCCTATGTTTTATTCTACAACTTTTAAAATTCATATTTTATTTTTCACCGTAATTTGTTATTTTAGTTATGAAAGTAAAATTTTATTTTCAAATTTAACCTAATATGCTAATGCTAAAAACTGTATTGTTCTTTAATAATAATTTTAAGGACTAAAATGATATAATTAAAATAAAAAAAAGTATATATATATATGACGAAAATTTTAGGGTTCAAAATCTATTTTTTGGATTTCATCCACCAAACTAATTTATGGGGTCTACTGGAATTTTTTTTTAAAACTTCAGGTTCATATTGTATTTTTCATCACGTTTCGACTCTTTCCTTGCACGGCTCTTTCTTCTTCTTCTTCTTCTCCGGTAGGAGTCACCGCTGTCATGTACACAGGATTGAGAAATTTGTTGAAGAGCATTGTCGTGCATACGGCCCCAAATTTATTTTTATCCATTACTATTCTTCCATCTTCTTCTTCCCTATATATAGGCAAGTGGAATTTTAAATCTGAAGTGGTTCGCAAATCTTGGATAGGAAATTTTGGATCTGTTTTTTGTTTTTTTCTTGCAATGTTTTATCTTCTTCCTTCAATTTTACATATGTAGGGAAACAAAATTTCAAATTTCAAATTATTGTTCTTAGGTCTAGGAAAACTAATTTTCAAATCTAATTTTTTCCTTCATTTTTTTCGCTTCTTCCTGCAATTTCACAAATGTAGCGGAGTAAAATTTGAGATCTAAAGTTGTTCTTTTTAGATCTAGGAGAGCGAAATGTCATATTTTTTTCTCCCTTAATATCGGAAAAAAAAGTATTAGATATATTAAAAGTGAAAGTCTTGACCAAGATTGAAAAAAAGAACTCTAATGCTATTTTATTGACTTTTAGGGAGTTTAACTTATTTTAATTATTAATTTAAAAAAATTTAAGTGTTCCAAATGGATTTGTAATAACATTACGGTTCATATGTTGCCAAGTAATGTTGAAAAAGCATGTGAAATGTCAAAATTCTTAATATTTAACAAAATAAATATTAAATAATATAAATATTTAACGCTAATAATAAACATTAAAGTATCGAAAATTTTATGTTGATACGAGTTATTAGATTATTATTATAAAAATTTATATATCATCATTTCTTTTAATATATATATATATAAAATATTAATTAAATTATTTATCATACCAAATATAAAAACATAATAAAATTATTTTATTTTTCATATTTTAAACCGCGCCTCACGTGGGTAATAAACTAGTTTAAATATTATAATATGATGTTGTTTACATGACTTCATTCTAATAAAATAGTACATGTTATGTGGGGAAAATACGTTTTACTTAATTATTAGGGTATTTTATAATGGGCTGCAAATTCCATTACTAATTTATTCTTATACTCATTCATCCAAAAAATTATACTTTATATACTTTTATTTTTGAAAAAAATTATATTTGAATTAACAAAATATACTTAAAAATTGATCCTTCATCTAATTTTTTTTTTTTTTTTTTTTATGAAATAGAGGAAATTATCTTTCTATTTTTATTTTAATTTTTTAAAAATATTTGTAATTAAAAAATTAAATTAAAAGTATAATTTCTTTTATTTCATTAAAAAATTAACTTCGTATGTTTTTAAGTATATTTTGTTAGTTTAAACGAAAAATAAAAAATAAAAAAATCACACAAGGTAAAAGTAGCTTTTTAAATTGGATAGAGATAAAGTGATAATTAGACAAAGTAGAGAAAAATAAAAATAAAATTACTCTAGAAAATATGTGTAAAGTAAATCAAAATATAATATGAACAAAATATTTTTTATATTTGAACGGAGGATTGAATATTCAAGATTAATTTTCTCGAAAGTGTATATATTAATTTATATAATAAACCAAGACATGTTGTATTTTAGTTTTTTAACCATTAAATAGTTATAGATATTTTCAACCTGTAAATAATTAGAGATGAGCTACCTATGAGAGACTGGGAAGATTGACAATTGGTACCTCTTAGTCAAGTTATAATTTAGGAACGGATTATTAATGATGTTGATATTATTGAATCATTTTATATATTGTACAATTAATATTTATAATATTAATAAAGATATTAATTTTAATTCAATATATTAATTTTTTAATATTATATGTATTTTAATTCAAGAGGGTTGTCGTGCATACGGCCCCAAATTCATTTTTATCCATTACTATTCTTCCGTCTTCTTCTCCCCTACATATAGGCAAGTGAAATTTTAAATCTGAAATTGTTCGCAGATCTTGGATAGGAAATTCTCGATCTGTTTTTTTTTTTTTTTTGCAATGTTTTATCTTCTACCTTCAATTTTACATATGTAGGGAAGCAAAATTTCAAATCTAAAATTATTGTTCTTAGGTCTAGGAAAAATAATTCTCAAATCTAATTTTTTCCTTTATTTTTTTCTTCCTGCAATTTCACAAATGTAAGAGAGTAAAATTTGAGATCTAAAGTTTTTTTTTTTAGATCTAGTAGAGCGAAATGTTAGATTTTTTTTCTCCCTTAATATCGGAAACAAAAAACACTTGAGCGAAATGTGGAGAACATCAAAATGATGATGAAGGCCATAGTGATGGCGAAGAGATAAGATGTCCCGGTGGTAAGCGGTTGTGTAGATGGTCAACGACAATGTTTTTGCGAGGGATTTAATTGATGGTTGTCGTCGACCGGATCTGAACAAAAGGGACAGTGGCAACATCGAATGTAGCTGAAATCAGATCTGGCCAATTGATTGTCCGCGACAGTAGTGGCTGCAACGGATATGGACAAAAGCGATGGTAACTGCGTCGGATGAGGTTGGAAGCTTTGGATCTGAATAGGAGCAGGTGGAGGGGGAGCCTGTTTTCAGATCCTGTGTTGTGGAGGGGAGGGAAATTTGTAATGGCAAGGGGTAAAAGAAATAGTAGTGGGTGATATTTTAGTGGGTGTGGCAGTGGGTGAAACAAACGGTTGTGGGTGATATGGAGATAAGGTCAAGATATATAAGAAATAAATTAATGAATTAATCATAACCCTTCGTTTGCTTTGTATTAATGGAAGAATTAATAATGGACAATTATTTTAATGGGGATAGTAGGAGAGGAATATAGAGCATCATGACCGTTAATTGTAATAGAAGAATAAGAGAAGAGGGATGAACAATAGATCTTAGCCATCCATTGTGATAGGAGCAAGGAGATGGAAGAGGTTGTCAATACTTAGCTATGGTTCATTCCTAGTCCTTGTCTCCGCTTCATATACTATATATTGAAAGTGGAAGTCTTGACCAAGATTGAAGGAGAGAACCTAATGCTATTTTATTGGCGTTTAGGGAGTTCACTTCATTTTAATTATTAATTTAATAAATTTTAAGTGTTTCAAATGGATTTGTAATACCATTAATGTTCATATGTTGCCAATTAAAGCTGAAAAAGCGTGTGAAAGGTCAAAATTCTTAATATTTAACAAAATAAACTTTAAATAATATAAATATTTAACACTAATAATAAAAATTAAAATATTAAAAAATTTATGTTGATACGACTTATTAGATTATTATTGCAAAAACTTATATATCATCATTTCTTTTAATATATATAAAAAAATATTAATTAAATTATTTATCATACCAAATATAAAAACATAATAAAATTATTTTATTTTTCATGTCTTAAACTCGCGCATCGCGCGAGTGATAAACTATGATATAATATGATGTTGTTTACACATCTTGTGATAAACTATGATATAATATGATGTTGTTTACACATCTTCAGTATAATAAAATAGTACATGTTGTATGGGAGAAATACGTTTTACTTAATTATTAGGATATTTTATATTGGGCTCCAAAGTCCATTATTAATTCATTCTTATACTCATCCATCCACAAAGTTATACTTTATATATTCTTATTTGAAAAAAAAAAATTATGTTTAAATTAACAAAATATACTTAAAATTTGATGTTTCACCTTTTTTTTTTTTAATGAAATAGAGAAAATTATCTTTCTATTTTTATTTTAATGTTTTAAAAATATTTGTAATTAAAAAATTAAATTAAAAGTATAATAAAAAGATAATTTCTTTTATTTCATTAAAAAATTAACGTCATGTGTTTTTAAATATATTTTGTTATTCTAAATGAAAAAGAAAATTAATTTCACACAGTAATAGAGGTAAAAGTAGCTTTTTTTAATTGGATAGAGATAAAGTGGTAATTAAACAAAGTAGAGAAAAATAAAAATAAAATTACTCGAGAATATATGTGTATAGTAAATCAAAATATAACATGAACAAAATATTTTTTTATATTTGAATCGAGGATTGAATATTCAAGATTAATTTTCCCGAAAGAGTATATATTAATTTATAGGGTTAATTATATTTTACTTCTTTGTAGTTTGGACTATTTGCACTTTATTCCCTTATAGTTTAAACGCCGCCACTTATCCCCCTTGTGGTTTTGGACTTAAGTGCAACCGTTACATTTTTCGTTAACTCTAGTGGTCAATGGACGGAAGTCAATGAAAATCCGTTAAATAGTATGAAATGACATTTATATCCTTAATACTATTTGAAAAATTGGGTAAGGACTATTTTAATACTATTTGAAAACTTAAGGGGCCATAAATGTATTTTTTTCCAGATCATCTTCATCTTCATCGTCTGCTCTCCGTCTTCATTGTCTGCTCTCCATTTCGATTTTGATTTTGAAATCGAAATCGAAACCCAATTTCGAAATCGATTTCGAAATTGAAATCGATTTCGAAATTGAAATTGATTTCAAAATTGAAATCGAAACCCTTCGTCTTTGTCTTCGCCGTCACGTTCGAAATCGAAATCGAAATCGAAATCGAAAAACCCTCTTCGCCGTTTCTCCGTTTCGGTTTCGATTTCGAAATCGAAATCGAAACCCTAGTTCATATGTGTATGTATGTATGTATATGTATATGTATATGTATGTGTATGTGTATGTGTATGTATATTTATATGGTTGGGTTGAAATTGATTTCGAAATCGACGGTGTGAATGGTTGGATTGGGGGTGACCGGCGACGTTGGATGGTTGGGTTGGGGGTGGTTGGTACCCAGAAGAGAGAGAGAGAGAAGACGTCGGAAGTTCGCCGGAGCAAATTCGCCGTCGGAGCAGACTTCATCGTCGGAGCAGAGAAATTTTGGAGAAAAATACATTTTGACCCTTTTAGTTTTTAAAAATTTTGCAAATAAATTCCTTAAATTATTTAAACAAAATGACAAAATTACCCTTAATTTTAAAGTGAATAGACACAATTACCCCTAATTTTAACGGTTGCACTTAAGTCCAAAACTATAAGGGGGTAAGTGGCGACGTTTAAACTATAAGGGTATAAAGTGCAAATGAACCAAATTACAAGGGATAAAGTGTAATTAACCCTAATTTATATAATAAACCAAGACATGTTATATTTTAGTTTTTTAACCATTAAATAGTTATAGATATTTTCAACCTGTAAATAATTGGAGATGAGCTACCTATATGTGACTGGGAAGATTGACAATTGGTACCTCTTAGTCAAGTTATAATTTAGGAATGGATTATTAATGATGTTGATATTATTGAATCATTTTATATATTGTATAATTAATATTTATAATATTAATAAAGATATTAATTTTAATTCAATATATTAATTTTTGAATATTATTTGTATTTGTAACTATTTATATATAATAAAAATATATATCTTAATTTATTGTATAAATGTATAACTAGACTTTTTTGTGTCTTCTAATTTTTCTTTTACTAGTTTTAGACTAGTATAATATGTTGGTCTAGAAACAAATATTATTTGAGTATTGTATGTAGATACAATTAATCGTTTAATTTTATATCTAATATATTTTATGAGAGTATAGAAAAAATAAATTTATTGAGAAATGTAAAAAAAAATAACCTAGAAAACTATTAATGTCGACCTCTAAAATTATTAATGTTGACTAATATTTATTCTGTCGAAATAGTAAATACTAAGTAAACAATTTCTATAGGGAATTGTTTAACTTTATGTTTTTCACATAATAGTTTTAAAATAATATAAGAGGTATTTTTTTATATTATTTGGTTAAAAATTATTAGAATACTCTTTTGAGCAAATGAAATTTAATAAATTTTATATGTAATTAATAGATGGAGAAAGATAATTTTATTAAATGGTACAACAGAGAGAAGGCGAAGAAGATATAAGTCACACATAATTAATTATAATAAAAATAAAGATGAACTATATGTGTAAGCTTTTGTGATGTCCCTAGTCATTTGGAAAACTTACAACGATAAAATTCATTCAATCTACTATATTAATAATAAATAATAATTAAATGCACTCAAATTACTATATTGATTATAAATAATATTTAAGTTTATTTAAATAAAATGTTAAAAGGGGAGAAATAAATAAACTTTAAATATTAAAGATTATTATTTATTTTCAATTTTTTAATTGTGTTTTTAATGTTTGTTTTTTAACCAATATAATAGCTCCCATTTTTTATTATTTAGTACTTGTTAAAAAGACAGCACAATGCACGAAGGTTTACGCCATTACAGGGTCTGTTTAGTACTTTTGTTATCTAGTACTTATTATAATTATAAATTTTAATAATGGTTATTAACAAAAAAAAAAAAAAGTCATATCAAGAGATAATAAAATAGAGAATGTAATTATTTTGTCTAATTTAATGTCATATTTATTAAAAATAATAGACATTTGTATTATTTTATTTTATTTTATCATTTAAAATGTATTTAAATAAAATGTTAAAAGAGAGAAAAATTTAGAAGAATGAATTTTGTGAATATTAATGGAAGAAAATGACATATTGTTCACGATAAATAGGAGTAAAAAGATTGTCTTTGTTGAGCTCTCCTTCGGTCCAAGTAGAGATGACAAAAAAAACCGAACTGACAGGTAACTGAAAGAAACTGCACTGAATGGTCAGGTTTTGAAACTGACTAAATGATTTGGTTGTGGCTCTGCTTTTGAAATTAGCAACCGAAACGTTTTGGTTTTGATTTTAGGATAGTAACCATAAAATCGAACCACGAAACTAAATCTTGAAACCGATATTTTAGATATATTTTTACGACATATATACCTAATTTTTTATATATTTACAATTTAACCCCTAATATATATATATATATATATATATATATATATATATATATATATATATATTATTGTTAACAATTGTGGTTACAAATCGTTTACTTTAAGTATCGTTTAATTTTAATTATGGTTAGAAATGTTTATTGTATCAATTAATGGTTTTATGGTTTGATTTTATTTTTTGAAATTTATATTTTATATTTTAGTTATGTTTGGGTTTATATATATAAAAAAAAAAAAAAAAAAAGGTCCACAGTTTCATGGTTTTGATTTTGTTTTTTGTTTTGGCTTTTTATAAAATTGAAAAATCTTAAATGGTTTTGTGGTTTCGCGGTTTCGCAGTTTAGGTTTTGGTTTTGTATAAATTTAAATGGTTCAATTTTAAAATCGTTTAAAAAAAATCAGCGAGTTTAGTTTGGTATATGTCTAACGATTTTTGTTTTAGTTTTATATGAAACTGAACCGAAACCGAACCATTAACATCCCTAAGTCCAATGGTTAGGTTTTCAATTTTAGTTTTTCCTATTAGATTGTATGTCCGCGCTATGCACGCGCTATCAATAGTTTTTTTTTTCACAGACTTCGATATAATTATTAATATTTTTTTTTACATTTTGATTTAGTTATTATATTTTTATTAATAAATCGTACATTCTTGCTAATTAATATTTGAACTAATATAAATGATATTAGTATATTCTTTGCTAGTATAACTAATATTTGAACTATTGAGGTACAAAAATGCTAAGCTAGTAAAATTAGTCGAGTGTCAATTATCAAATAATAAGAGATCTAACAATTGGGGGTGTGTTTGGTTTGTAAATGTAAAATATTTATTTATTATATATATTTTTTGACTGCTTCAATTAGTAAGTGCAATTTCGCACACTATCAAAACCCGCATAAGAAAAAAAAAAGAACAAAATTAAAAATATATATTTAGGAAAAAAAACAAAAATAGAAAAATAAAACATAGAAGGTGTCAAACTAGAAAGTGCTATAACTATTATTACTTATATTTTATTTAATTAATCTCAATATTACCAATTTTTCACTATACACATAGTGAAAATGTAGAGTGAGAGGTTATTAATTTTGTAACTCATTTTTTTTTATGTCATTATTATCATAATGAACAATAAGTAGTGGTTATTATTATTATTATTTCTATTGTTATATAGATAGTGAAAATCAAATAAAGAAGGCAATAAATAAAACTATCATGAGCTTTGATTGAATCTTAACCCTTTATTTTAAAGGGAGAATAGGATTGGAGAGATTGGTTTAATTAATGTATATAGTATCTATTTTCTTTTTAGGTGGAGTTATTATTTGAATCACATTTATTTTTTAAAGTAATTTAAAATGTAAATTAAGGAATTAATCATATATTTTTGTATTAATTAAAAAAATTAAATATAGTTAAAAAAATATTTGTGCGTTGGCATTTGTGTGCATTTATCATGATAATAATAATAATAATAATAATAATAAAAAGTTACTAGTGTACATGTTATTACAATGAAGGATTCTGAGCAAATTATATATATATATAGGCATAATAACTATTGATGTTTTGAGAGAGAATGTTTTTGAGGGAATGTCATCACCTATCATAGGGAATGTTTTTGGGGGAATGTCATCACTTATCATCAAAGCAGAATAGGCATATATGTGTTAATCGTATTACGGTGAATGAATGATTTTGGACAAGAAAAATATTCCAATTCCGATTCGGGTTTTGAATTTGAATTTTAGGTTGAATTTCTAACTCTTTTAATATATGTATTTAATTATCTTACTATGTGATTTATATTATTATTATTGTTGTTAAACTTTAATTATTAAATTTTATGAAATAATTGTGATTATGTGAAAATTATGCATACGTGCTTTATATGTTGTATTAATTAAATGTACGTATTAGAGAGGTTGAAATTCTACTGAGCGATAGCTCACACCCCACAGTTTTGATTGCAGGGCCGGCGAGAGAGAAGCGAAGACAGAAATTTTAGTTGAATTTCTATTTAAAATTGTAATAATTGTATTTATTATTCACTGTTGTAAAATCATTTCAATAAATTGATAAATTATAAATTTAATAATTATAATTATCGCTGTTGCATTATAAATTAAAAGATTTTTATAAAACGAATTACTAATTTCTTGTCGCCGTCGCATTATAAAATTTACCAGATTTTATAAAATAAAAATTCGGTCAATCGTTTTTAGTATTAATTCTCCAAGAGGAGAAATCGCGTGCCGGCCTTAGGAAATCGGGTCGTTATAGGTGATATCAGAGCGGGTTCGCGATAGCCCTAGACTTGAGTTATAGTACCCATTGACTCATTACTCATAATAAATTAAGTAATAAATAATTTTTATTTTAGGAAGGAAAAAAAAGGCAATTGAAAGCGATTTTTGGATCATTTTTTATTGGAGATCAAAATAAGTATATTGAATGAAAGGTTTCAAAGCAAATAATGCTTAGGTATGAGTTGTTCATATACATCATGATTCTCCGGTTGAAAAAAATAAATAAAAAATAATATAAAAAATAAAATAAAAAAGATGTTAATATGTTCAAACTTCGGGGGTACAAAGCGTCAAAATGGAGAATCAAATTCCTCTATGATTTTATTAACTGAATAGGATAGACAGCCATGGCCACCCAAGCCTTTTCCTTTTTGTTTGATAATGAGACAAAAGTTGAGTCCGAGTCCTTGTTCACAAAATTCTATTTTGGTCGGTACAGTTTCAATTTAAACGTACAATATCTTAACGGCTAGCTTACTTAGTAAGCGTCGTATTAGTAAGGTGAAAAAAAATATTTTTATTATCCTGTCATGTCATAGTTGTCTTCTCGTCAGGAGAACATGTCCTGTGAGATGTGAATATATGTTGTAACTTGTCAGGCTAGTCCTGCAGGGTGAATATATGTTGTTACCTATCAAGTAAATCCTGCAGAGTGGATATATATTGTTACCTGTCAGGCAAGTCCTGCAGGGTGGTTGCTCCTATCATTGAAGATATTGAATGGCCCTGACACTGATAGCCACCTTAGATGGCACAATTGTACAGGTTACGGTACTGTCGTAACTCCCGATCATGAGGTGAAATGATTCTATGTCTAGTTGAGAAGTATGTGTGCAATATTTTATTATATATCAAAATAATTTAATTGGTTGATTTAAAAGCATCATTTTATTACAGTGAAATTTTATTCCGGCCTGATGTGCGGTTATATTATATGATATTTTAAAAAGTGGTATTTGATAAATATACTTGATCCATAAATTATTTTTATATTATGAAGACAGCGTGTGCATTGTCTTTTATGTAAATTGTCAAATTTATATTTTCGTAGTAAAATATGAAAAAGAAAAAAAATTAAAATGGATTATTTTATAACGTTACGCAGATTAAATAAATTTGTAAATGTGGAAAGTGATTTTTATTATCCGACTATGTCATAATTGTATTCTCATCAAGAGGGCATGTCCTGCAAGATGTGGATATATGTTTTTACCTGTCAGACAACTCCTGCAGGGTGGATATATGTTGTCACCTGTCAGACAAGTCCTGCAGAGTAGATATATGTTATTACCTGTTAAGCAAGTCATGCAGGGTTGATATATGTTATTATCTGTCAGACAAGTCCTGCAAGGTAGTTGCTCCTACCATTGGAGATATTAAATGGTCATGACACTGATACCTTAGGTGGCATAGTTGGACAGATTACAGTACCGTTATAACTCCCGATCGTGAGGTAAACGATCATATGGCTGACAAGGAAGTATGTTATTTTATTATATATAAGTGAATTTAAATTCGGTTGTTATGTTACGAGGATATTTTTGTTTGGGATTTGGATACTGCCCAGTGTGGCTATATTTTATTGGAAAGTAAATTTTGATAAAAATACTTGATCCATAAAATACTTTTATATTACGAAGACAGTACACCGATAAAATATTCGGATAGATATTGGTCCACTACTAATGTTAGGTGGAGTCGGAATGTGGGATCATTATAAGACTATTGGAAGCCAATTGTTATTTTGAAATACTAATTTGAGTTTTTAAGCTTAACTGGTATTTTAGAAATTCGATTGGGGACTTTATACAATATTTTTATATACCTTTTACGTGAGTATTGAACTCGTTATGTTACGTGACTTTGGAGACGTAATTATGTTATTTGAGATATATTTGATTTTTTGGCAAGTATTTAAGTGTTTGAAACGTATTTGTATGGTTGAGACATATTTACGTGTTTGTAACATATTTACTTGTTCCCAAATATATTTATGTGGGTTGGGATATATTTATGTATTTCGAGATGTATTTATGAGGTTGACACGTATTTATATGATTTATATGTATTTCTGTGTTTCAATACATATTTATATGATTGAGATGTATTTATGTGTTTTTAGATGTATTTCAGAAAATCAACATATATGGTTTGGATTGTGTTGATAAGTTTACAAAATTATTGAAATTTTAATGTGGATATTGGGATTGATTATTTTTAGTCTCACGGGATAGTTCACAAGGAATTGGGCTATCTGTTGGATAAGATGTTGGTTGCGATATGTTGACTTGAAATGCCAGATGAAATTGGTAAATGTTGGTTATGAGATATGGCAGTAGACTTGAAAAGTCATGTGAAGTGAGAAAATTATTAAGATCGTGGACATTTTGGAATTGAGATAGATCTAATCCAGTGAAACTACCGTGATATTTTATGGATATATTGTTATTTATTGCTATTTTTATCATAATAACACAGTGGGAGTGTGGTGGTGACTTTCGGTTATAATTGTTTAACTGAGAGTGACTAGTACGGTGCGATTCTGAATTATTATGGGTTGAAATAAATTTCGAGGACGATATTTATTTAAGGGGGGTAAATTGTAATACCTCGTAAATTTTTATTTTGAAAAAAATATTATTTTATATAAATTTAATATTTTTTGAGACGATTTTGTAAATTTCTGGTGTACATATGTACTTTATAATTTTTGGAATTAAATGTTAAATTTATATATTTTTTAAAAAATATTTTTGAATTGTTTTGTATATTATGAAAATTTGTAAATAATATTTGATAATTTTAAAGAAATAAGTATAATTATTAAAATTAATATGAATTAGTTTATAATTATGAGATGTTAAACGTAATTTTCAAATTAAGTAATCAAATTGAGGTCATAAAAAAATTAAAGAAAAAAAAGAAAGGCAACGACATATTTGGGCGTTGGCATTTGTGAGCATCTATCATCATTATAATGATAATAATAATAATAATAATAATAATAATAATGAAAGTTACACGTGTACATGTTATTACAATGAAGGATTCTGAGCAAATTATATATATATATAGGCATAATAACTATTGATGTTACTATTGATGTTACGAGAGGAAATGTTTTTGAGGGAATGTCACCACTATCATCAAAACACAATAGGCATATATGTGTTAATCATATTACAGTGAATGATTTTGGACAAGAAAAATATTTCGATTCCGATTCGGATTTCGACTTCGGATTTCAAGTAAAATTTTTAACTCTTTTAATATATGTATTTAATTTTTCTATTGCGTGATTTATGTTATTATTGTTGTTGAACTTTAATTGTTAAATTTTATGAAATAATTGTGATTATGTGAAAATTATGTCTACGTGATTTATGTGTTGTATTAATTAAATACACGTATTAAAGGGGTTGAAATTCTATTGAGCAATAGTTTACAACTCCACAGTTTTGATTGCAGGGTCAGTGAGAGTGAAACAGAGATAAGAATTTTAGTTGAATTTCTAATTAAAATTGTAATAGTTGTATTTATTATTCACCGTTGTAAAATCGTTTCAATAAATTGATAAATTATTTTTATAATTATAATTATCGCCGCCGCATTGTAAATTAAAAGACTTTTATAAAACGAATTACTAATTTCTTATCGCTGTCGCATTATAAAATTTACCAGATTTTATAAAATGAAAATTTGGTCAATTGGTTTTAATGTTAATTCTCCAAGAGGAGAAACCGTGTGGCGGCTCTGAAAAATCAGGTCGTTACATTTTTTCTTGACAAAATTGATGCATGAATATTTTGTTATTTAAAAAAATATAAATAGTGTTAAGAGTAATAGAATAGTGAGGTAAGGTTTTGGGTTCCATACAAAAATTATCCTTCGTTAAATTTGATTTGGGTGGTGGTCACGTGTCTCAATAATCCTTCATTGTAAACACATTAATTATCCGAGTTTAAATTAAGGGAATTAGTAGGGGAGAAATAATCTTGGCGGTTGATTTTGTAGGAGTGAAGAGATGAGAGAAAAAAATAATTCTCAATTGTGGTTGAATAGAAAGCTTTGTCTTTCACTTTTAATATTACTAGTTTTAGGCTTTTAGCCCCGTGCTAAGCGAGGGTTTTGAAATAATTTTTTCGTTTATTTTATTTGATTATTTAAATATAATTTATATTTGTTATTTTTGAAAAAATATTTGATATTAGTTAGTGAGGTTTACATTGTTTTTTTTTTTTTAATTTCAGTGGGTGAATTATGTATTATTTTGCAATGTTTGAAATATTTATTTTTTCTATTTTTTAATATTTGTTTTCAATTAGCATTATGAATATTTTACTTTTGGATGTTAAAATTAAAAGTATCATTTAATGTTTGATAAATGGTAAAATTTTAGTTCAACATAATTTTAATTTTAAAGAAATGTGCATGTTCAAATTATTTAAAATAAACTTAATTAACAAATACTCTTAATAATTTAAATATACTCAAAATGTTGAAAAAGAAGGAAAATAGTGTTGGTAAGCTTTCAAAAAATTGGGATATTATAGAAGAAAGAAGAAGAGACAATATGAGTACCTAAAAATTGCACCGAAATAATATCAAACAGACGTCATCATTTCGGATTTCATCACTAAGTTACTAATACATGAAAATCCTAAGAAATATGGCTTACTTCATAATTTATGTATTTTAATAAGGTGTTCTAATTTCAAATGTATAGTTACTTATAAAAGATAAATTGTTCTATTTGATACTATGATAATCGATAATATTATTTATCCATCCCCTAAAATAAATAAAATGACAATATTAATAAAATCTTTAAACCAACTAATGAAACATATACAGAGAAAACCCAATGCTTCACACACAAATTGGACCTGAATTTCATTCAAAAAAATAAAATAAAAATAATGAATACATTTCTCACTTTAGTTTGGCATATCAACTAATGATCCGACTCTTTCAGTCGACGTCGATCTCAATCTCGAAGCCCTCGTATAAAGAATTACACATAACTAGAGTTAATTATTTTACAATTGAATGGCAAGCTGTTGACAAGTTCTTAGCATATACATTGGCAAGGTATTGATAATAGTAAAAGTTTAAAGAATAAGCAAAGAAATACATAAAAATTTAGACAATCTTAAAGTGTATCCAATTATGAGATAAAAAGAAAAGAATCCTTATATAGAGAGTATTTTGAAGTCTTCTCAAATTCTAACCATCAGTGGCATTATGTGCTTTTAATAGAATTATGACGATAAAATGATTAAAAAAATTTGACATACTCACACATTAAAAACATTAAATTGGTAGATTTATGATAATAAAATCAATTGAAAAATACTTTTAATAATTAGAATATATTTAAGAAATAAAGAAAATAGAATTTGTTAACTCACATTCAAAAGCTTAGACTTTTTTTTTTTTAGTTTTTGTTATATGATAATAAGATATAGATATATAGATATAGATTTGTATTATAACTTAAATGGGTTAATGCAATTACTCTTCTTATTAAAAAACGAAAGGTCAAAAATGAAAAAGAAAAAAAGAGTAATGGGCCTTTATTCAATGTATTGGCTCAATGATTATCATTTAATAAATTATTATTTTTTTCTTTTTTAAATCCAAATTTTACAATTACGAATCTAATTAGTGATTTTTTAAGAAAAATCAATAATTCTCTCAAAAATTAAATATGTCACAAAAATTATTGTAATTTTTTATATGAAAATTGTAATTATTTTAAAGTAGTATAATAATTTTAGATTTATAAAAAATTATTGTACCAACATGAACTACATTTATTAAAATTTTAAGTTTATATGCTATTCAAAAAAAAAAAACTTCAAAATTTATGTCCATACAGTTTATTAGCTCATAATAATTTTACAGAATTTGAAAAACATACAACATGTTAATATTTTTGTAATATTTTGGCTTCGAGGTCAGAAATCAATTTTGTCATTCCATAATTTTGTAATTTTTATTTTGTTTATTTATATTTTATGGGTTCTAAATATTTTTCCAAAACGGATCTTGCTATAAAATATTTGGGTATTCGATCAAATTTTATTAAGAGTATCAAATGCAAATATCATAAATAAGAAAATACATTTCTTATTGGTTTAGCATCCAAATAGTAAACACCTATTTTGTATTATTATAAACAAATCTAATATAAAATTTCTTTATTTTTGTCTAAATTCGTATAACCGACAGGCTAAAACTAGTTAGGGTTAAATTTAAAAATACAAAAGTATGAGTTGAAAGTGAAAATTTATTTCTACTCTTTTTTTTTTTTTTGTTTTTGTGTGCGTGTGTGTTGAGAGAGTGTGGACAAATTATTTTAATAACACACGGAAGGTATTGGAGAGCTAATGGAATTTTAAGAGGACGAGGTTGAATTATCATTAAAAATTCGATTCGGGGGGTCACTTTTTTCAGTAAATAGAACACTTTATTAAAGAATCGGGTTCGTATAAATTTTTCCTGAAGGAAAAAATATTTATTTTTTTATAAGTTGGGTTAAATATTAATAGATTTTTAATGTGTAATGAGTTAAACATGTTTTTATTTTATCATGTAATATTTTGTGTTATTGTGTAACACTAGATATCTAAACGTGTCGTATTCGTGTTCAAATTTTGTGACATGATATCTAAACGTGTCGTGTTCATGTTTCGTGTTATCATGTTCATGTCAGACCGTGACACGACACGAAACACCACGTGCTGACACGATTTGCCAACCCTAGTTGAGAATGGCATCGTTTCCGAACCCCCCTTCTCTCCCCCCGCATCCGTGATTTTCTATATATAATCAATGGATATGAGTCGGCTTTCATATTCCTATTTCCTTCCCTCCTATCTCACTACAAACAATACATACAAATAATCCTCCCTTGTTTTCTCTTTAAACACAAACACACACACACACACACACACACACACACACATATATATATATTGGTGTGTTGAGGTTGATAGAACAGAACCATGGCGAGTTTGGAGAACAACCCTTTGGTCCTGTGCCTATTCTTCTTCTTCCTAAGCATTAGTTTTGTATTTGGGGAGCTTCGGAGATTCGAACAACCAGCCAAAGCCCACGCCAAACTCAGTTTTCTGGTCATCGGAGATTGGGGAAGAAGAGGATTCTTCAACCAATCTCAAGTTGCCCTTCAGGTTGGCTATCCAATTATACTACATCAAAATTGTTTATATGTACATACTCGTTGTGCCTAAAAATATTAATTTTAATTTCATACATTAATATTAAATATCTTATATTTGACAAATGACAGATGGGTAAGGTCGGGGAGAAATTGGAGATCAATTTTGTAGTATCCACAGGAGACAATTTCTATGATAATGGATTAAAAGGGGAGCACGACACCGCCTTCGAAGACTCCTTCACCAAAATCTACACCGCCAATAGCCTACAAAAGCAATGGTACAGTGGTAAGTACACACTTCTTCCTCATATATATATATATATATATATATATATATATATATATATCACTCGGAAACGTGTTTAATAATAGTATTATCCCTGTCAATGATCTTGGTTTATATTTGCATGCAGTTTTGGGTAACCATGACTACCGGGGAGACGCAGAGGCTCAATTGAGCCCTCTGCTAAGACAAATTGATAGCAGATGGCTTTGCCTAAGATCTTTCATAGTTAATGCCCGTTAGTAATCAATTACCCTTTTACCCTTTTCTTTAAATTCCTCCCACAATAGAAAAATACTAATATTTAACAAAATTCTGCAGAAATTGCTGATTTTTTCTTCGTGGACACAACTCCTTTTGTAAGTAACTATTTTGCCCAACCAAATGAGCACCAATATGATTGGAGAGGCCTTGGATCTTCCAGACAATCCTACATACAAGACTTACTCAAGGATGTTGAGGCAGCACTTAAGGAATCGAAGGCCACGTGGAAGATAGTGATTGGTCACCACCCAATCAGAACCATTGGCCATCATGGGGACACTGCAGAACTTATACATCACCTTCTTCCAATCCTACAGGTTTTTAAATAATTTCAAACTGCGATTTAAGGTCTCCAAACAAACAAACGGGTCCTTAACACCGTTATTTTTTGGTGAATTGAATTTTTCAGGCCAATAATGTCGATTTCTACATGAATGGGCATGTCCATTGCCTTGAACATATCAGTGAAGACAACAGGTACTTGCTACTTTTACTTCTCACTGTTTCTACTAGAACAACAACAGTGTGTTTTTGTCTTTGATCGCTACTAAAGGGGGCTTGGTTGCAGCAAAATCCAATTCCTGACGAGCGGGGCGGGATCAAAGGTTTGGAGAGGGGATGTGAATGGATTGAACAAAGAAGGATTGAAGTTCTTTTATGACGGACAAGGATTCATGTCTGTTGAATTGACACAGGATCATGCTGCTATTGAGTTCTATGATGTTTTTGGCAAGGTCTTGCACAGATGGACTACACCTAAGCAGCTTCACTTAGACATTTAGAGTACAGATTCATGTAATATATGTAGAAAAAAAAAAACCATTTCTATTTTTTCCAAAAATTGGAACTCCAAGGAAAAGCTTGCATATTGTCTCCGAGTCAGGGCGGAGCCAAGAATTCTTATTAGAGACCGAATTAACACATTATATTTTTATTAACTTGTATATTAGGGTAATTAAGTTTAGTTGACAAAAGTTTATGTTTGGTTAGAAGGAAGGAAAAGAGAAAAAGAAAAGAAAAATGTGAGGATAATATTTTTATTCATTGTATAAGTCACAGTAAAAATTATTTTATCTGAGCTAAAAACTTTGATATTCCGAGAGAATTGAGTTTGAACCATAGAAGAAAAATCAGAATATACTTGAAATAGTTCAAATCTGTTTTTCATAAGAAACAATCATATATATCGAGAGTAGTCATCCACAAATATAACAAAATAACGAGCACCACCCATTGTTGCATAAGGAGAAGACCCCAAAACATCAGAATGCACTAAATCAAAAGGTGTAAGGGAAACAAACTACCTCTCATTAAAAGGTAAAACTGATTGTTTTGTAAGGTGACAATGAATACAATGAAAAGATTCATGCTGAATTGAACCTAACTGATCACTAGAAATAAAAAAACGAAGATGACTAGATGAAGTGTGACCTAATAGAGAGTGCCACAATTACATGGGTGAGAGTGTTGGGATGGATGCGGCTGATTGATTTGGTGATGATGAGCATTGGACTTGGAGGTGAGCAAGCTCAAAGAGGCGTCCAACTTTACGGCCGATTGCAAGGAGTTTTCATGTCTAAGAGTCCTACACACGACAACCAGTAGAAGAAAAATGCAAATCAAATCTAAGATCACATAGTTGTCCAACAGATATAAGGTTAAGCGTAAGATTAGGGACTAAATATGTATCAGGGAGAGATAAATGAGCACTATCAACATGTCTAGTATGGCTAACTGACATATTTGATCTATTGGCAGTGTGAATAGTAGGTGCATGCTCATCACGGGTTTTAGAGAAAAAAATAGAGGCATAAGATGTTATGTGATTGCAATAGGCAGAATCAAAATATCATCGAGATGTACTTGGTATAGCTGACATGGCTATATTATTATTAGTTTTAGATGGAGCCTCGGTAAGCACGGTGCAGAAACCACTCTAATCAAGTAAAGAGTTTCATGAAGTCGGGGCAGTATCAGTGGCTGCAGCGGCAGCTTCTTTGGCTTGGGATAAGACCGATTGCGAGAGCCTTGAGAGCAATATTAATTCCCGTTTGATTGATTTCCAGATGATGATGCTGGAAGTTTAGGGCAATCTGCAAGATAGTGGCCTGGTTCTCTGCATACCTTATATAGGAGAGAAGGACATTTGAGCAACTCTTACCCTTGTAAATGACAATACCTGCAGTATAAGGACTTCTGGGATGAGTTTGGTTTTGCAGCTGGTGTGGCAAGAGCAACATCTGTATTTGATCTCTATAATATTGCAAGGCGTGTTTCCTCGCTAAGTAGATCAGAAATGACATCACTTAGGGTAGATATTTTGCCCTGGTGTAGGATTGAAGCTCGTACAGGCTCAAATTCTTCCCTTAAGGCCATCAGGAATTACATAATACGCATCTCATTTTGGTAGCTTGTCTGAATGGTAGCGTCTTTTATGCATTCTCAGATTGGCTCAGTGATAGCCAACTGATCCTACACGACAGTCATCTGAGATAGGAAATTGTTGACGGTTTGCCCAAGTTCTTGGCGCATGCTGTAGAGGGTGGAAATGAGGTGATATCAATGTGACATATCTGTCTTAGTGTAGCGATGCTGGAGAAGATCCCAAGCTTCTTTAGTTGTTTAGAGTCTACCAAATCGGATTTTGATAGATGGAATGAAAGTGGAACGGAACAATGTGAGAATCTGATTATTTTTGCTATACTATTCCTCTAAACTTTTGGCATATCCTGCAGCATTTTCGTCGTCGTTCTTCTTGGGTTCAGTAATTTCTCCATTCACAAAACACCACAATTTTCGTCCACGAAAAAAATTAGATATCTCTTGAGCTCATACGACATAATTGGATTCATCCAAAACAGTAGTAATAACTCAAGATGAGTCTGAGTTAACCATAGGAACAAAGAAGAAGGTGAACCGGCGTAGAAACCACACGAATATAAAAGGAAGTATATTCTGTGAATCATAAATCACAAAACAGAGTCCAAGAACAAAATCAAAACGTCCAAAAACTCCAAGAACCGGTCCCACTTTGCAGAAAACCGGTCTAAAATGGCCTAAACCGGTCCAAAGAATAGCGCCTCTAAGAATTGTTGTCATGGTGGAGGGGCTGACTGGGCGCTAATGTGGCAGAGACAATGGCTGACATGGCGATAATGTGGGTGCTGACTGGGCGCTGATTAAGGCTGACAAAGCAGGGATAACTGGCTGAACAGTGGCGTGGCGCGACGCGTGGATTTGAGAGGAGAAAAAGTCAGTGACTTCTTCCCACACGTGGAGGCGCGTACGTGATCGGAACGGGACACTGTTGGTGGATTTGGAATTTTCTCTTCGAGACAGTTCCGATGATATGGTTTTTTATGGATTTGGAGCCCTGCTTGAGGCGGTAGAGCTCAAAATCAATGACGATTTGATGGTGGTGTTGCTACTAGCGTTGGCGGAACGTGAGGGCGCGTTAAAACTCCGTTAGCGGTGGTTTTAATGCCATTGTGATCGTCTCTTCGAGAGGAAGGTGTTGATGTGATGAGAATTGATTTCGGAGCAGTGGTGGGATCGTAGCAGTCAACAGATGTAACGGCGCAGCAGAAGGCATGGGGTTAGGGTTTCGAAAATTTTCACAGGAATAGGGCCAGAAAACACTGACTCTTGATACCACGTTAGAATAATTGAGAAATGTAATGTATGGAGAAAATAAATGATATATTGATGTGTAATAAAAGTACTTTATAGAGATATACAATATGAGTATTTATAAGATAAATGGGGGACCCTAGGGTTAGGGTTTTAACCTGATGGGCCAAGTCCATATATTATATTAACATATACCATGTTTGGTGGTCCAAAAATTTATGGACGTCAACGTTTCCCTAATACCCACAATCACCCCCTCGTCTATAGGCCAAGTCAACACATGGTCCGGCACCAAGCAAGAGAAGAATCTCAAACGCCTCCACTCCCCAGAAGCCTACGAGATGATCCAAAACCACTTGGCGCTCATCCTTGGAAACCGACTTGGCGACTCCACCCAAATAAGCAAACTAAGGGTCGGTTAAGTGAACGCAGCCTCCGTCATGTACGGGTACTTTTTGAAACGATCAAGTTTACCAACGTTTCCAGCTCGAGGAAACCATGAAGGTCCTCCCATAGGGTTTTGACGATCAACAAAAAGTCGTGATCGATCAAGAACGAATGCACCCCGAAGTTTCATCTTGGTCTGTTGGTACTGATGGAGGCATGAGCATCGGGGGGTTTGGCCACGGCATAAGGCCTTCATGGTTGAGAACGTATGTGATGTCCTTTGACGAGGAGACGCTCTAGAGATACGCGACCATATGGTCAAAAGAGGCGGTTTCCATCATCAAGAAACACATGGAGGCGCTTTTTGGCAGGCCGGAGATTGTTGTGAGTCCTCAAATGATGGTTGATTCATCAAGAGACGAGCTGATAAAGATCAACTTTGGAGGTTTGAGAAGGCTGGTTATGGAGGCGGTGACGTTCGGATCTTTCTTGTAGGATGTCGAGGGCTTCATGGATTCCAGGTATCATTTTGTGGTGAGTTGAAGGCCGTGTCCTAAAATGGTAGAAGTAGTCTAACGTTGGGGGTGAGTGCTAATCCATGTTTTGTTGTTTGTTACTCATCGTTGTATATATATAGTTCTCTCGCTTGTGGTGTGATGTTTTTAGTTGAATGGTGTATTTTATATAACATGATTTTCCGTGTGAATATTATTGTATGAAGCTGGACGGAAAATGGGCTTCTGAAAGCAGCTACTTATGTTGTTTACACATCTTCAGACTAATAACATAGTACAAGATATAGTATAGGATAAATATTTTTTACGTTCTCCTACCCGTTTGGTAACCACTCCTATCACAAAAATTCTCATCTCATTCCCACTTTTTTTAGATTTATTTTTGGGCATAACATTTGGTAATCCATCCCACTTTTTTGTTTTCGTTCCCATTCCATTCCGATCTCAGAATCCATCCCACTTTTTGTGAAGAAATGAGAAACAATTTTTTTTTGTTTTTACCTATTCCCATCTCATTCCCAACCAAAAAAAAAACCATTCCCAAGCAAAAAACCACTATCACCTTCATCAACCGTGTTCTTCGCCTCCATGATCACCTCCATCACCTGCATCTAGTTCATCAACCTTCTTCTCCATCACCTACGTCATCGTCTTCGACCTTCTTCTGCTCCATCACCTGTGTCGTCTTCGTCTTCGTCTTCTTCGCCATCACCTGCGTCATCTTCGTCAACCTTCTTCTGCTCCATCACCTGCATCGTCTTCGTCATCTTTGCCATCACCTACGTCGTCTTCGTCGTCGTCTTGTCCGAATCTTCATCATGTTCATCTGCTTTAGGGTTTTGATTTCGAAATCGAAACTCAAAATCAAATCGAAACTCAAACTCAAAATCGAAATCGAAACTCAAACTCAAAATCGAAATCAAAATCGAAATAGGTTGAATTTGTTCTTAATTTTTTGGATTTGTGATTATTGTTCTTGGTGTTCTTCAATTTATTCTTGGATTTGTTTTTGAATTTGTTCTAGGATTTATTCTTGATTTTTTGGATTTGTGATTGTTGTTCTTGAATTTGTTTTTGGTGTTCTTTAATTTGTTTTTGAATTTGTTCTAGGATTTGTTCTTGAATTTGTGATTTAGGGTTTGTTCTTGGTTTCTAGGATAAAATTGTTATCAAACGCGAGTCTGTTCCCGGATCAAAAAAAAAAAACAATTGTCTTTACCAAAGGTCTTTTTGCTCCCAAGAAGAAAACAAAATTCTCATCCCATCCCATCCAATTCTCATCCCACTACAGGAGATGGGCACGAAACGGTTATTAAACGCCAATATTTCTATTTTTGAAGAATTTTTTGTTTAAATTAAAATATACTTAAAAATTTATAAAATGAAATATCTAATTTTTTTATAAAAATAAGAGGAAATTGTCTTTCTATTTTTATTTCAAATTTTTTAAATATATTTGTAATTAAAAAATTATATCAAAATTATAAAAAGGGACAATTTTGAAAAAATTATATCAAACTTATAAAAAGGGAAAATTAAAAAATTATATCAAAATATTCCGTAAATTAAAAATTATATAAAGGGACAATTAAAAAATTATATTGAAATATTCCATAAATTTAAATGAAAAAATATCACTTTTTAAAATGAATAAAATAAAGTGATAATTAGACAAAATAAAGAAGAATAAAGATCAAATTAGCTATAATATATGTATATAGTAAATCAAAATATATTTTCAGATATTTTATTAAATTAAATAATAAATTTTTATTTTTTTATGATTAATATATTTATGAATATTCAACAAAATATAAAACAAGTATTATATTTAACCATTAAATAATTGGAGACTGGGAAGTTGATAATTCGTATATGTTGTGTTAGTCAAGTCATAATTCGTATTATTGACCAATAATAAATCATTTTATATATTTGTATATATTTCATGCGAAATCAATTTATTAATTTTAAATATTGTTATGCATAATTAGATTAAAAAAAAAAAAAAGGATAAAGGAATGGGGGCATCGGATGAGTTTAGGCAATTACATGGCTTAGACAAAGGATACATATGTAAGCTAAGGACATTTTTGTAAAATTACATAGCAAAATGAATAGTAAGGAATCGTTGTATATATATAGTTCTCTCGCTTGTGATGTGATGTTTTTAGTTGAATGGTGTATTTTATATAACAAGATTTTCCGTGTGAATATTATTGTATGCAGTAAACTACATAGAAAACGACTTTCTAAAAGCAGCTACTTATGTTGTTTACACGTCTTCAGACTAATAATATAGTACAACATATAGTATAGGATAAATGTTTTTTACGTCCTCCTACTTTACTTAATTATCACTTTGTTTCCTTTATTTTAAAAAACCATATTTTACATATTTCTATTTTTAAAGAATTTTCTGTTTAAATTAAAATAAATGGCCGTTGCCCGTCATAATAATTATGTTTTTTGCCCTTTATTTTTGAAGAATTTTATATTTAAATTAAAATATATATAAAAATTTATAAAATGAAATATCTAATTTTTTTATAAAATAAGAGGAAATTGTCTTTCTATTTTTATTTCAAAATTTTTAAATATATTTGTAATTAAAAATTATATCAAAATTATAAAAAGGGAAAATTAAAAAATTATATCAAAATATTCCGTAAATTAAAAATTATATCAAAATTATATTAGGGGACAATTAAAAAAATATATTGAAATATTCCATAAATTTAAATGAAAAAATCTCACTTGAAATAAAGTAATAATTAGACAAATTAAAGAAGAATAAAGATCAAATTAGCTATAATAAATGTATATAGTAAATCAAAATATATTTTAAGATGTTTTTTTTAAATTAAATAATAAATTACATGACTTACACAAAGGATGCGTGATAATCAATGGCCATTGCCCGTCATAATAATTATGTTTTTCACCCTTTATATACGATTGATTGAGAGAAAAAAAGACATTATTGGATGCTCCGCCGAATATTCCACAACATCGAACATCCATTCGCATATTCGCACATACTTCTCCTTTAACATATATACACGTAATATGCTTTTTCTTTTACATTTAACCCATTATTTCTTTTTATGCCACTTTACCCCCCCTATTATTTGCCTCAATTCTAATTTACTACTTTAATCTAATCACCAACACTTAAATAATTAACATAAAATTAAATAAAATAAAAATTACCCCCGTATTAAACCGCCCCCAATTTAACATAACGGTTGCATTTTAGTTTGTACGACAAGGGATGAAATTAACACAGGGAGATAAAGTGCAATTTATGTAAACTATATGGGGTCAAAATGTTATTAACGCCCTTTTAAGTTACTGGTTGCGAATGGCATCTTTTCCGAACCTCTCTCTCTATCTTTTGTATCCATGATTTTCTATATATAATCAATGGATATGGGTCGGCTCTCATATTCCTTCCCTCCCTCCCTCCCTCCTACTCTCATTATAAACCCCCACTACCAACATACATAATCCTCCCTTCTTTTCTCAATCTCTCTCTCTCTCTCTATATATATATACATATATATTGAGGTTGACAGGGCCATGGCGAGTTTGAAGAACAACCCCATGGTTCTGTGCCTATTTTTCTTCTTCCTAACCATTAGTTTTGTATTTGGGGAGCTTCAGAGATTCGAACAACCCGCCAAAGCCGACTCCAAACTCAGTTTTCTGGTCGTCGGAGATTGGGGAAGAAGAGGATTCTTCAACCAATCTCAAGTTGCCCATCAGGTTGCTTATTTGTTTATACATACTAATATATTCGTCGTGCGTAAAAACATTAATTTTAATTTCATACATTAATCTTGAATATCTTATAATTAGTTTTATTTATTGATGGATGACAGATGGGTAAAGTCGGGGAGAAATTGGACATCGATTTTGTAGTATCGACGGGAGACAATTTCTATGATAATGGATTAAAAGGGCAGCATGACACCGCCTTTGAGGAGTCATTCACCAAAATCTACACCGCCAATAGCCTTCAAAAGCAATGGTACAGCGGTAAGTACACATTTCTTCCTCCAATCCTCTAGAAAACATGTTTAATAGTAGTATTATCCTTATAAATGATCTCGTGTTTATTTTTGCATGCAGTTTTGGGAAACCATGACTACAGGGGAAACGCAGAGGCTCAATTGAGCCCTTTCCTGAGGCAAATTGATGGCAGATGGCTTTGCCTAAGATCTTTCATAGTTGATGCTGGTTAGTAATAGTAACACAGCCAATTACCCTTTTACCCTTTTCGTTAAATTCCTCCCAAAATAAAATAATAATAATATTTAACATAATTTTGCAGAAATTGCTGATTTTTTCTTTGTGGACACAACTCCTTTTGTAAATGACTATTTTGCCCAACCAAATGAGCACTCATATGACTGGAGAGGCCTTGGATCTACCAGGAAATCCTACCTAAAAAACTTACTCGAGGTATTTATTTTTTATGAATCCCTTTATTTATTGACTTTTTATGAATCCCACTTAATCTCCGTGTATTTTTGGGGGTGGTTAGGATGTTGAGGCAGCAATTAAGGAATCAAAGGCCACGTGGAAGATAGTGATTGGTCACCATGCAATCAGAAGCATTGGCCATCATGGGGACACTCCAGAGCTCATACATCACCTTCTTCCAATCCTACAGGTTTTTAAATAATTTCAAACTGCGATTTAAGGTCTCCAAACAAACGGGTCCTTAACACGTTATTTTTCGGTTTTTCAGGCTAATAATGTTGATTTCTACATGAATGGGCATGACCATTGCCTTGAACATATCAGTGAAGACAACAGGTACTTGTTACTTTTTCTTGTTCTAAAACAACTTCAAAGTGTTTTTGTCTTCGATTGGTACTGACGGGCCATGCTCGGTTGCAGCAAAATCCAATTCCTAACAAGCGGGGCGGGATCAAAGGCATGGAGAGGGGATGTGAAGGGATTGAACAGAGAAGGATTGAAGTTCTTTTATGATGGACAAGGATTCATGTCCGTTGAATTGACACGGGATCATGCTGCTATTGAGTTCTACGATGTTTTTGGCAAGGTCTTGCACAGATGGACTACACCCAATCAACTTCATTTGGACATTTAGACTACAGATTTCATGGCTCTTCTGTCCTATAGCCAATACAGATTCATGTAATATATTTAGCCCAAAAAAATGAAAGGAAAAAATCTATTTTTTTTCCAAAAATTGCAGACCTTTTGGAACTCCATATTGATTCTAACGAAAACCATGAAGAAGATTGCATCTCAATCCAAATATATTTATTAACTTGCCTTAGATATATTTTTTTTAATCAACAATGAAATTTGTTAATTAAGATAACAAAAAATAATAATTAAAGGTAAAAATGTATATTGGGGCACTTGACTTGATAAAGGCTAGAATACTAAAATGATATTACACAAAAAACCATTGAATTTCTAGAGATAGAAGTGTAATATATCCAGATTGAGATGGATCATCTGCCTAATTTTCAAGGGTTCCAGTGTAATTTTCAAAACTTGAGGGGTAACATGTGCCCACGGCTCCGCCCCCTACTCCTTGTACAAACCTAATTGTCAAAGGTAAAATCTTTTCCGAAAGGAAAAACAGGTAGTGAAAACGGTGAAATAAATGAGAAATAATAAACGAATAGTGGTAAAATAGAGAAGATATTTCACATACCAAATTGCCCTATTTTCTTGTTTTATCTTCTTCATTTTCAGCCTGCAATGCATCATGAAAAAAGTGGCCTTCCAAGGCAGTGTCTCTCTCTAGCCCCTTGTTCAAGAACTGTTTTTTGGCTGGTATTAATTAGGAAACAACTCTAATTGTTCATAGTGAGCTTCTATGCCTGCAGCTGAAATTTGTTGAAGAAGACAGAACAAGGCAAGCATTGGTAGATTGACTAGTATGTGCAAACCAATCTAATTAAGAAACTATTGACACTTGCATTCAAAGGTAATCAACTAAATCCCCACCATATGTCGAAGATAACAGAAACGTGATCGCAAGAAATGATATAAGAATGCCGGGCAGATCTAGAAAATTGATAAAGAGTGACTAAAAAATTTTATCTTATATTTTTACTAGATATTTCAATAAAACGGGGGAGGCTTATGTAAAATTTTAATGCTTTAACTGATTTTTTTTTTTCTAAAAATGTAAGAGCAAAAGTGAAAGCCGAGGGGAGTTTTCTAATGGCAGCTTGGACATTTCTTGATCATAGGAAAGAATACAAGAGAAAATGGAGGTGCAAAAGACCACAAGAATCTATTTAACTTTATTTGATCCTAATGCATCGACACCAAGACAGCCCCGGTATCAACCTCCGTTGATGCTTTCTACCAAAAAAGACAATAGAGCAGTTGAATGTTTAAAACCTATATTCCCATCGGAATCAAAAACAATTAAAAACATTATCCTAATTCCTAACTTGCCTAGTAATTGCAATTTTACAAACAATAATGCATGCGTTCACTATTGACTATTGTGAAGATATAATTATCAGTCGTCAAATCGATCGCAAACAGGAAGAAATCTGCAAGAAGAATAGCATGGAAGTAATTCATAATCTGTCTCATGCAAAGCATATCCTCGAGAAATTTCTCAAGAAGTGTATTCTACAAATAAAAATCGTAAACCGACGAGGTATAGTTGACACTGCAGAGTCAAATTGTATTGTTCTCTAGCACACCATAGTGTACTGTACCTCCACCACTGCAACAATATAAAGCGCATAGAGTGAATCCAATACTAGGGTTTGATTCACAGTCAGAAATTCTTTAACGGGTGATTCGGTAATGGGTACAAAAGCCCATCCATACTGTATATCAAGGTTTCCCCAGCCACCCCTTTTTTTACCAAAAAAATCATTATATAAATAGATGGTATTTCTCTGAAAAAATTGCCATCAATTTAAACATGCAACAGCATGTCCGCACCACCACCACAACTACAGTTGATCAATGCAGCAAAAATTACCACCAAGCCTGCAATGACAAACCTTCACTATAATAACAAACATTCACCACCACTGCAATCACCGCTACCAAGGATTACCACCA
This sequence comes from Eucommia ulmoides, assembly GCA_016647705.1. Lineage (NCBI taxonomy): Eukaryota > Viridiplantae > Streptophyta > Magnoliopsida > Garryales > Eucommiaceae > Eucommia > Eucommia ulmoides. The sequence goes on along the minus strand of JAENRU010000270.1, from coordinate 11,126 downwards.
CTGGAACCACAACAAACATATATTAATACAGCAAAAAATTACCACCACCACTACCACAATAAACATTCACCACCACCACATAACACCACCGTCATCACAGCAAAATCACCAAATAAACGCAGATCGAATTTGCAAAAAAAAAAAAAAATGCAGAGGGAGCAAGAGAGCTGGAGAGGTCAAACAAAATCAAAACATCAAATTTACCAATTTGTAGTAAATTTTTCAAAATTTATACAACTCTACAGCAAATTTCTGCAAAAATTATATAAATCTACAACTTAGATTAGTTCCTTGTTCTTTCAAAAGAATTTGCAAAAAACGAAAAAAAACTAATCTGGAATTTTTTAGATCTGATACAGAGATAGAGCGAGAGAGAGAGAGAGGGAGGAGCCCTCCAACGGAGGTGGTTGTCTTCAACGCGATAGTGGTGGGGTGAGGAGGAGCCGGTGCGGTGATGGTCATCCCGCAGTGGACGGCGGGAATGGTTGCACCAGTTTGGTGGCCTCATCGCGGTAAGATGGTCATCCCACGGTGGATGGGGGGATGGTTGCAAACAGTTTGGTAGTGTCATCGCGGACCACAGTGTACGGCGAAGGATGGTGGCATCATCGCAGTGGCGGCCAATTTGGTGGCGGTGTTGTGGCAGTGGTGGCTTTGGTGGAGAGAGAGAGAGAGAGAGAAGCGGCTAGGGTTTAGGGAGGAGTGATTTTTATTTTTTTTTAAAAAAAGGGTATTTTCAAACATAAATCTGTGTCATCCAATACCACATACAACATCATTGTAGAGCAATTCACGATTAATCTAAATTTGGAAGGAAAAAAATTGAACACAACGCAATAAAAAATGCCAAATGGGTCATCTTAGGATTCCAAAAAAGGGCAGGAACTGATAGAGTTCCAAAAATCTTGAAGAAAAATATCCCAAGGACTAAAAAGGATTTGATAAAAAGCTAAATCGCATATCCTCACATTATGGAAAGATTGACATTTCCTCAAAAACTACAGAAGGGAAAAAGCAATAAAACAACAAATGAACGGAGCCCAAAGGGCAGAACTTAAAGAACAGTGATTCCGACCTCCAGTTAGAAACTACCTGATAACACTGCTTCAGGCAAGATGCAAATATGTACATAGAAACCGACCACGCGCACTTTGGGAGCTAGCTGCACCAGTTACCATAAAAAAAAAACTATCTGATTGTGACAAATTTGTTTGTACCATGTTTGGCCCAGTGAGCTTTCAAATCGATCGGGTTAGAGAAGTTATAGCCTTCAGAAGCAAGTTTCTCCAGCACCTTCTTGAATGCACCCAAGCTCATCTTGCGTCCTGCAATTCTAGCACCACGCCGCTTTGTGCTCATAGGCAAAGGGTACATCGACATAGCGGTGGTACAACAAGCAGATTGCCAACCACCAGAGCCCCACCGGTAGCACTGCTGAGGATTTCCCGTGCATGAGCAAACTGGTATAGGAATTCCAGAAATATCCAGATCAAGTCCATTGATTACAACTTCCACACTTTTCTTGGGAGTCCTTGTTCGCTGAATCGAAGAGCCACTGTCATCCACTGGTGCCCTAGGAGCTCGCTTTGCCTTCTTGGCTTTAGGTGATTTCTGGGATTTACCCTCTAATCTCTTCTTGAGAGGACCACCAACATCCCTCTCAACACTTGTCTCCTCCATTTGAGGAACCGTTTCGTGCTTAGACAAGCTGGGCTGCTGCAAAATTTGCAGAGGGTGATGGGTTGTGGGCGTTTCGGTCAAGGCACCATAGCTACTAGAATGGTGATGGTTTCCAGGAAGCATGTTTTGATACTTCTCCCTGTCCCTTTGGCTAATCCAAGAATCCCTCATGTAGTCCATGGGCATAAGGGGTTCTGAAATGTGGTGAGGGTGGTGATATGCACTGCCATTGGCAGCGGCGGCGGCGGCAGCGGCAGCAGCTCCCATCATGCTTGGGTGGTGATGGTGTTCTGGATGGTGGCGGCCGCTCATTAGAGGCTTCTCGGTCAAGGTGGGCATGAGTTGCAGCCCAAGATGGCCTTTGAGGGTTGTTGTCTGATCATAAAACCCCCAATTTCTCATATTCAAGCTGCCATTACCATCCATGATAAAGAAAAACAGCGCTGAAAAACCGAGGGATATAACACTATTTATCAATATTGCCCAATAAGGATTCCTATTGCGTTATTCCTCGAAATAGCCTCAACGCTTCACATGCTCATATCAACCCTACAAGAAAAAGAAAAAAAACATAAATACCGTTACTAGATCAAGAAATGCGAACAAAAACAGGCGCGCATCGACGATTAAACCACCCTACAATCATAAATGCGAGAAAAAAATCTGATTTTTTTAGGGTTTTGAATGACAGATCTACGGAGGGTCATTCGATTCAATCGACAAACAAGGCAGACGGCGATAGATATAGGAAAATCGTGGATGGATAGACTGGTGAAAAATCGAAATGCTCAAACGATTCAAAAGATTATAACAAAGAGGGAAGGGAAGAGGACTTACTGGAGATTAGGGTTCCAAATGCGACGCCCTCGCTGTTTTCAGAGGGGGAGAGATAGAGCGGTGAAGGGAGGGAGTGAAATGGATACCCAAAATAGAATGATAATCTAGTTATGACTCTCAACTTCCATATGTACTTTCGCGACGAGTTTTGCAAATATATATTCAAAAGTAATTAGGGTTTCGTCCTTCAAAATTACTCATGAATTTGAAAAATCATTCACTCTTTTATTTTTTTTATTTTTGTTGGGTTTACAATAAGGTGTGTCCGGACCACACATCGACTAATCAACTCCCCAGAAGATTTCATTTTCTCACTTCGACCTGATGCATTCAAGATTAAATTTAAAATTTAATTATTAAAATGCTCTCCACGAAATCTTTTGTTAACCGGACTGACACTATCATTACACTCATTTCTAATTATATAATTTTTGCAACATTATCACAACATCACTCGAATCAAAATATTTTTAATCGCGGTTGAATTTGCAGCTTGTGAAGCCGTGACATAATGGATGTGTAAATTTATCAGTCTAATTTTAAAATTTTATTGTACTTATTCCCCAATGTTAATTTGGTAAACGCGTAACCTTTTACTTTTACATTGCGTAGATTGTTTGCTGATGAAAATATTAGAAGGGAGTAAAGTAGAATTTGTATAAACTATAAGGGGGTAAACTACCATTTACTAATAAAAAAATGTAGCAAAAGGATTGATGTAAGGTGCTTGTCCTTCACTCAAAGTAGGAGTATGTCATATCCTTTGCAATACCCCTTGTTCTCCTACCATCAATTGTTTGTCCAAAACCATGATGTTGTCCCCAACCCCCCTGCCTTTATGACAATATTAATAGTCAACTTGTAATAAAATAAAGCAAGTACCCCTCATACTACTTTTAGGACTAAGGAACATTGGTAAAGGCTGAGCTATTAACGGTTCTAGGGGGGCTCAAATCCCCCTCAACTTTTCAAATCTTTCATTACCATCCCTGCACTTTTAGAAAAAATCAAATGATCTCCCTAAATTGTAAAATATCTAATAAACCAATGCTCTGGATCCGCCCAAACATGAATGATGATGACATCCATATGAATCTAACTTTGGTTTTTACACCACTTGTTGCATCCACAGATAGCAAGTACCACAAACTTGAAATAAACAGAAGAAAAAACCATAACATTATTTTTAAATAATTCATTCTATTTTTATTTTTTTTCACTTGGCAAGCATCATTTTGACAAACTCGTCGTAATTGACTTGGCCATCACCATCCACGTCGGCTTCTCTGATCATCTCATCGACCTCCTCATCCGTCAGCTTCTCCCCAAGGTTTGTCATTACATGACGAAGCTGCATCATTTCAAAAATAAAATACAACCCCTTAGGCATCGTTTGGTGCAAGGAAATTCAAAATAAAAGGGCATATGATTTCTTTGAACTTCTACCTGCGTTCATTTTTAATTCCAATTCCATAAAACCAAAACGCTACTTTAGGTATTATTTCGCTGGAAGAGCATTACTTTTGCATCCAATAAAGTCAAAATCCCCAGGAAATATTTACTAATAGCACAAGTTAACCCCGTTTAATTACTATTTTCGTTCCCTTATTCCTATTCCCGCTCCTAAAATTTTGGGATTAATACACAGAAATGCGTCTGGTAAATACGTTTTTGTTCCCAAAATTTTGGGAGCAATTTAGGACTATTACCTGAATTTCTTAAGAATCTGAAAAACAAAAATAATGTTGATTCCTACTCACTCCCATAAAACGATTCCCAACCCAACCCTCGGCCACCACCATCCCGCCGGCCACCATACATTTAAAGAAAAAAAAAATGCTGCAATTGTTTCCATTCTCATAAATTAAAAGAAACAATTCGAGCATAATAGTCATTACTAAACATGTTTCTATTTCCGGAATACTCCAAAACGGAAACAGAATTCTCATTCTATTCCATCCCAGTTTATTGGAAGTAAAAACAAAAATATAAAAACACTAACCAAACGCCACCTTAGGAACTGTTTAATAACAGTTTATATATGTACTTTTTTGTTAAAAAAAAAAGTACTAAAAGGGTATTGTCAAGCGATGCCCTAGTAATTTGTATTTGGGAAGGGGGGGGGGGGGGGGGGGGGGGGGGGGGGGAATGGGTAGGCAAAGGGTAGTTAGTTTTACCTCGGCTGCAGAAATAAAGCCATTTTGATCTTTATCAAAGACCTTGAAAGCTTCCTTTAGTTCCTCCTCTGAATCAGTGTCCTACACAACATAAGAAGATAATAATTTAATGCATCCTTTATTTTACGCAAGAAAACGTTGAATTCTCATTCGATATGCACACCCTTTTTCGCTTAAAAGTTCACCTCATTTTAATAATTTTATTATTATTATTATTACACCCCGCTCATAAAAATTTACAATTTAAACGTTACATTCTATATATAAGGTAAAAAAATCTTTGGAACTACCCTACCCTACCCAACCCCACCCCAGAAAAAAAGAAAGAAAATTGAACTGATAAATCATTTGATAAACATATTACGAATATCAATGGACAGAAAGACATTATATACTCATATTTCCAAATCATTCCAGTGCTTGCAATATTAGTATTGGAGCACAAGCGTAATCTTCTAGAGTGGCAATACCATTTTTCCAAATTTATATCTAAATCGTGAAGGATTCTTATGAGAACCTATATCAAAATTCGAAGCTGTTATTTTATAGTAAGAGCAGCACATTTATAATCCCAAAACAAGGGGATAAGCCAGATGATTAGTAGGTTGAGTTTGTTCAAGTTACAGCTCAAAGTGACCAAAATCAAGCATCTTCTTAACATCGGTCTGCGTTAAGAAGACAACGCAAATGCAAACACAAACAAGAGAGCCAACAGTTATACATCTACTACTATTGGGGGGGGGGGGGGGGGGGGGGGGGGGGGGGGGGAGGAGAGAGAATATTAGAAGAATGCAGAGGGAAAATAGAGTAAATATGCCTTTTTTCACTACATAGATATATGTGCATGCGTGTTTATAGCCATTAGAAGGATATTACCAATTGATACAGTAAGAAATGCAATCCATGCAGACAAAATGCATAACACCAATGCATGTTCAGAGCATGAGGACGTTACAAAATCAGGCCCGACAGAGAAATAGATTACTATTCTATATATAAGTTTTATCAAGGATCCTGATAAATGTGAAATAGAAATCACCTTCATTTTGCGTGCCATCAGGTTCAGGAATTCGGGGAAATCAATGGTTCCATTTTGATCAGCATCAACTTCATTAATCATGTCTTGCAGTTCCGCCTCAGTGGGATTCTGCCCCAGAGATCTCATTACAGTTCCCAACTCTTTAGTAGTGATACAGCCTGTAATAGCAATTTAAGAAACAAAAGAGAGAGAGAGAGAGAGAGAGAGAGAGAGAGAGAGAGAAGAAAAAGAAAACAAAAAAAGAACTATCCGTCAGACATATGGTTGGCAATTATGAAGCACCACAATTGAATAACAGCTGAAAAAACACAAATGATTAATGAAAAAAATTCAAATCCAATTTAAAAAAAGTCAAATAAAAGCATGTAGCAAATCATCATAATTGAAAGACACGACTAAGAAAAGAGAACCATACTTTCGTGACAGCATCTCAAAATACAACGGAATATAGCAAAAACAATAATACAATGGAACTGAAAAGCTACACAAAAGTGGTGACTATATATATATATATATATATCCAGACCAACTAAATACAAACACATCCATTTACAATTTAAATAGTCACTTTCCATAGAAATATTTTAGTAGAGCGAATCTAGCAAAACAATGTAGAACAAATTCCATAAAAATATTCAAGTTGTGGCCATGGCATTCCTGCGATACACCTGGATTGAAAAACTTGCGTCACATACCTGCATTAGAATGCAGCTTTGCCAAGACATACCCGGACGAGTAATAGTAGTAAACTAGTAATAAAAGTCATGTGTTGAGCAATACACTAAGTCCACTATAAATAAAAACCATTAAATACACCCACCAAGTTATGACCAGCAGGTGCTCTAAGATCTTCAGTGTGCTATTGATTAGTACTTCTATATATAAAGCAAATCAGTAATGTTCATTTCGGTCAAAACTGAAGCTTGATCATGGTATGTCCAATATTAAAATTAATTAATGAAGTAAAAAAACAACATTACAATGCATTGAACAACAAAATGAGGAATATTTTCTTATTTTTTCATCGATTATCAATCTCAAATCCCAAAAAGACAAAAGTTTCTCTTTCCTTTTTCTTCTAGTAAAAAAGAACTTTAGGTGTAACCAGTTCGGGTTTGAACTCATGGCCTACTAAGGTTGCTACATAGCCACATGAGAGAACGAATTTGGTTGCTAAATTAAAGATTCTGAGTCTCCGACACTACTCCGTATAAGAAGAACAAGTTTGCCAATAGCAGTAAGATAGGACGCATCTTAGATTCCAAATAACATTTGAGGAAATTTTGGCACCCCAATCCTTGCCAAAAGCAAGTATTCAATTAATTAAAACAGATTTCATTAGGGACCGCCAGGATTAGCCTCAAGGCGAGCAGTCAAAAACATCTCAATACTTGTGCTAAAGGCAAAAGTCCCATTAAGGACCACATTTTTTATGCCATGGAGTAACTTGAGATGTAAACAACTTACCTTTGTATTTTTACCTATTGGGTTAACGCCTCAGACAACTTCTCAATTACACTTATTCCCAACAAAAAATTACTTGGAAAAAGGTAATACTTCAACCAAAAGAAGTTTATATAAGAAAAGAGAAATTCATAGAAGAGAGGGTTTACACTAGCAAGGTTCTGTTTATATGAAGATTGATCACAACAAGATAGCTAAGAAGAATATTTAGTGTACTCGTATAGTTTCCCATTAACAAAATTCACATATTACAAGGATCTAGCACATTCTATCTTTTGTCGATACATTAAATCAACAAGTATTACATAGTCGTCTTTTAGTAAATATCGGTGCATCAAATATTAAATTATTTATAACCTTTATGTCTTTCACTATTTTTCTATAATTGTTTCAATACTTTTTTAATCCATTAATTTTCTTCAATTTTACTCAAATAAGTTTTGAACCCTCTCCTGCTAGGATATGGTCGTTCTCGTTTATTAGAACGACAATAAAATATGAGCTATGAATCTCAAACCCTAAACAGACACACGGGGACACATATTAGGGAAAACAATTAAATATCAGATACACCTATACTCTCCCAGTGAAATTAATCTGACATTTCGCGAAAGATGAATATTATATCAGAAAACGAAATTGAAAACAAAGTTTCAGGCATTCATTTTCCATTTCATATGCCAGTGTCTCGAAATGACAAACAAAAACGCATATTAACTTTTGGAATTGAAACAGCCAGTAAATTAACAACAATAAGACGCGCTATAGAAGTAAACAACAGATCTACACGCCAGATCACACCAAAACAATCAATAGTTAACAAGAAAGACCGAGAATCGAAAGAAATGATCTATAACATAAACAGCGTCCACTTATCGACAGAGATGCAATGAGAGAAATTACCATCGCCGTCCTTGTCGAAAAGGCTAAAAGCTTCCTTGAACTCAGCGATCTGCTCCTCCGTTAGCTGTTCTGCCATCTCGATGCGGGAGTGAAAACCTAGAGAGAGAGAGAGCAAGAAGAGAGCGCGAAAGAGAGAGGAATAAAGCCAAGTGAGAGAAAAGAGGGTTTTGATTTTGATACGACCGCACTCTTTTCCGTACTGGTTAATACTTAGAGAGTTAGATATTTTTTTAAAAATTAAAAAAAAAAAATAATAATAATTGGGCCTCCATTAAATGTATGGGCCCACTACTACTAAATATGGGCCATGGACCAAAGAGTTCCCCCCCAAGACCCAATAATAATGAGTGTGGTTAATCTTATCCATCTTGATAGCCTCTACGTCGGGCAAATTTGATTAATTTGTTGAATTTATGTCTGCGAAATTTCAATTCTACTTCGAAAGTGACTACTTCAACTTCAAGCACTCGAATTTTCTATATTCCCTTTTTTTCCTCATCAAACTCATTTCTTCTGCATTGACACGTTCAATGATACTATCAGAGACTGGCCATTCATCAACGCCATAAAGGATACGTTTGACCGCTCTACCGTCGAGTTATTGAGGAACAACAAGAGAATAGATCTCATAGAGTTCAATTCCTCGTCAAGATCCTCTGCAAATTTCAAAGTATGATTTTGTGTTGGGTTTATTCAAAATCGGATGTGGAAAGGACTGATAGTTAGATTATAAGTAGGATAAAGTCTCACCTCATGAGCTAATTTTTTGGGTTGAGAGATGACCAATACCAACCTACATAGATATCAGAGCCCAATAACACACAACTTTGATCCAATAGCCATAAAGGAAAAGATTGGTCAATTATTAGTCGACCAAATGACTGATGTGTGAATGAGAGATTATTGGTTTTATCCCACATCGGATGTGGAAAAGGCTAAAGGATCAAAGGAAAATACTAGTCGAGAGTTCGCCGACCAAGGGCCCGACGTGTGAGAAAAAAATTATTGGGCTTATCACATATCGAATATAGAAGAGACTAATGGTCAAATTATAAATGTAAAAGAAAATCTCGCCTCTTGAGCTAACTGTTGAGAGATGCCTAAGACCATCCTACACTACCTCTAACTTAGTCATGTGGATGATTTCCTCATAATGCCGAACAAAGGTGGTAGACCTCAGTTAGCTCAAGATGGGATATGTGGATGAGCTCTAGTAGACAGGCGATATGCTTCGGTTGCTTCATGGACGTGCCTTGACACCAACACAGTGAATATGAGTTAACCTTGATAGAGCAAACTCTCTAGGTAGGTGGAACTTTGGTACTTCACGTAAGGCATGTGCTCCAACGCGGTGGAAAGAAGATGACCAAACTCTCGAGGTAGGCATGTGCTCTAATGCGGTTAAGATGAGTAGTTGACTTCGGTTGAGAGTGGACAAATGGATGATCCTTTGAGGGGAGGGGAGGTGGTCATTTGTTCGAGAGGACGATTGTTAGGTGTGCGATCAAAGTCCCATGCACATCAGCTAGAAATGGGGAGGATCACATATTTATAAATATAGACAATATCTACATTAGTATGAGACATTTTTGGTAGAGACTAAAAAAAAAAAACACGAGGGCTTAGGCCCAAAGTAGAAAATATTATACCAGTGTGGAAATATGTGTGGGTCCAATTTATAACAAGTGGGATATGCAGTGTACATAGTCCCAACATTTTGAGTATCACCAAAATAGATTGAATAATCGTGTGTAATTTTTGTTGAAGAAATCGCCATGATCTAACTTATTTATGCCAAATAACCTAAAAATAGAGTAATTAGTGAAATTCACCTGAATGCAAGAGGACATTTTGTTACACAACATTCTCATGAGACTGTAATTTATATTTTCTTTGATAAAGACATTGACAATTGTCACCGTCCTTTTTATTCATGATGATTAAGAGTTTATTGTATTGGACGGTCGTTACTTGTGTTGACTATTTTCTTAGAGGAAGACAGAGACAGTTTTGACTATTTTTATTTTTATTTTATTTTTTTTTGTAATTGAGTGTTGATTTTTATTTTTGATACAATGTATTAGATTGTTATGAACTGTGATTAAAAATATAATTGTTTAATATTCCAAAACAAAAAATGGGGTCATTGTATTGATTATTGTTTTAGAAAAAGGAAGATTTTGTTTACATGTTATACATCAACTTGTAGCCCACATTCATAGTTTTTTCTTTGTCAACTTGTGTTAAGAGATCAATTTGCAATAATAATAATAATAATAACAACTTATGATTGGGCTTCCTCCACGTATTAGCTATCTGGACCAGACTTGTCATGTCACCAGCTCCACGTCGTGACGACCTGGATCAACCCGGTGTATAGACAACTTGAGTGGATTCCTAGGTCGATAGATGGAAAGCATTTCAGGATCTCCAGATAACAGCCTTTCGGACGGATCGTCGTGTGATAACAAGTTGGCGTGCCCAGACCGACATGTGCCTTGTTGCCCGAGCCGACCTGCCTCTATGTCAGGTCGACCCGTATCTCCACCATTCACAGTAAAGGGCCCATAACTCTAATCAGCCGTGCCGCCCACGCGCCTGATGGGTTAGCGCTAATCTGAACTTAAGGCCCTAATCTTGCTGACGCTAATCACATTTTCGTCTATAAATAGAAGGTTTCTCCAACACTTTTTTGTGGGATCAAAGATGATTTTTAGATAAAGAAATTCCACCAAAGGTCGCTCAGACATGTCAAGGTAACTGTAACTTTTCGATTTGAATTTCTATTCTGGACTCTTACTCTCACACTGAACGCGCCCCCAATTTTCCAGAGAAAACCAAAAACAAATATATATATATATATATATATATATATATATATATATATATATATATATATAGATATATGTTTATATATGCTTGGCGCTGGTAAAACGAGAAGGGTTTTTAAAGACGTTGATTTTCTCATTAAAATGTACTTAAGCCTGTTTTAGAAAAAGGAGTCGCCACCTAGCATTGGGTTTAAA